>VXBW01007700.1:432984-490542 GCA_013400375.1 Thinocorus orbignyianus
CCCCCTCCTCCTCCCCCTCCTCCTCCTCTTCTTCTTCCTCCTCCTTCTCCCCCCACCCCCCTCCCCGCCTTCCGCCGGGCCGGGGACAGGGGGGACACACACTGGGCGCCGCAGGAAAATGGCGCCCGCCGGAGCTCCTCCTCGGGTCTTTCCGGGGCCGCCCGCATCACGTGACAGCCACCCCCCCACCCACTACCACACCACACACACACACACACACAGAGCCCGCGCCCACGTGACACCCGGCGCGCGGCGGAGCTCTTAGCAGCAACAAAGCGGGGATGGGGGTGGGGGGAGTGTCACGTGGGGTCGCGCGCACCCGGCGGGGTGACCGTTGGTGTGAGGGAAGCGCCGGGGGGCGGGAATGGCGGCGGCTGGGTCCCCTCAGGGCTGAGGGAAAGGGGACGGGGACAGGGAGAACCCGACAAAGCCGTACCTGAGGAAGGGGCGGCATCGCCTCCCCTTCTGGGGGTGGGTTGGGGGACGCTGCTGAAGTTAAGCGCTGTGTAAGATCGTAGGATGATAGAATGGTTAGAATTGGAAGGGACGTCAAAGATCATCGAGTTCCAACCCCCCTGCCATGGGCAGGGACACTTCCCACCAGACCAGGTTGCTCAAAGCTCCATCCAGCCTGGCCTTCAACACTTCCAGGGATGAGGCAGCCACAGCTTCTCTGGGCAACCTGTTCCAGTGCCTCACCACCCTCACAAGATCTGTGGGGACAAGTGGGTCTCCGGTCCTGAAAGAAGTTGGGGGATTTTTTTATTTTTTTNGGGAGAACCCGACAAAGCCGTACCTGAGGAAGGGGCGGCATCGCCTCCCCTTCTGGGGGTGGGTTGGGGGACGCTGCTGAAGTTAAGCGCTGTGTAAGATCGTAGGATGATAGAATGGTTAGAATTGGAAGGGACGTCAAAGATCATCGAGTTCCAACCCCCCTGCCATGGGCAGGGACACTTCCCACCAGACCAGGTTGCTCAAAGCTCCATCCAGCCTGGCCTTCAACACTTCCAGGGATGAGGCAGCCACAGCTTCTCTGGGCAACCTGTTCCAGTGCCTCACCACCCTCACAAGATCTGTGGGGACAAGTGGGTCTCCGGTCCTGAAAGAAGTTGGGGGATTTTTTTATTTTTTTTTTATTATTTCTCAACTTGGAAAGTTTTGTAGAAACTCCTCCTGAGTGTCCCCTCAGACAATGGAAGTGTAAAGGGGAGGCAGTGAGGGGTTTGGAGCTGAGGGGGGTTCCACAACTCTGAGCAACCTGTTCCAGTGCCTCACCACCCTCACAAGGTCTGTGGGGACAAGTGGGTCTCTGGTCCTGAAAGAAGTGTGGAGATTTGTTTTAGGTTGGCTTTTTTTGTTGTTGTTGTATTTCTCAACTTGGAAAGTTTTGTGGAAACTCCTGCGCATCCCCTCAGACAGTGGAAGTGTAAAGGGGAGACAGAGAGGGGTTTGGAGCTGTGGGGGTTGCTGCCTCAGAGTTAGAAACACAGAATGGTTTAGTTTGGCAGGGACTTTTCATCAGGTTCCAACCCCCTCTTCCAACCCCACCTTCCACTAGCTCAGGAGTTCCTTCTGTTTACCAAATATAACAACCAACAATTTCTCAAATGTACCTCACGGCAAGCACCGAAATAAAAGCATGGGTGGGTTTGAGGTGTTCCATGATCAGCCTCCCGCTGGTTTGCTACCCAGCAACCGCTTCTCAGGGCTCTCCAGCTTTAGTCGGCGGCTCTGTCCTTGGCTTGTTGGGATTTTGTACAAAGCTACTTAATGCTTCTGTTCATAAAATTAGCAAATTGTTCCTTAATGTGCCTTCTATAGGCCTAGTACCTGTATGACCCAGACACAATGAGGAAGAACGACTGGAGTCATCACCTCCTCCTGTGCGTTGCCAAAGCGCAGGCACCGCAGATAGTCCCAGCTCTCTACAGCTTTCATTACTTGTTACAACAGGGCTCTTCTCCTACTTCCCAAAACACACAGCAGCAAATAATACAGCAAAACCACAGGATTCCAGCAGACAAATGTTCTTCCTCTCCCAGAAGTGCCTCCTGATGAGTCGTCTTGGAATTGTCCCTCATCCATGAAGCCACTGAAATATTTATTAGGCAACTTAAACAGAAGCCATATACAAATGATACTTGGCTCTGTCAGCTTGACAGGATATATAAGTAGGATTATCTGTTTATAATGCGTAAGGAAAATCGGTGTCAGAGGAAGGACATCTGGTGAAAGCTGAACCCAAATAATGCCATTGCTCTGTGTGTGGAAGGAGCTCTTGCACATGTAGAACTTGCTTCCTTCATAATGCCAGGTTATTTGAAGATATTGTTGTGTTTGTATTTCTTGGCTCCTTCTGAATTGCTTCTGGAGTCCCAAATATCCATGCCGGGGAAATAAATTACTGACATGTACAGCAGCAGACTGAGATAAGACAGCTTTAGCATAAAGCTTTGCACCATGAAAAGACTGAGGCAGCTATAGGCTGTTGATACAGCAACATGTATTGCTGTGAATACAGCATCTTTTCGTATTGTTCCCAAATTATACTGGAAATAAGATACAAATAATTTTGACACTGCTTGTGGTTTTTATGCTAACTTCAACTAGGACCAGGATTTCAACACCCTGCTTCAAGTTGCTTTTTGGAGAAGTTCCATGGAATTGGCCTAAGTAATTTAGGGTCCATTAGTTCTTCTCAGATTATGCCTGTTGCTTTCCCCAGGATCAGTGAAACTATCCAAACAGAGGAAGCCTGTGACTCTGGGAGTTGCTGAGACCAGATTTGGACAAAACGTCTCATTCCTAAAGGGATAAAAAGTGACCTCAGCCTTAGAGGTCCAAATCCAAAAATAATTTTAGCCTTTTACAGCTCTTCATACGCACAGAAACTTCATAGTTTTACCCCACTCAGCTAAAAATTCTGCTTGTTATTTTTGTTCATAAGCAGAAATGAGAGAGAGAAATGATGGGAGAACTTCTTTTTGTAATTGTTGCTTTTTGATTGCTTGGGAGCCACTTGACACCATTGCAATGAGGAGCTTGAAGCACTGTGATAGATAATATCTGAGCACCTCCCAAAGATTTGGAAATTGAAATCAAAATATTATCTCTTTTCCTTTCCAGCCTGAAGAAAACAAGTTTGATTAGTTTACAACTCGTTTGTTTTTGTTTGTGCGCCTGGGTGTGCTTGAGAATGAAAGGAGAAAGGAGTACATATCTGAAGAGAAGCTAAGGCAAAGATAGAGTCCTATATTTAGCCAAGTGGCAAACCTAAACAACATTCTTTTCTCTTGTGAAAAGTTCTTCCTGAATCTGGAACCAGCTCTGGCGAAAATGCTGTATCTTGTATTCACAAGCTCCCTGAAGTGTCGGTATTTCACTGGCATCCAGCTATCCTGGAAGGACAGACAAGCTGACAGGGCTCTTTCTCCCCACGTGTATTGTGTAGTGCTGAAAACTTTGCCTCAGCATGACCTCTGTAATTTATTATGCATATCGCTTCCTTGCAACAGTGTCATTTCTGCTCTGTGTGGTGCCTGCCAGGCTGTAACGCCTGCAATCCTACTGGGTGCTGGTGTGTTCTCAGTGCTGCTGGCATCCCTCTGCCATGCTTCATGCTATCACAAACTATTAGGAAAGCTGTGGGTTTTGGGGCGGGGATGATACTGTTAATTGGTTGTAGCTTCAGATTTAAAACAGGTGTTTTGGCTGATCTATTTGAAACCAGCCCTTCTGGGGTACAAAAGTTGTGAGGCACAAAAGCTGAGTCTGGGCTAATAAACTGGAGCAGGTTTATCAGCAAGGATTTGCTAGTGTATCTGGAGAAATCAGCAAAAAAAGACCCAGCAACCCTAGTCTGGGATGTGAAAGGGGCTGATGAAGAAAAGTTGGAGAGGCACAAAAAATTTTAAATAAGGTTGGGCCAATGGAACTGCCGAAAGGAATAGTAAGATGGACATGGACCTGTTGGAAGGGGTCCAGTGGAAGGCCATGAAAATGCTCAGAGGGCTGGAAGACCTCTCCTCTGGGGACAGCCTGAGAGACTTGGGTTTGCTAAGCCTGGAGAAGAGAAGGTTCCAGGGAGACCTTAGAGCCCCTTCCAGTACCTAGAGGGCTACAGGAGAGATGGGGAGGGACTCTCTGGCAGGGAGTGGTGTGATAGGATGAGGGGTAAGGGTTTTAAACCGAAAGAGGGAAGATTTCAATTAGTTATCAGGAAGAGTATCTGTGAGGATGGTGAGACACTGGTACAAGTTCCCCAGAGAAGTTTGGATGCCCCATCCCTGGAGGTGCTGGATGGGGCTTTGAGCAACCTGCTCTAGTGGGAAGTGTCCCTACCCATGGCAGAGGACTTGGAACTCAACAATCTTTAAGTTCCCTTCCAACTGTAACCATTCTGTGATTATGAGATGAGGCAAGGAGGCAATGAGGCGGGAAGCCAGAGGCAGTGAAGCCACCTGGATAAGGTTGGGAAACACTTTCAGTGTTGTATAAATGATTTGGAAACATGCTACAATCCAGATGTTTCCCATGACCCATTTCAGGGATCCCCATGGTTTCATTTGCTGTTAAGGGCTATAGTACTTTCCCCAGCTTTTAAGGAAAGGTGAATTTGATGTCAGCCCCAGGAATTTAACATCTGCTTGAGTTAGAGACGTAAGATATAGAAAAGAATAGACTGTAGGAAAAAAAAAACACTAGCTCTTTGCATTCTCAAATGTAGCTGTGACACATGCCCATGGCTTTTTAGGACTATATACATGGTTCATTGCTTGTGTTCCTCTGGCAACAGAGAACTTCAGAGCAGCTCTGTGGCTAGAACCAGGCCACTCACCGACTGTATACAGCAATCTAAGGGTATTGATGCACTTCTGAGTAGCCTAATTTTGCCCGGCCTAGTAGAACTCTGCTCATTTAATAATTCCAAAGCCATTTTCAAAGGGTTTGGCAAAGATTTACCCAATAATTCTTGTCTATGAAAGGCATTTAGTCATACTCCAGCTTGACTATAATAAGAATTCAATATAGTTTGCGTCACCATAGCAACTTCATCAAAGAATTTTATGGACATTAATTCATTTGTTCTTGTAACACCTCTAAAAAGATAAACATAAAGAAAATGGGACATAAAAAAGTTCCAGCCAGTGACACTTGGCAGTGGCACAGTGAAATAGGGTAGCCCAGGTGTGTGTTAGTACTTGCTCATGCTGCCAGCACGATCGGGCAGTGGAGGTTTGCAAAGTGGGCAGATTCCACATGGGTTGAGGAGGAGAAGGATGCTTGACCATCAAGAACTGCTGGAGTATCGCAAAATAGCCACAGCCTGCAACAGAGCTGGGATACTTTTTTAATTTATACCTCTTTCCACGACTCCAAATGTGCCCTTTCACACCTCCAACATTCTTCTTGCCCACATGTAACGTGATGACCCAGCAGATTTTACTTTTGCTGCTCTCAATTTGTATGAAATTATGTTTCTGATCCTTCAGACTTTAAGTACTCGGCTCCTTCTTTTCCTAATGATCATTATTCCATGCTCAGTTCATTCCTGCTCCAAATAAATCACCCTCTTCCATCTAAACACCCACCATGAGTCTACCCAAAGTGTTCCTGCTGAAATCACCTGTAGCTCTGTATTTCTCTTAGAGTACCTGCTTTTCTTCTAGTTCTTCACTGTCCTCACATCTCATCCAAATCCTTTCCTTGCAGACAAAGTCAACTTCCTCAAGTCTGTGTTGAAACAGGCATCTCTTTTTGAATTCCCTCCCCTCTTTCTGGAAATCGTGACAGCTTTGATGTTTCTTTTGCTTGTCTCACATTTCCTCTTTTGCCCCTCTCTATGTAAGACCAATATCCACTGTCCTTCCTCATCTTTTGCAGCTTGTGTCACCTTCTGATGCAGCTCCAGTCGTTGATGTCCCTGGCTGTTCTGTTGCTCAAAAGGAAGCTGAATTTGTCAAGGAATGAAAGCAGCTGCCCAAGAGCTAAGGTAACCCTGACATGAGAAAAGTGAGTCAGTAGCATTTCACAGGAGGGGAGCAATCAGAACTCATTTCACTGCCTTCATGTAGGAGCAGGATGTCTGGGCAGGGGCTCCTAGGTCATAGGAGAAGATCTAAGTAGGGGTGGAAAGCAAATATGATGCTTCTGAACTCTGTTGGGTGTTATAACACCTTTCCCTCCTTGCCTTGACACGAAACTTGCATGTTGCAAAATTGATCGTGTCATTAGCGCTGTAAGCAAATGCCTTCAAACCCAGCATTGCTACCTGGCAGCCAAATGCACATAACAAATGCCTCCTTGAGTGTGAAAGAGAAAGGAAACAAGCTCCCCTACATTTTGTTCACACTTTCCAGGGGATGTGTCAAACGCTGACACCTCTGAAGAGCGAGAGGCACACAGGCATTGCCCGTCAGCACCCTCTCCTAATGCACTCCTGCTGCTCTTGCCTGAGGAAGTCTTTCTGCACATCCTTTCTCGGCAGCAGATGCTCTCACATTAACTTGCTCAGACACTCCAAGGGGAAAAACAAACCTTGTAAATACCAGCATGGCAAGTGCACCAGTATATTTCCCCAAATTTCTGGATACCATCTTTCATACAGGAAAGATCAGTGGCCTGCTCCCAGCTGGTGACACTGCCTCCATCCCTTCCCCCTAATTTCATCTGGAAAATCTCAGGCCTTGCTGCCAAATACTTCTCCCCATCGGCGCAGGCTGGCAGCGTTCGTGAGAGCTGGCAGGAGATAGCATTTGATAAGAATCCTGCTCTGGGCCCTTCTGAGAGGGCACTGTCACTCATTTCACTCCCCTGCCAGTTCACAAGCACCGAGCCAGCAGGGCGAGTGCAGCAGGAACCGCATTCCTTTCGGGCTCCTGTAACTCTGGAGCAGCTGCTATCATTTCCTTCAGTCACCTTTGAGCCAAAAGCGAGGGTAACACGCTCCAGCCCTGAAGGAATATGTTTAAGGAAAGTTATAAGCAAACGAAAATGCAGGGTATGAATGGAGCAGCCACTTCAGCCTGCTGCCAAGCTGTAATTGGTACTTATGCTCACACTCTTGCACACACATACGTGCAGCAGAGCTTAATAGACTCCCTCATTAATGTTGAGGCTCATGTGCTCGTGCTCGATGTCTGGGAAAGCTTTACACCCACATGAATTTTGATGCGGAGCTGAAACAAAAGTGTTGATGCTGGCAATGCCAACTACAGAGAGTAAATAGCTGCGTCCGGTCCTGCCAACGCTGCCTTGAATGGGGCTTCTCACCCAGAAGAAAACCTGTGTGTGAAAAGTATTCTCACAACTGGGTCCACAAGTGAATACATCGATTTATGCCAAGGAGTTGGTTTCCAGCCTTGTACCGGGAGGTCCCACTCCCTGGTCTTTATGGGAGATCTGGATTTTGCCCGCTGGAGTGAGTCAGGCTATCAGTGTTTGGCTCGGTGCTTCAGGGATCACTGACTGCATTTACGTGTGGGCAGACTTCATGCTGATTAAATCAAACTGCCGCACTGAAAAGGACATTAACTAAATGCCTCCCAACATTGTGATGGTCTATAAGCTCTTCTGAATCTTAAATTCAATAGAAGATTTGTCTTAATTCGTTCCAGTACACACAAGTCCATAAATGAAAATGCTTTCCATTCAGTGAAATGGAGGAAATGCATTAAAAAAAAAAAAGGAATTAACTGGATATTTAGAATTGCTTTGTTTTTCAGGATCTGGGAAACAAAGAATTACACTATTGTAGTGACTGTTCTCACCTTCTCTATCATCCTGTGTTTCCTCATTTTCTTTCTTAGACCTCAAAAAGTGATACTTTCTGAGCAGCAGTGTTGCAGGCTTGTCTTGATAATGTGCTTTAGCCATGACCCCTGTCTAGAAGTGATTGCATTAGATGTTCTGCTTGTTTCCTCTGCTGAGGCCAGGGACAGATGCAGGCCAGATGTGAGTGGCAGGGACACGGCGCTGCCTTCACAGCCGTATGTCAGGCAACTCACCTTTCTGCCAGCTCGTTGGCCTCAGGGAGAGCCTGTAGTGGAGGGCCCAGTGCAGGAGAATATGTACTCACAATCCTGCCCCAGGCTGTGCCTTCTCTCTGGCTCCCCACCGCTTTGCAGATGGGGTTGAGGTACCAGAAGGAGGATGAGGTGATACTCTGGGGACAAGGGAATTGCCAACACTGCAGAGGTGAAGTGGGAGAGGGGCTGCAAAGAGGCTAAAATTCCCTTCGTAGCCTCCTGGTAAATCCATATCGGTGTAAAGCTACAAGTGAATCTGGCAATAAACTTCTATGACTTTGGATCAGAAGACGCCTACTGCGTTGGAAGCTGTGGGATGTGGACCTTTCCACTGGGAACTGGCTGCAGGCCAACACGTTCACTTTCCATGGATCACAAAAATTGCCAGAATTTTTACTGGTCGCTTTTATCTAAATTCAGGAGCAAAGAGTGGTAGAGGATCTGTATCTCATTTCCAATGCCTCCACCTATCCAACTCTTCTCTTTGGGCTTCTTCTATGTGCTTTTTCTAATCAATTAAGCCCTCCCTTGCCTTTTCATAGTGTCCCTTTTCAGTGGAAAGACAGACATGTTGGCAGTGCTTGCTACCAGAGGAATAAAGAAGGAAGAAAGATCCAAAAGAAAGGATTATAGTCTCTCAAATTGCACTGGGATATTCTTAAGTCAGACGCTGCATGTGTTGCTATTCACTTTTAACATTCTCCAAGAATGCTAAAGACTTCATTGCTGGAGACTGTGCATTGCAACAGCAGCTGAAACCTGGGAAGAGCTACAAAAGCAAGATGCTGATGAACGCTCTGATGAACACCTGTATTTTTCAGGCCTCACAACCCAGAAAACAGCGAAAGATAAAGAGCAAAAAAATGATTGTCAGCTGCATTGAACTGATTGAGATCACAAAACCTGGTTGGAGGAAATGGGAGAAGATAAGGAGTTTGCGCAACAGCTTGTTGACCTGAAAGATCAGATGCCTGAAAGAACATTTAACTAGGAACAGCTGTAGAGAAAGCAGTAGTATCGGCAGCTAAAACCATAGATCAAATACTTTGCAGGTCCGTATTTCATCACAGGAGGTGTGCTTCCAGGTGCCAAATCCTGGTCCTTTGAATCTATGGCAAAATTCCCACCAACTTCAAACAGAGTAGGTTTTGCCCCTGTGAGCTCAGAGTAAGGCCAGCAACACCAATGCAGGAGAGAAATGAATTGTGGAGGTGAGGAGGAGGAGGGAGCTGGTACTGCAGATTTAGGTCCTGCTTGATCCTAACACTTTTGTTTTCAAATTAACAGGTCGGGGGAGGGAATATTATATTATTATTTTTAATTTTGGGATATTATCTTAATTTATTTTCTTTTTAAGATGCATATTAGTTTGAAATCTGTTGGCTGGGGTTCTTAATACTAATAAATGTTATTTAGCAGATATTTTAATTGTTAGACGAAGTGTTCAAAAATGTTAAAAACATTCTTTTCAAAAGAGAACTTTTTGGTATTGTAGCAAGTTTTGTTCAGTAAAAGTCTTTAAACCTTGTCCTTGCTATTCTCTTTTTTACCTTCTCCTCTGTTTCATGACATTCTCTTGACTGAGTTTTATGCAAATCTCTAATCTTAAGCCTTATCCCGAAAGTGGATTTGATAAATCTTTGTAATTGTTTGACTTCTCCTAGCATTATGGCATATATCTGAGCGTGGGTCTGTGCACGGATGTGAAAGTGAATAGCAGAAAACAAACTACTGAAATTTTTGCCCAATTAACTAATTTTGCATCAAAACAAGTAAAAATTGCCAGCAATGTATCTGTAGTATTTTTAAATCAGATAAAAATAGGATTGCTGTTTTCTTTAATTAGCATAGCTGAAAGTTTGCCAAATCAGCTTCGGACACAGCAGGAGACATACAGTTTGTCCTTATTTTGTGGGGAATGAAAAAATGTAATACTTGGCATGTGAACTAACTCTGCTAACCCAAAATGTTATTAAAACATAGTCAACTAAATGAAATATGGTGGTTTACCAGAGGCTAGTCTACATATTTTAACAGAACAGAAAAGCAGTTTTAAAGTTGTGGACTGCTGAAAGAAAGCAAGCCTAGAGAAAGTGATTATCAGTGATGTGAAAATTTAGAGGAAAACTACTTCCATATGGAAATCAGTAAGTTCCTTTTGCCAAATCCTGACATTTTTACTGACACGGAGTAACACCATCCCTAGGAACAGTTTTGTTTATCTGGGAACCCAGTCTTTTATCACAAATGAAATTGTAAGGTGTTGCACCTTGAGGGAACATTTTCAAATGTTAAGATATTAAAGGCAACCACTCTTTAATTTCTATGTGCCCGGTTGCATAAGATGGGTTTTGATGAGGTTAGAGGCATAATATTAACATGGGGTAAATTGTTTATTAAAGAGGAATCAACTGAATCAACTTCTTATTAGTGCTTACAATGTCTAGCCTAGATGTATTCCCTGCCCATGCATGATGGAAGTGCAGTGTCTTACTATGCAGATAGTTTGTTGTGCAAATTTAAGGGCAGAATTCTGTCATTCTCAAATGTGCAACCTTAGGCAAAGATATTCTCAAGAGTCATGAAAAAATTTAGGAAAAGTCCAATAGGAAGCCTCTGATGAAATCAGATGTGGGCTTCAAACTGATACAGAAAGGTAAAGCCAATTCTTCCTGAAATGGTGAGGACACAACCCAGAGAAAATCCTTGAGGAGGGACATTACTACCCTCCCTGCAAAGTTTTACTGCTTTAAATTGCAACTTGAATTCCTGTCTGTAAGGTTATGAAGTGCATGTGGCAGCTGCTGTCACCATTCACTTCTCTGTAGGCAGCCCAGCTCAGTTTGAGAGCATCACTAGCCCCCATCTTAGAGGGCTACGTGCAGACAGCTGACAAATTTACATTTACTGGCCTTTTCTGTCTTTAGAAATGCTTACTTTTTTTTTATTTTTTACTTTTTTTTCCCCCCAAGAACTTCATTATGAAGCCTGCCTCATTCCCAGATGTGACATTTCACAGCTTTAGAAAGAAGCAGCAGTTACTTGAAGAACTTTTCCAAATTGCATCACGGAACATATCTCTTGGTGTTTCTCTAATCTACATCATTTTGTTTCCTAGAAAGGACAGCTCATCATTTCATCGGACTGACTTTCCCCTGCACAGATGGTTTTCCTGTTAAAAAAGTATCGTTAGTATCCTTAGTATCCTTCAGAAACCACAGTAGAACACGAGCACTCTTGGGCAATATTCCCCAAATTTGGTTTTCTGACCCTTTGTAGAGGTTGTAGGAGCTCCGAGTAAGGATTTGATTATAGCCAGAATTAAATCATTGAGATATTTCTGGGGCTGTGAGCCAGTTTCAAGGGGAGATTGCAATCAGGAGAGGAGTTACTCGAAAGGCAACTGGACCACATCTTACTCTTGCACCGACTTCCATCTTCATAGAATGGTTAGAGTTGGAAGGGACCTTCAAGATCATCAAGTTCCAACCCCCCTGCCATGGGCAGGGACACCTCTCCCTAGAGAAGGTTACTCAAAGCCCCGTCCAACCTGGCCTCGAACACTTCCAGGGATGGGGCATCAGCAACTTCCCTGGGCAACCTGTTCCAGGGCCTCACCACCCTCACAGCAAAGAACTTCTTCCTAATATCTCATCTCAATCTCCCCTCTTCCAACTTAAAACCGTTACCCCTTGTCCTGTCACTACACTCCCTGACAAAGAGTCCCTCCCCAGCTCTCCTGTAGCTCCCTTCAGACACTGAAAGGCTGCTCTCAGGTCTCCCCGGAGCCTTCTCTCCTCCAGGCTGAACAGCCTCAGCTCCCTCAGCCTGTCCTCATAGGAGAGGTGCTTCTGAGACTTTGATGATTATACACATCAGACTGTCTATAAGATGTATCTGATGTATTTAATCTTGCCTTTCCTGAAGTCAGAGTCACTGATTCCCTATACAGGACACTCCACAGACCTGTGACCTCTTAGGTGAGAGACATTTGTTGGGCATCCTTTCTCAGAGCTCCTCAGATCTCTTTTCTACCCCATTGGTGGGGGGAGGTAGGATGGCTCAGTCACCCCACGAGGTCTCTGTCACTTCTCCCAGATCCACACTCTCAACAAAAGCAGAATGCATCCAGGTTCTTTGGTAAACAAAGGGAAGTGTGGGGGCATTTGTCTGCTTACAGACTTGCTAAACATCTCATGGGTAGATGGAGCATAGCTGAAAACAGAGACCTAATTCCAGTGTTCTTGCAAAAACTTCTGGCCAGCACAGTCTCTTAAAAAAACAGACTGGAGGAATGTAAGCATGTGTTTGGCCAGTCAAGGAGTCGTTATATAAATGTTAATTATGAAGAGGATTTCCCGTGAGTACATGGCTTTTGACATGACTTTGATCCCATGCACGACACAAGTCTCAGGAGTCACATGCCCTGCCTTGGAACTGTGCTGACACTCCTCTGAGCCCCAAGAAGCTGCAAAGTCATTTGTTGTAGCACAGGAACAGAAGAAGCTTTGATGATTGAAACCGAAGCTTGCACGGCATCATGCTGAAGCAACCTTTTGTTTAATTAAAAAGTTCCATTGGTCAGAACATGTGAGTATCCAACTATGATGGGCTAAGAGCAGCCCTGAGGAGAAGGACTTGGGGATGCTGGTGGATGAGAAGCTCAACATGAGCTGGAAGTGTGCACTCACAGCACAGAAAGCCAAACGTACCCTGGGCTGCATCAAAAGAAGCATGACCAGCATGTTGAGGGAGGTGATTCTGCCCCTCTGTGCTCTTTTGGTAAGACCCCATCTGGAGTAGTGTCCAGCTCTGGAGTCCTCAACATAAAAAGGATGTGGACCCGTTGGAATGGGTCCAGTGGAAGGCCACGAAGATGATGGGAGGGCTGGAGCACCTCTCCTGTGAGGACAGGCTGAGAGAATTGGGATTGTTCAGCCTGGAGAAGAGAAGGCTCTGGGGAGACCTTATAACAACCTTCCAGTACTTAAAGGGGGATGACAGGAGAGATGGAGAGAGATGCTTTATCAGAGCAATAGGACGAGGGGTAACGGTTTTAAATTAGAAGAGGGGAGATTTAGATTAGATACCAGAAATAAATTATTTCCTGTGAGGGTGGTGAGGCACTGGAACAGGTTGCCCAGAGAAGCTGTGGATGCCTGATCCTGATCCCTGGAAGTGTTTAAGGCCAGGCTGGATGGGGCTTTGAACAACCTGGTCTAGTGAGAGGTGTCCCTGCCCATGGCAGGGGGTTGGAACTCAATGAGCTTTAAGGTATCTTCCAATCAGAACCAATCAGATGATTCTGATCCTGTGTTTCTATGATCTCTGGATGGCCCATTCCTGACAAAATGCAGGACAAAGTTTTCTAATGAACCTCTCAGACTCTAAAAACCAGCAATAAAAATCTATGTATCTTATCTGCTTAGCTGGCTATTATCTTCTTCTCAGTTTTGAATGCCTTCCCTTGGTCTCCCCTCCTCTTCTGTATCTTCCCAGAAGTCTTTATGTTTCTTTGCAAGGCCAATACAACTCAGGCTACACCTGCAGTGGAGACAACAGCAGCCTCCAGAGCGGGTGGGTGTAGTAATGAGGTTGATTGCTGAGCTGGAATATCTGCAGTGTGTGCTGCAACCCAGCTGCTTCAGTCATTGCATGGAGCAAACGGACACTTAGATCTTCTGTGTCAGCAAGGGCTGACATTTCTTCCATCTCGTCCTTGCTTCCCTTCTCTTCCTTCCCTCTTCCCCCTTCCCTTCCTCCCAAAACTGTTTTGAGACTCAGTTCTGGAGTCCTCAACATAGAAAGGACATGGAACTGTTGGAACAGGTCCAGCGNCTCTCAGTCATCTTGTGCCCCTTATCCTGATCTACGTTCTGCTGTTCTTCTCTTGGGACACGCTTTTTTGAGTAGGATACATTGAAAGGTGCTGTTCCATTAATGAACAGCAAAGAAAATAGCTAATATTAAAGAATGAAATAAAAGCCATAGCCTTGGCATAGCACAGGCTATGGAGTCATTACATTTTTCCTGTTATGGGTGGTGAGGTGATTCTTTTTGCTTTCAGCTTTTTGAGCTGGTAGGATATCACTTCCATGCTTTTTTTTTTTTCCACAGCCAGGAGGGATTCAAGCAAAACTGACCTTTCCAAAGGGATGCTGAGATCCTCACATGGGTATCATGACTCCAGGCTCCCACAAAAATCACAAGAACTGGGCACAACCTTAGACTTTCTTTACTGTGAATAGTGCCATTTAGTGAAGGGAATGACTCACCATGTCCAAAGTGAAGCCTGTTTGCAAACCATGGGTTGAAGGCACCAGAGGACTAGTTTAGTATCAGCCTCTTGGCATTGCTGGTGGCTTAAGCAGACGCTGTGACACTCCTTCCCTCCTCCCACCACAGCCATCCCTTCCTCACGCCCTGCCCTGGTGCACGCAGCAGCGATGAATCTGATCAAGGAACTTATCTGACAAATTAGATATTAGGAAGAAGTTCTTTCCTGTGAGGGTGGTGAGGCACTGGAACATGTTGCCCAGGGAAGTTGTTGATGCCCCATCCCTGGAAGTGTTCAAGGCCAGGCTGGATGGGGCTTTGAGTAACCTGCTCTAGGGAGAGGTGTCCCTGCCCATGGCAGGGGGCTTGGAACTTGATGATCTTGAAGGTCCCTTCCAACTCTAACCATTCTATGATTCTATGAAAAAAAAAAACAAAAAAAAACACAAACAAAAAACCAAAATGGCTCTTTTTTTGCAGGGTTACTTTTTGAGTTGGATCAGTTTCCTGATCCAATTTGTGGTGTGGCTCCAAAGTGTGTCAGTGCAGAGGAAAGGTGATGAGAGGTGGGAACGTGCAGGCAAGAGTGGGAGATCGGGGCTATGAAAATTGTGCCAGTGGTCTTTGGCAGTCCTGGGACTGAAACCTTCTGTCTGCCCTGCCTGTTAAACTCTTATTGCACGTGGTGTTCTATAAATAATGTCGTTTGAAACTATTGCAAAGCTGTTTAAAAAGAGAAATACAGTTTCTGAATTTCCACTGTGATTTATCTTCCAGCCGGTCCTCCCTTCCCAGTCCCCCTGTGGCTGATCATCTCATTTATGTATTTAACAAACGTGAAACAGAATGCTCCACTGCTTTTCTCCCAACTCTTAAATAAAATGGTGAGAATTCAGCCTTTTAAAATGACTGAGCAAGGCAACAGGACTTCTGTTGCTGAGGAAGAAAGACAGAGGTCTTCATTTGAGGCTTTAGAGGGTTTCAAATAGCAAGAAGGAGTTGAAGCATTGAAAAAACAGATTTCTTAAGTGACCTTTTAACTGGAGGAGTGTTTTATAGATCAGAATTTCTGCCCCCAGACCCAAGGGGCTGTACAGGAGCTCTGCGCTGGCACTGGAGAGAGATTGCAGTCACAAGGTAAAGTGTTAGTTAAGATGTTAGTGTTGCAAATAGCATTTTTATTCCAAGCAATAAAATGTGAGTTACAGTTCTGAAGGTGACAGAGTTTGAAGTGTATTTATTTGCAGGAAAAGTCTGCCTCCCAAGAAGGAAATCATGGTTTGTTGACAATATTGACTCTGAAATAAAGAAACTCAGTGGTGTCAGAGGGCCAGCTTTTCCAAGGAGATGATTCCGTGCCTGCCATCGGTACCCATAGAGCAGGTGATAAATTATGGGTCCTTGATCTTCGGCTTCTAACCATGTTACCTTTTCTTCCAGTGATGTCATAACAAGCTCCAAAAGGGAGTCAAAGCCTCAGCTGTATTTAATATCGACTCACAAGCTTTGGTCAGACAGGCATGATTTCCTGATGTCTTGGACACCCAGGAAGGAAAGATGACTGAGAGACCTATAAATCTCAAAGTCCTCTTTAAGACATAACAGAGCGAAGGAGAGAAAATTATGACAACGTAGCATTTCCATGGTCAAAGTACTACAGTTGTAATAACAACCCCAATACCCTCGTAAAGCCAAGGAGTAAACACTATTATCTCCACACAGAAGCTTGCCAAAGGTGATATGCCCTGGAATTTATTTTAAGTAAGATTGAACACCTCAGTTGCTCTCTAGAAACTAGTAAGCAGTTGCAAAGCAGAAGTAAGAATAGATCCTGGGGCTTGCTGGGTTCCAAACCCACACCACCTCACAGCCATCCAAACTTCCTGAGCAAGAGGTGGCTGGAAGCTATATTAAAACCTGGGGTTTGCTGTTTTCTTGCTGCAGAGTGGGTCTGGAATAGTTGTCCTGCAAATAGTCCTTCATTTGGCCTGTCCCTGAAAAGAAGTAATCCTTGATTCTGCTTCTGATGATAAACTGCAAGTTAAAACAAGCAGCTTTGTTGGGGTTTGTTTCTTTTTTTCTCTTTTCTTGAATGCCAACCAGCTGTTATTATACAATTTCTTATCAGATCAAAGCAAATATGACCTTAGCCCTTGGACAGTGCATCATAGAACCAGACCTTTCACATGGAGAGGAGGAAGAAGTGGGAGGAGGAGATAGATCCTGCTTTGCTCTCCAGATGTGACTGCAGGTATTTTAAAACATAATTATGGAACCAGCTAAGCTTTTTGGCTTTCAGGCTGATTGGGTGTCTCGCCTCCTCGGTCTATTTCTAGGTGCTGTAAATATTGCTCTTTGTGTAGCAGGAAAGCAACCAAGCCACAGCCTTGCTGGCTAATGACTCAAAAATGCCAGGACAGATAGAAGCTGTACCTATTTCTGAAGCTGCTTGCTCAGCAAATTGTTAGAAATCTCTGCAGCCTTTATACCTTAGCAATAGTCCTTGCTGGGTAGAGGTGATTTTACACGGGAGGGATCATGTTGTGACAGGTGCCCTTCCCTTGACCTGCCCCTTTTATCTGCTGTACTGGAAGCAGACACACCAGAGCCCAAACTTCCCACCGGTAGGAATCATAGAATGGTTAGAGTTGGAAGGGACCATAAAGATCATCAAGTTCCCACCCCCCTGCCTTGGGCAGGGACACCTCTCCCTAGAGCAGGTTGTTCAAAGCTCCATCCAACCTGGCCTTAAACACTGCCAGGGATGGGGCATCAACAACTTCCCTGGGCAACCTGTTCCAGTGCCTCACCACCCTCACAGTAAAGAACTTCTTCCTAATATCTAATCTAAATCTCCTCTCTTCCAATTTAAAACCATTACCCCTCGTCCTGTCACTACACTTCCTGACAAAGAGTCCCTCTTTGATCTTTTGATCCATTAACCACAACTCTTTGACTGCGGCCATCAAGCCAGTTCCTTATCCACCGAAGCCTTTGCTGAAAAGAGGGGATACTTCACCGAGCTTTTAGCTCCTCTGTTGATATTTCTAATTCTTTGCATTTTACATTAAACCCCAGCTTCTGGAATTGAGTGGTGACACGAGAAATACTTTTTGTTTATTTCTTGGGAAGGTTTCTCACATTCGGAGCTGCAAAGAAAGGATTTATGAATTCAGGGCTTGGAAGTTAGAAGGAAGAGGAACCCCTCTCCACAATTGCTACCTATAGGAAATGTAGAGATTTTAAGCAAATTTCATGATAATGAAATCTGAGTCATGACGTTTTAAAGATCTGGGCTGCTGACAGGGTCTCTTTTAATGTCCTTTGCATAGTCCCACAGACTCCCTCACATCTGGTCGCCGGCCAAGCGCAGTTTGTGCTGTGTAATAGCAGCACAACAGGTTTCCTGGTACCTCCTTACCTCTCCAATCACGTCAGGTAGGCACCACTTGTGCCTCCACAAGGAGTTATTTTCCTTCTGAGCAAGGGAAGAACTTTGGGCCACCATGGATGGCTCTTCCCACTTTCCTCAGTACAACATTTTCATCGGGATAAGGAGCGAGCTCAGCACAGAGTGCTGCTCTTCTTAAAACACCTCTTTCTGTAAGGCATCACTCGGGCTCTGAAGGTGATCCCTTCTTCACATGCTGCTCACACTTTTCGTCACAACATTTTCAGCAATTAGAGGACGCTGCAGAGGCATTAACGAATTTATCCTTCGCAGCACTCCTCAGAGGTGTGCAAATGTGGTTTATTATCTTTCTTTTACCGATGGGGAAATTAGGATGTGCAGATTAAAGGTGATCATCTCTCCTTTGTTTCCATTCTTGGAAAAGAGCTGAATTTATTCAATTCTGGCTGAAGGGGGGAGGTGGGGAAAGAGAAAGTCAGGATGTGGGGGCTGTTCTGGGGCAAACTCCTGCCATTCCACTGAGGCTGTTAAAAGCAGCCCTGCCATAGTCAGGTCTCTGTGAGGTCCTGGGGATGATGAAAGGAAGTAGGAGGGAGTTTTGTGATGGCAGAGATTTTCCATCAGGCTGAGCTGAAGGTTTCGGTTTGTCAATGAGGAGGCAGGAGGCAGCCAGTCGGTGACACAGAGTTTATAAGGAGCCTGTATTTACATGTAAGAACTGACAGGGCTTCTTGCAGGGTTCATCAAGTTAAAGCAGACCTTGGGAGGAGGAGCTGCTTGTAAAGGATGGTGGACGGTTCGCTGCGACACCAGTGAGCCCTCCCCTGCTCTCGCTGCAGCTGAAACCTTCCTGGCTCACAGGGAAAGGGCAATCCATTAGGGAAGAGAAAATTACGCTGATTAAATCAAGCAGAATTTGGCATGCATTTGCAAAGACTGTAGCTCCCAGTGAACACGATATATAATTTAAGTACAGGGGCTGCATCAGGGCCTCTAACTTGATAGGAAGATTGTATCTTAGTGGGTAAATGTCGTAGTGATAGATAAGCATCTTCCTTCACCCTAAGACAAGGCATTCCTTGTGGGAGCTTTGTAGGATTCCCTGAGAGAATTACGCACTCTGTGTTAGATGAAGCAAATCCTATACTTAAAAATCATCTGAAGGAGTCTCCAAAACAGCTGGTACCTGGCAAAAAAATCTGTGTTCTTGCACTTAAATTTATGCCAGAAGCTGGTCTTCCTCCATCCAGCTGCCTGTCTCAGTAATGACTCCAGGTTCCGGAAAAGGAAGGAGATGCCTCTATCCATCATCTCAGTTCACCTACCACTGTCATGCCAGAGAAGCAGAGAGAAATACGTGGTTCCTCTGAACTCTAGGACATTCTGCAATTTTGTTTGGGGTTTGGAAAACAAGGTGATAGATGTCTTCTAAATGTCACGGGTAAGACAGATAGATGTTCCCTCCTTAACCTACCATTTTCTTTTAAATTCTTCCTGCCTGTTTGTTGTCTCTTGTTGTTTCTTGCATTCATTGTGGAGCTGAGAGCTAAGTCCTGCTGGCACATCAGCAGTGACAGCCTTGTGGCCAGGATCCCTGACTTCTCAGCGCTACCAAAAACTGTTCTGGTAACAGTGCCAAACTCTGCTGGAAGCACATGCAAAGAGAATCCCATCGTCATTCTTGTATCTCTATGCCCTCACTTCCTCTATCCAGGGGGAATCACTTGCCAAGATGTTCTGTCCAGACAGTGAGATTTCTCCTCTTCTTGTTTTGTTCACTGACCTTACTTAGCCTGGTATCCAGTCTCCCATTTATATTCAGCTGTAATGCCTTGCCTTGAACACTATGGACATAAAATGAAAAATTCCCACTCGAGCAGTGAAGTTTTTTACAAGGGTGGTGAGACACTGGAACAGGTTGCCCAGATAAGCTATGGACACCCCGTCCATGGAGGTGTTCAAGGCCAGGTTGGATGGGGCTTTGAACAACATGGTCAAGTGGAAGGTGTCCCTACCCATGGCAGGGGGGTTGGAACTTGATGATCTTTAAGGTCCCTTCCAACTCTAACCATTCTATGATTCTATGATTCTAAGTGTCCAGTGCAGTGGGATGCTCCTGCTGACATGGGTGGAACTGCTGCGATGGAATCATAGCAGATGTTCAAACTCCTTACACAACTCTGTGTCAGAGGCTCTCTCTGCAGATTTAAATGCACAGCTTTTAAAAACAAGCTACAGTCTCTTCACATCCCTTACATATGGCTGTGTACCCTCTTTTTCTGAGTTAGATTTACCAGCGGGTTCCTGCTACCTTGTGCTGTTTATGTCCTGCTGGGCATCCCAGTAGATTTGCAGCTGCTGTGCGTCACTTGAATAGGGCATCTGACATGTGCTGGGGCATCTGTGGAGCTGAGGGGAAGATAACTTAGTTTTCTAGGTTTATTTTATGGGATTTATATATGCAGTGCTCCATATGAAATAGCTGTATGTTTGAGATGTGCCAACCTTGTCCCATTTAAAGAGCTGTTTAAACAAAAGCCCTCAAACTAAAACCTCTTAATTCTGGCTGCTATTACATTTGATTGCTGTTGGAAACCTGTAGCTTTTACTGTGACTGGTAATGACCACCAAGGTGCCCAAGATGAGCTGTTCCCTGGGTTGTACAACCCCCACACTGCTACCGGTCTTGTTAACAGGAGATGCTGGTGAGTGCAGTTGAATTCGCTGCCTTGAGATCTCCAAGAGGCGGCTTTTAACAGATGCTAATCCTGAGCTACCGAAAAACCCACAGGTACAGGAAAGGCAGATCGTGTTCTGCAAATCGTACACTGGGATCTAGCCAAGTACAAAAGAAACTAAACAAAAGCCCCAGCCAGGCCTTTGAAAGTAAAACTCTGTGAAATATTTGCTTCTGTGAAAAATACTCCAACTGCTTTTTTGTGTGTGTGTGTTTGGTTTTTTTTTGCTTGGTGTGTCAGTCTTCCTGCAAAATCATTTGCCTCTCTGGCCCTTTTTCCCCCCAACTTTGGACACAAAATGCATGCTCTGGATGGCTGCCAAAATGGTGATGTAGCTCCTCTTAGGTCGCTCAGAGAGGACATCTGAGCATCATTGGTTGGATTTTGTCGCACAGCCGAGAAGAATATGAGATTCTTCTGCTTCCCTAATGGTCCAGCCTCTTGCAATACTTCAAGCAAACTGTGTTTTCATCGCTTTCCTCAGAAGGGGCTGCCTTAGGAGCTGGCCAGAAAAGCAAAAGCCAAGCTGGTTATCTCATACAGCTTGCAACATTGTTAAGAAGCTGGTTCCCTTGTGGCTAAGACTTTCCAAAGATACTGAGGAGTTGAATGCACCAACATCTTTAATATCTGAGTGGCCTCCTTGAAATACCTCAGAAAGTCTGGTTTGGAAAAACTGTGTCCCTCAGCTGGGAAACTGAGCCCTTCTCACAGTGTAAATGTACCAAAAAGCAGACACCTTTGAAAATCTCGGCAAAGTTAATCTTTGACTTTGTAGTTACCACGTTTTTTTTTTTTTTTTTAAAGATCTTGAAAGCTTGTTTGTATTATTAAAATCCACCAGCATTAATCCTGAACCCTCCTCAGACCTGTCTTGTTCAGATCTGGATTTAAACAAGCAGCTGAGAGCACATTTATACAGAATATGGGAGCACTTCAGCAGAATTATCAAAGCTGGCCTTGGCTTATTTTCTGACGTAGACATGAGCAGTGTCTTTCCTCTCCCATTAAATTCCCAGCTCCTCAATAAAACACTGTAGAGAATTAGATTCTTCTCTGTTGCCAGCTTGAACAGGAAACATTTAGTGCTGGTGAATAATAAGTATTTCCCATATGCAAATTTGCTTATTTGCTGCCCCCAACTTCTTGTTAAGGGAAGGGGTCATTTATTTTGCTTAAAGCTTTCCCTGGGAGCTATTCAAATTAACAAGATGCTAAGTGCTTTACTGAGGAGGGTCTTTAATTTCCTCAGCTGGTACAGCTGGAAAATCCACGTTTATTTATTCTGTGCTCAGGAACTACTGGGACAGAGACATATATTTTCTATGTAAAATATATTGTTAGTCTCTTAGCATGTCTCATCATGCTGGGTCAGAGTTAAGAAGGTTAATGAAATGTTTAAAGTGAATTTCCACAGAGCATTTTTTTAGTAGAGTAATGGATAAACCACAAAGCCAAGAGCATGTTTATGTAGGGCATCATCTAATCAGTTGTTTTCATTCTATATAATGCATAGAGGCTGTTATTGAGAAGTTCTTACACTACCTGGACAAGATAATGCTCATTATAACTACTCATTTACAAATTTGAAATTTGCTTGTAAGGTTATTTTGCTGGAGTAACGAGCGTAGAGTTCACATCACTCTGAGTTTGCTTTAATACAGCCAGACTGGCTGTAATTACACTTGAGGTTATGATTTTTAGAGGAGATACACCTGTGTCACCCCTGTTGGCCCCAAGTCAGTGGAGCTCAAGGGTTCTGAGTCCATCACGTATAATAAGGGCAGTATTTCTGGCCAGCTTCCCTGGTCTGAGACATCCAGACCGAGTTATTATGTAATGTTGATTTTGTCTCCTTGTATTTTGCTGTAGAACTCCTCAAGCAATGGAATTTCTCGAATGTTGTCAAAAAAAGTCAAACCCAGATGTGAACCATTCCTGGTCGAGATGTTGGAAGTGAAAACAGCTTTCTGTAGCTTCCCATGCAGCAGCAAGAGAGGATTAAAAACTAAATTATTTGAACACCATGAAATTACCCCCAAATGGAGCAGTGGATATGTTCACAAGGACTTTTTGCAAATAAACAAATAAAAATGTCACCACTTTCACACAAGTGAAGCTTGAAAGGAACTTGCCAAGATCAAATAGCAGCCGTACCCACTGGAGCTGGAACCGAAACAATCTGATCCACTTTGCTACTTAACAAACAAGGAGCTTGATTGACAAAAATTCTCTTAAGCCTTTCTAGCTCTGTGGTAGATACGAGATTGCTCCAAAGTGGTTTTACAGGAGAAGGCTTTACTGGCAGACTATGGCGACTCTTTGACTTTTTCTAAGCAGTGGGTTTGGCATCTACTGAACAGATTATAGAATCATAGAATCATAGTCATAGAATCACAGAATCATATAATGGTTTGGGTTGGGAGAGACATTTAAGGTCATCTAGTCCAACCCCCCTGCAATGAACAGGGACATCTTCAACTAGGTCAAGTTGCTCAGAGCCCCATCCAACCTGACCTTGAATGTTTCCAGGGATGAGGCATCTACCACCTCTCTGGACAACCTGGGTCAGTGCTTCATGACTCTCAGTGTAAAAGATGTCTTCCATTTATCTAGTCTGAATCTTCTCTCTTTTAGTTTAAAGCCATTCCCCTTTGTCCTATCGCAATAGGCTCTACCAGCAAGATTTTCCCCATCTTTCCTGTAGGCCCCCTTTAGATACTAAAAGGCCACAGTAAGGTCTCCCTGGAGCCTTCTCTTCTCCAGGCTGAACAACCCCAACTCTCTCAGCCTCTCTTCATAGCAGAGATAGCAGAGGAGCTCCATCAGTCTGACTATTTTTGTGGCCTCCTCTGGACCTGCTCCAACAGGTCCGTGTCTTTCCTGTGCTGAGGGCTCCACAGCTGAATGCAGTACTCCAGGTGGGGTGTCACAAGAGCAGGGTATGGACATGAGGACCAGCACTACAAGTCAATCACATACCCTAAGCTAAATTTTGGGTTTATTTCCATCTTGCATTTAGAGGCAGAAGCTGCCATTCTTAGTGAACTTGTCATTAGTGTTGATGAGAATAGCATGGGGCAAGTCTCTGACCCCGTTTCTGCTACTGTAAAGCTAAAGCAATTCTCACTGTAGGAATGCTTTTCCGTGGGTGAGCACTTTTAGGCATTTACGTGTTTATTTAGTCCCTTCAGTAGAATCATTGATGTCAACGGCAGCCAAGCATGGCCCCAGTTGCCCAGTTATTAGATAAAGAAGACATGATTGCAGTTTCAGGAGAACTTGGAGCACATACAGCGCCACTGATCTTCTCACATTGCTGCAGTGTAGAAAGATAAATTGCCCTGGTTTAACAATAAAAGAACCAGGTGTCTGAGACAGAGAGAGTTTCACTTGCCCATTTCTAGAGGCATCACAATCTATTTGTTTAGGAACTTGTTTGATTGTTGTTTATCTTGTAAAAATCTGGAAATCAGCTTTCTCCTTTGTTTCAGCAGAAAATTTTTGAGCAGTTTCAGCTAAATAAATATAAGGCATGGGATCCTGAACAGATACATTTTTTCTTCAGGGTATGTGCCAGAAATTGGAGTTAATTGGTAACAACAACAGAAATAAATGAAAATTCTATGCTTCAAACAGTGGAAAAACTACTTTGTATTGTCAAGACTCATTTTTTGGCTACTTTATATAAGACTTTTGCAAGTTCTCCAATCTCTTTTCCGGGATGAATGCAAAACAGACAGACACAAACTCTTTTTGTATCTTCTATCGTCATCATAAAGAAACAAAGAATGACACTATCCTTAAAAACCTCCAGGTGACCTAGATTACCAGCTGAGAAACATTTTTCTAGGACCACAAATTTGGTCAGAAAATGTGAAAATTCTGGTACTTGGTAATTGCAAAGAACACAGCCACAATAGTCAGAGCACTCAACAGTTTTTAACATTATAACTGGCTATTTTTCATGAGTCGGTGTGTGCCTTACTGAAACTGGATGAGAGGAATCCACCAGCTCAAAAGGAGGATTGCATCACACACAGAGGGGAAAAACCTGTTCAAGTAAACGGTTTCATTTCTATCTCACAGCAAATTAGGCTCCTTCAAAATCTCCTCAAGGGAGTGTGTGTGGCATCACGAAGCCTTTCATCAGGGGCCCCAGACTGGGCTCTGCTTCAAATTTCTTCAGAAGAACAGAACAAACATCCTCCTTCCACTGAGCCGGATGTTTTCTGAAGGTGGAACAAGGTATCCACTGTAACTCAAAGGGAGGAAGGATCACATAACACCGGGCGTAAATGTGGAGTTACCAGTTTTCACAGGCTTTTTTTATTATTATTATTACTTTTTTAAACCAGGAAGCTTTTCCACATCCCTGTTAGAGCTATGAAGTTTTTTGGGTTTCCTCCGCTTTGGATCTACTGACATTCAAAGCCCAGGCTCTCTCACACAGCCATTATGTGTCTTAGCAGAGAGAGCGGCTGGTAGAACATTTCATTCTCATAACAGCCCTATGGCAAGTACAGAAACAGTGTACCTGGAAAAATATTTATCAGGAAGCATTTGATATATTTTTAGGTTCTCCTTTAAAGCAAATTAGTGGCTGGAAAGCGAAGGACAAGAGCGAGTTCCCTGCACGCTGCCAGTAACTCTTCCATAGACTTCAGCTTTGGAACCTGGTGTTGACCAGCTACACCTGAACTTCTTGAGAGTTGCCAGCAATTCAGATCAGGGTTGAAGGACCGTTCTTCTGGCACCATGCAGGCAGTGGTTCCTGCTGTTTTCTTTCCTGGACTCAATGTCCTGTTGTCAGGCAATAGAGCAAAAGTGGTTTCGATGAACTTCTTCCAAATTGGATCACTCTCCAAAATTAAACAGGCTTGTATTTCTGTTGTAGAGTCCTCCAGGATGACGGAACGAACCATGGAAAGGATCTTTTTCTCTATCAAACTGCCTAAGTTTCAAGTAGGCGCCTGTGTGACATTCTCTCCCTTTAAAATAGCTCACATTCCTCTAGACTCCTCTGTCTTTGCTTTAATGGATTTGCATGTTTGTGCCCGCATATGCAAAAACACTTAGATGGAGATGTTGTTTCTGGAAAATTATTTTTTTTTCAGTCATGCCCAAGAGAGGAAAGGCCCTGATCAGCTCCAGGGATTAGTAAAAAGGGATTTGAAGTTTTTCACCTCCTGGTGACTCACTTCTAGACTGGAAGTTGTAATGATTTCAAGACTGGCCAGAAGCACACTGAAAAATGTTTCACATTTGCAGTCCCATTTCCCTACATGGGAATGTCTGTCACAAACCTCATACTGCCTGGCATTTTCTGCGAGTTTGTGGCCATTTCCAAGCTAACCAACTAAAAAAAAGAATTGTGAGATGAGCTACCTCTTTATTTGTAGAGGGTATGTCTCAAGGACAGAAGAAAGTCATTCTGTAGTCCCTTGTGATGGATTTATTACACTGGACGTGAAAGTTGTTTTTTCTTTTTCACTGTCAGGTTGCCCCTCTGATAAACTCATGTTAACAAAGTAACATGACTTTACTTTTTGGACTTTACTTAAAAACAAGAACTGCATAAAAAGCAGCAATGGAGGCTTTAGCATCTTGTCCATCCCACATGTTCCAGTCTTTTTGAGAATGAGAAGCTAATTTCATTACTACACTGGTGGTTGAATATTGGAGTCTCTGTTGAGATACTAGTGCATCCTGGAACAATGATAATGATATTATCTGCTAGTAATGAGACACGTTTCTCTTTGTGGAAGCTGAAAAAGATACTTGTATTTTTTAAGTAAGTGCCTACTTAACACTGTGAATTACATTCCCAGAGGGACACACTTATGTCTTAAGCTATGAGCGGTATCGTAACTGAAAATGTCTTTCTAGACCTAAACCATACCCCAGAGACACTGAAGTCAATATGAATCTTTCCATTGAGTTCCGTGAGTGCTAGACTAAAACAAAATTGTGAAGTTCAGCACTTTGACTTTGGAAGAGTAACCAGGAGGAGCAGTACAGGAGTGAAAGGAAAGATGGGTGGAAGAATAATCAATAATATCTAAGATTACTAGAAGTTTGTTAAG
This sequence comes from Thinocorus orbignyianus, assembly GCA_013400375.1. NCBI lineage: Eukaryota > Metazoa > Chordata > Aves > Ciconiiformes > Thinocoridae > Thinocorus > Thinocorus orbignyianus. The sequence goes on from VXBW01007700.1 coordinate 459,524, forward strand.
AGCTTAAGTCATTTTTTCAGAAGATGATGATCAAAGTTCCTACATATTCCTACATGACATGGACTGCAGCAACAAAATTAAGCTACAAAAAAATTAGAAGTGATGTTCTGAACTGAATCAAAGCAGTTTCCCAAGCAGTCCTAATCATGAGCTTGAAGTCCTGTGCGGAACTGGTATGAAAAGGAGAGAACAGACCAAGAAGCACTGATAAAGAACAGACTCTTGGCTCAGCCAGCTTCAGAAGATAATCACAAGCTTTCTGGAAGCCAATTTCAGTGCCATGCCAGAGCACAGTCTAATTTCTCTGTTAAGCCCTTTGCCAGGAAATAAACTATTTCATTCAAGAGGTTATTGCATTAAGCAGAAATGACTAAGGCTGAGACTCGGAGATCCAGTTCAATGCTCACTTGACAAGCAGACCTTAAATAACAAGAAAGGCATTCAGAAAGTGAGCTTTTAATTCAGGTATATTTTTACTTGGGCCTCCTGCTTGCCACTGGGTATCTCATTTCTTATCAGAATGAGTTAAAGCTTCATGGAGCATAAGATGGAGGAGAGCTGTGCTCCTGTGGTGCGTGACTTTATTTACTGAGTAGGATCAAATGGATGAGAAACCAGTGACGCTGGATGGGAAACAGGGTTCCCTTCTCTGCACAGAGCAATGCCCGAGTGTGGCAGCAAGCAGAATCTATTGAAAAATACAGAATATCAAATGTATTCACAAATCCTTTAATGAGTTTGTTTTACTCTGGGTTCTGCAATCAGAATAATTTGCAAATAGTTGGATGACGACCAGATCTTTTTTTTTTTTTTCTTCAGAAGAATGCCATTTCATTGTTCTGCTTTAAAAATTTCCGTCATTCAATTAGGGAGCTGAAACAATGTCTTGGACAAAAATGACATGTTCGCTGCAAAGCAAACAAAAAACAAACACAAGCCCAGTGGTTTTTTCCATTAAAATAGCTGTCTTTCTCCAGCTGGCTATCCCAGTAGAAGCCCTAATGGAAGCAAGGCACAGCGGTTTCCATCTCTGTAAACGCAAGGAGAAATGAAGCCGAGGGGAGCAAAGCTGAGCTGGCCCAGGTACCTCTAAGTGAAGAGCAGATCCCTTTTGCAGAGAAGACAAAGCCTTAAGCAATCAGCCACACGACGTGAGTAATGGGTAGTAAAGTATGCAAACAAATGATTCACAAATAAGCCATAGGCTGAGAATTATTAATTGATTTACTCACTGGATTCTGACATACACCACATTTTTAAAGATTTCCTGACCAAAAAAGGTTACCCATTTGTTGCACATTTTACCCAGAACTTCAGCATGCCTAGAAAGAACTGCGTTGCTCTGAATTTTGATATTTTTTTAAATGGAAATTGAATTGAAAAACCATCCTTTGAGTGAAACATGACCACTTTTTTTATCATTATGACTATGGCACTTTTTACAGAAGTAGGGTGTTAACCTCTGAGACGTGGCTACCTTCCAACTCAGATGTTTTTTCTTTCTTCCTGAATTTTCTCTGTAGTTTCAGTTGGATGACGTATTCCTCACTTCCCTTCCTTTGTGTAATCCTGGTGGCACAGAATGGGAACGGCTGCTGTGTTTCCCACCACAGAGATTGCCTGCTACTGAAACGCAACGAGAGTGGGGTATCTGTGCAAAGAGAACCACACTCATCCTCTTCAATGTAGGCTTTACTCACAGTTTATTAAGTATATTATCCTCCTTAGATCATAGCAGTGCAGAAACAGGGAGCGGTGTTATCCTGAGGGTTGTTAGTTGTCAGTTCTTCATCAGAAAACATGGGATCAAGCCTATAAAGTGACAGAGAGGACCACAATTGGCTGATGAGCTCTTAAAATCCAAATTAAAAAAAAGGAAAAGGCAATTCTGCAGTATAATAAAGCAGAAAAACTCCAGAAGAACAGAGAACTTCAGATGGTTCATCTTTGTGATATATAAAAGAAACCTCAAAGACTTAAAAAGGAGTCCACTCTGGTGTCCACTCCTCTATTTTACATTAAACCTTCTGCTTATGAAAATCTTTAATACAGTTATGTGCCCCGACACCTTGTAAGTAAGTGGTGCCTATTGGAAGAAAATATAAATTTCTCACATATTCCCACAGTACTGCTCTAAGGTGGAAGGCTACTGCTCTTTTTTTTCTAGGCAAGAATCTGAGACAGGCCTTTCCAAAAGGTCTCTGAAAGGTCTGGGCTGCATTTTTCCATTGCATCACTGTAATCTCCCTCATAACACAGCAACGTATCTGCACTTTGAATAGGCTTGGCTGATATTTTGGCAGCCCTCAACTTAGATGTAAAGGATGAAGATGCACTCAAAGAACTTTCCAGAGCCTAAGAAGCCATTCAATAAAACCAGGGCAAAGTGAGACTCAATATTGCTAATATTTCATAGAAAATCCACCTCATCCCAAGATCTTATTTTTATAACCTTTCTGGGTTTCTTTGTATATTATTAAGAGAGAGACAACCATAATTCCTTGAGGATAACTTCCAAATCTGCTACTTCAAAGATGCACCAGGGCAATACCTCGGGATCTAAATGCTTCAAACTTTTGAACAACTCAGCTCTGACATTTGAGGCTTAGGCCCATCTCTGCTCTGAAGGTTAGAAAGCGCTTCCCGTTCCACCGGTGTGATTTTAATTTCAAAAGCAGTTCTCCTGGCAGGCTGCTCTGCCCTCAGCCCATTACGTAAAGTAAACTATTGACATATGCAGACCAGTCGAGGCCATTTTCTCCCTTAAATTCAAACCTTGTTTGAAAAGTGCAGTTTTAACATGTTGTTCTTTCTGAACTATTCCACAATATGTGCTTTCCCATTCGGTTATATAACGTTACATTCTTTTAACAATAATAAAGGCGAGTGTATTTTGGAATTGTTCACAGACTGAAGCAGTTTAGCAAATGGGACACATCCAGATGTGAAAACGTTCTGCGGCTTGGCTAGACATGTTACTAAACCTTTGACTCAGACGTCCAAATGATGCTCGGGATGAATTTAGATTTCCTTTCTGAAAGGGACCTCGCGCTCTCTTAGCACGCACAGGAGGAGCCAGGGGTTCCTATTTCTGGTGCCGGGGTTCTGCAGTTCAACACAATTTAGCATAAATTTCACCAAATGTTAATTTGTGAAGATGTTAAAAGTCTTCATGAGCTTCCTTTAGGTACTTGTAGAGTTTGCTAATTGTCTTGATACAGGAGAGTACATCATTGAATAATAATAATGCTGCGTTGAATCTGATGCCTTCAAGCTTCAGACCAGGGGAAGAAATGACTGGTAGTAACATGGAAAGAAAACTCTGTTTGGTAGTTTTTCACATATGGGCAAACTGATGTGACTTTTCCAAATTCATAGGTGGGTATTAAAACATCTGGTATTCTAACAGAATAAAAAAAGTCATTTGAAGTATGTGCAGTTCTTCTGTTTTGAGAAAGTCATGAAGGGATGGAATGTTAGGCAGGGCTACTGCTATGCAACACCCTCTTGAGTGAGGATGGGCAGGAGATTTTCCTGGGGGTCACCTCTTTCCTACAAAGGTATTTTCATCACCCTGTAGAACAGGAGGCAACACAAGCCAAAGCTGTGCCCTGCATCTCCAAACAGAGATGTCAGAGTACTTATAAAGCTCTGCCAAGAGTGTGACATCATTGACATGAGTCTTGGCATAGGGGATCTCTTGCCCAGGTACCATCCGTTGTCTCCTCCTGCATTGTCATATGTTGCCATCCCTGCTGCAGGTCCATGACCTGCACACTCAATTGCTATAGCCTACTGCTTCACCCTGGCCCTGTCCTCAGCACAAATTTTGGCTTATGGGATAGATCCTGCAGGATTTATATGTATCGTCTCTGTATTGTCTCCACACTAGGAGAAATTTGATGGATTTCAGCGATTTCATTGCAGCCTCTGTGAGGCACTCACTGCTCTGGTCCTTCACCGCATCAGGTACCTGATATTTGATTTATCTACGACCTGGCAAAGTTTGAGGATTAAAAGTTCTCCACGAGGATCAAATAAAATCTGCTTCAGTTGGCTTATTCCAATCTCAGACTCTGGTCTGAATCAGTCCAGACCTGTCCCGTTAACTCAACAGTGTTTCCGCTGGTGTGAAACAATGGGTCTGTGTCAACAGCGCGTTGGTCTGGCTTTACATCACATCGAAATCAAAGCAGTCATCATGTCATCAGCCTGTAGAAACAAAGTGGTGAGTTCATCCACAATAGTTTTTTTTAAATCTGCCTTTTTTTTTCTGAGTTGGCTTTGATGGAAAACTCTGGGCTGACTGCCTTTGAGTTTGCTATTTTATGTTGTTTGTTGTTCTGCTTCCTGGTTATTATTGATAGCCCATCATTACCAAAATACTTTCTAACCACAGGAATTAGTGCAGCAAAAAATTCTCTCTCTTTTTTTTTTCTTTCTTTCTTTTTCTTCTTTCTCCCCGTTTCTTGCAACTTCTGAATCTTTATTTATTTGTAGAGGCCCAAAGTCACAAACTGTTTTCATCCTTTCCCTGCATATAGGCACAATACAGTGATTTACCACGCAACCAAAGACTTTAGATTTATTAACACACAAAACCCTTTGTTTTATTTATTCACACAGTTCTTATTTATCCAGTCAAAGGGGTCATCCTGGCACGATTCAGTTTCTTGCAGTGGTGTCACTCTAATTCAAATGTTAAGCTTTGGCTTTCGTTATCAAAGTCACTATTTTAAAAACAGGCTTATCCTCAACTACCCTGCATCCACAGCTGTGAGATATCTTGGTGGGAAATGAGAGACAACTTAAAATTTCATGCCAGATCTGCTAAATTTACACGTGCTATGTGCACAGAACTGTTACCTGTCCTCGCCAGCAGTAAAAGAGATGTATATTGTCTGCACTCAGCTTTGCAACGACCAAAGCTTTCTTTTGCAAGAAAAAAAAACACACAAAACCCTGGACATTTCATGCACTTATATGGTATTTTGTAGCCCTAGTACTTTAGAGCCAAAGGAAATGTACATGTCCAAGACAGTTTGCTGGATACACAGACAGTATTCTTGGAATTGGGCTTAACTGTAATCATCAGGGAAATCGCTCTGTTGCTTTCCTTATGCTAGTATAGCCAACGTGCAATGCAGTCCGAGACTCCATCCAGAGAAGGAACTTTTCCACTCCTTCTGAAAGCAACTATTTCATGCATGATAGATCGATGAGCAGCACATACACACACAAAGATACAGACCTTTGATCTCTTTGTGCTTTATCTCTGGGAAGTCTCACACTCACAAGTATATTAATCTACCGAGACTATTTTGGAGACTTCCAGTTCTGTTCCAGATCTGTCTCAAGGGTTAAGAGCCATCCCATCTAACATTAGGCATCTGTAGCATAGGTGTCTATAGCTAAATTAGGCATCTGAAGTGCCTTTTGTAGGCAGTGGAGAGAAACAGGCATTTTTAGGGACCAGGGTTATTAGCCCTTTTTTATTCAGATATAATAATGGGCCTGTGTTAGATATTTAGCCTGAGTGAAAAGGATTTTGTCCCCAAAGCCACTTAATGGATCTCTATTGTCTATAAAGGGAGTTTGGGTGGTTGGCTTAGAAGTAGAGATACATTTAATAGTGATTGAGTCCTATCCCTTCTGTTCAAAGTAAAATCTCTGATTTGGCAACTTCTGTGGATGTTTAGTGGGTTTATGCTCCATCTAAGGGAGATGCTTCAGCCTTCAATACCAAAACCTCTTTATCATTTTCTCAGTCATAGAATCATAGAATCATAGAATGGTTAGAGTTGGAAGGGACCTTCAAGATCATCAAGTTCCAAGCCCCCTGCCATGGGCAGGGACACCTCCCACCAGACCAGGTTGCTCAGAGCCCCATCCAGCCTGGCCTTAAACACTTCCAGGGATGGGGCATCCACAACTTCCCTGGGCAACCTGTTCCAGTGCCTCACCACCCTCACAGCAAAGAACTTCTTCTTAATATCTAATCTAAATCTCCCCTCTTCCAATTTAAAACCATTACCCCTCGTCCTGTCACTAGACTTCCTGCCAAAGAGTCCATCCCCATCTCTCCTGTAGGCCTCCTTTAGGTACTGGAAGGCTGCTATCAGATCTCCCCGCAGCCTTCTCTTCTCCAGGCTGAACAGCCCCAGCTCTCTCAGCCTGTCTTCACAGCAGAGGTGCTCCATCCCTCTGATCATCTTGGTGGCCCTCTGCTGCACCCATTCCAACAGTTCCATGTCCTTTCTATGTTGAGGACTCCACAGCAGGACACAGGACTCCAGGTGGGGTCTCACGAGCGCAGAGTAGAGGGGGAGAATCACCTCTCGTGACCTGCTGCTCACACTTCTTTTGATGCAGCCCAGGATGGGGTTGGCTTTCTGGGCTGCCAGCGTGCACTGCACCATGTCATGATCTTGCGGGATGATCAGACCCATGTGCTTGGTATCAGTTTTGACTTCTTTGCCTTCTTTTGAATTCATTGAAATACAGTCTGTCTCAATTGTTTAGGTTTCTCTAGGATAAAGGCCTTCTTATGGATCTCACAGACAAAAATTCTGTGTAAACTTTAGGTTCTTTTTCACGAGCAAGCTTCTGAAATTGTCTAGAATCGAACTACTTAAGAGTATGAAACTCATGGATAACTCCACTCAGAATATGGCTAACTAACTATGCAGCTATTATGTAGAATCCAGATATTATATGCATAGCCATATTTATACCATTTTACTGGCTTCCCCTTCTGTGTTCATCAAGCCTCAGCTGTATCTCCTCACTGTCACTGACGTCCATAGCTTTTCCTTTCTGTCTCTTCCATCATCCATGTTGAGAGACCAGCTACTGCTTCTGCCTCGTGTTTGCCATCTTTTCAGAAAAGAAACAACTGTTCCCATGAAATATCCCTCAGCCCTGATCATTGTTCTCCTTCAAATTCCTCTTCGTAGCTCTCCTTGGCCGTGATGCCTAGAAAATACTTGGCATTGCATGCTGTCTTGCTGACTAATGCAGTTGCATCGTTTCCTCACTCTCTGTATACATCTGCTCTCTTTGGTCTTGGATTTAGATTGTAAAGCTGTTTGCCCATGTGTATACAGTGCTGGGCTCAAATGCTCCCAAGCCACCCCAGTATGAGTAAATAATAATGAGCAGACAAACAGATTTTGAAAAATCCAGGGGTAAGTAACTTTCCACCAAAACTTTCCGGTGGAGATTTCCACTGTTCTCTTTCATAAACACTAGCACTGTGCTTCCTTTGTTAGAAATTCTTCATTCTTCTGGGTTTGATCCTTTCATGCTTCTAGTTAAAGAATTTCAGTTACGTTCTGAAGCCAACACACTGTTGCAAGCATGCTCTTTTGGGTAAAATTCTTTACTTTTGTTTGTGTCTGTAAATTACCACATTTTAGGAAAAAAAGATCGCTACCTTTTTGAATATGCCCACAGGAGGCCGAAACGTCCCAGCCTGTAGCAGTTTTCTACCATCTGGTGCTCAGAGAGAAAGGGTTTCGCTTGAGTTGGGTACTGGTGAGACCGGGTTTATTGGAAATCTCTTTTGTTAGACCAGCTGGTATAGCTTGAAAAATTAAACAACTTTCCAAAACATAAGCCCTTCCCATATTCCAAATATGTCCAAAATGTCGTGTATATAAAAAGGTCTAACATATCTCACACCACAGAAACAAGAAACAGATAAAACACAGCAGGAAGGGTATAATATATAGCCAAGCTCTGAGATACCACTACTTTTGGTCTAGAAAGAACATGGTCAATGCCACCTCAGTAATCTAAGGATTATTTTTACCAAAGGATGCTTAAGTAGATGGAGGCTTTGAAAACAGGTATGTAAGCACCTCATAAGGAATTACTTCAGAACAAAAAAATACCACGAAACCTCCAATGATTTTATGGAGTGGCTAACAAGTGCCATCCTCATCTAGAACTCCCACAGAGAAGTTACAGCTGTAATTACAGCCTTAGAAGATAAATATCCTACATTGAACAAGTCCTTCTAGACATGCTACCCTACCCTCAAACAACTCTCATGTTTCAAATGAGAGTGTTGTTTAGAATCATAGAAAGTGGTTTGGGTTGGAAGGGACCTTAAAGATCATCTAGTTCCTCAACCCCCCTGCCATGGGCAGGGACACCTCCCACTAGATCAGGTTGCTCAAAGCCCCATCCAGCCTGGCCTTAAACACTTCCAGGGATGGGGCGTCAGCAACTTCCCTGGGCAACCTGTTCCAGTGCCTCACCACCCTCACAGGAAAGAATTTTTTCCTAATAACTAGCTTAAATCTCCACTCTTTCAGTTTTCAGGGAGCTTCACTCTCTGATAAAAAGGCCATCCCCATCTCTCCTGTAGGCCTGGCAGGCCCTGAAGCCTTCTCTTCTTCACACTGAACATTTACATAGAACATTTACAGAGATGCAATTTCTTCAGGTCTTTTGCTCTGTGTGATGCCTCCTCTCTGCTGTGTCTCCAGTGCAATCCAGGTGAGGAGATAACAGGTGGAAGAATTAAGCTACAACACAGCAGTAATAGTGCAAAAATCTTTGGGAGGCAAGAACTTAGAAGTTCAACCAAGCCAAGTGCAGAGTCCTACACCTGGGACGTGGCAATCCCAGGCACAAATACAGGTTGGGCAGAGAATGGCTGGAGAGCAGCCCTGAGGAGAAGGACTTGGGAGTGCTCATGGATGAGAAGCTCCACATGAGCCAGCAGTGCGCGCTGGCAGCCCAGAAAGCCAACCCCATCCTGGGCTGCATCAAAAGAAGCGTGAGCAGCAGGTCACGGGAGGGGATTCTCCCCCTCTGCTCTGCACTTGTGAGACCCCACCTGGAGTCCTGTGTCCAGCTCTGGAGTCCTCAACATAGAAAGGACATGGAACTGTTGGAACAGGTCCAGCGCGGGGCCACCAAGATGATCAGAGGGATGGAGCACCTCCCCTATGAGGACAGGCTGAGAGAGCTGGGACTGTTCAGCCTGGAGAAGGCTCCGGGGAGACCTGATAGCAGCCTTCCAGTATCTGAAGGGAGCTCCAGGAGAGCTGGGGAGGGACTCTTTGTCAGGAAGTGTAGTGACAGGATGAGGGGTAATGGTTTTAAATTGGAAGAGGGGAGATTTAGATTAGATATTAGGAAGAAGTTCTTTGCTGTGAGGGTGGTGAGGCACTGGAACAGGTTGCCCAGGGAAGTTGTTGATGCCCCATCCCTGGAAGTGTTTAAGGCCAGGCTGGATGGGGCTTTGAACAACCTGGTCTGGTGGGAGGTGTCCCTGCCCATGGCAGGGGGCTTGGGACTTGATGATCTTTAAGGTCCCTTCCAACTCTAACCATTCTGTGATTCTAATGGTGATCTCTGTATTCGCTGAACTTGTTTTTCCCAAATGTATGAAAACTAGGCACTGGCAGGAGGCAAAACCAGCTGATGAGGGAACTAGCGCAGGTGCTGGTCACTGTTAAACATCTGTCTATGCCTGCTCTGGGTTAAAGCATCTATCAGTGTAGGCTGTGGCTGAACGGAGCTGCTCAGAAATGGATATAGATGACTACAGGGGTTTCATCAGGAAGAGAAATCTGTACAAATCAGATCAAACCAGTGAAATCAGTCAGCAAAGTGAAATCAGGCAGCGTTCCCTCTGAGCTCTGCCAAGCCTTTTGCAGGCACCTCAATGGCTTTACTTTGCCTTGTGTGCCCTGTTCCTCTGGGTAACTGTTTTCTGCTCTGTGCTAAACCCATCTCATGTGTTGGGAAATGCTGTTGATCTGGCATGATGCCCGAAGGCTTTTGCAGATGGGCAGGAATGTTTTATTCTGATAAAGAAAGAGTTCCAGGTGCAAGAACGTACATTCCCAGGAAGAAGGGAGGATAATACCTCGTGGAATGAAAATAACCCTTCTTTTCTCAAACGCTTAATAGTTTATCTAACTCTATTCTGTGCTCAGCAGCAGCCACTTGTGCTCTACCCATTATTTTGTCTGTGGAGGAGGACCTAATCTTCAGCTTTCTGCTTTATCATGCACACAAGTAACTTCTAGGAGAGGCAGTGAACTTATCTGACGTTAGTCATTTGATTGTAATGATCGCTGCTGCTTCAAATCTGTTGATCCTGCCTTTCTGGTAACATCTGCACAGGGCTTTCTCTGTTACAGTTCCAGGCACTGTTGCTTTCCTTCTCTTCAGCAACATCTTGAAGAGACGCAGTGTCTGTGCAGCACTGTGAAATTAGTCACCTTTATGTAACACATTCCCGTTCCAAAACACAAATCTTTTTCAATTAATACTTGAAAATTTCAGACTTTATTCAGTAGGATCCACTCAACAGGGGCTTATTCACATCAGGTATGAATAAGGTCTAAGAGGAACTAAAGACTGTAATATTAAGCCCTGAATTAACCTACTCTTTTTTTTCTTTCTTTTTCTTTCAACTGTTAAGACTAATACTCTTGGTTTGTGTTGCATCCCTTTGCTACACTCTTAGCAGGGCACGTAGGACAGAGATGGCTCCATCCTAAAGTAAATGTCTAAACCAGAATGGTGCTGCCTCCTCTGTTGATTGAACATGGACCCCAAAGTGATCAGCCAAGACAGAGTCACCTCTGCTATGGACACTGAGGCAACGAATCTCATCTATATTGCCTGAAAATCCCTGAAAATCCCTGAGTAACTGTGTTCCAGCACAACGTATGAATGCTGACAGTTGCTACGGAACAGTTATCTATTTCTACTGCCAGTGAGTATAAGTTTGTCCCTGCAGCTCAAGCAGCCTGAGCAGTCAAGCAGATGGGGCAAGATTCACGATGGCTCTACATGTGCAATGCTTGTTTCTTTCTTCATCCCTGAAAACCTACGGAATAAGGGTACTAGTTGTTCAACTATAGCATACGTGTTAGGATTACATCTTTATTTACATAATCACATGCTATTTTGTCCCACAGAACTGGGTACAGAATGATTTCACAGGAGGAAGGAATTAGGACAACCTTCCATCTGGCATCTGCTCAGCTTTCCGGCCTATACGCACGGCGTTTTGCATAGGATATATAAGGAATATAATGGCAAGTTGCCCGTGAATCCTGTTCATGGTGCAGTCAGGGAGTGGGGAGAATAGTAAAGGATGAGAAGGCAGTGCAGAGTAATGATTTTTTAGCATCATTTTTCTTCACAATGCATGCTGGGAAAGAGCAAAGAATGGGAGAAAAAAAATGAGGTTGTTGGCAAAGACGAAGGCAGGGAAGTTACAGAAGTACAGGATAAATGTTAGCATGACTCAAAAACCGTGGATACTCATCGCAGAGGTTTAAAAGAGTTTAAGATTCAATGAGATGCCAATAAAACTATACAGCGTGCTTGTGAATGCTCATCCAGTGATTTAGTGCTGAGAGGACAGGGGAATTCATGTTTATTTTGTGTCTGGAAACTCCAATATTGGTCTCTGAAAAGGAGTATCAGCAAGATGTGATGCACTTATCCTTTCACTCATTTCTTAGGTGTAAAACAAAGGGACCATCAGCCCCATGGTTGTTGCTCTAGTAGGATGTCCTGGCTGGACTTAGGCCAAGCTCATCTAGCTCGGTCTCCTCCTGAATATTTGTCTACATCATGCAGATGAGCACGGTACAGAGCATCCCCTAGTAAGTGCTACTCCATAGTTGCAAACCTGTATAGTAGAGATGTTCCTGATCTTATCCACTGCCATGTTTCTGGTAAGCCATTTTCAGGAGATTCAGGAGAAGATGCCTTTCAGAAAGCAGAAGTAGGAAAATGCATCCCATATGAAAGTCATATTGGAAGACTGGCTACTAAGTTGGAATCTGGCGTGATGTTTTATGCTCTTTCCAGAAACTTATTTTGGCCTTGCCAATGGTAAGTCTGGGTAACCCTGGAAGGTGTGTACATGTCTAATTTTTCATAGATTTGTCTCCAAGTATTGGTCCATGTGATATATTATGGCTATAAGTGTTCTACCCAGCAATATGCCTAGTTGTGAAAGTTCCCAACTGAATCCCAGACCCTGGAGACAAGGGGGAAAATCTGAAGTGAGGAAGATTTTCCTCCTGCAGAGGAGGATTGAGTTAGAGATCACTTGGCCAAACTAGACATCCATGCGACCTGGTGGGATGCACCCATGATTGCCAAGAGAACTGGCAGATGTTATTGCTAGGCCACTCTTCATCATCTTTGAAAGGTCATGGAGAACAGGAGTGGTGCCTAAGGACTAGAGGAAGGCAAATATCACTCCAGTCTACAAAAAGGGCAAGAAGGAGGACTCAGGGAACTACAGATCAATTAGTCTCACCTCTGTCCCTGGGGAGGTAATAGAATGACTTGTTCTGGATGTCAACTCCAAAGATCTTAAAGAACAGGAAATTACTGGAAGCAGTCAAGGTGGATTTACCAAGGGTAAAACATGCTTCACCAATCTGATAGCCTTCTATGATGTTATAACATCCCAGTGACAGAATAAGGGCCAGTGGGCACAAGCTGGAACATAGGAAATCCCATGCAAATATGAGGAGAAACTTCTTTCTGGTGAGGGTGACAGAGTATTGGAACAGGTTGCCCAGGGAGGTTGTGGAGTCGCCTTCCCTGGAGACTTTCAAGACCCAGCTTGAGTGCAGTCCTGAGTGATGTGCTCTGGGCAATCCTGCTTTAGCAGGGTAGTTGGACTAGACAATCTCCAGAAGTCCCTTCCAACTCCGACAATTCCATGATTCCCCGGGGCTGCATCCTCCCAGCTGAGAACTGAGAGTCCCCCTGCAATACAAATTCAGTGTCACCTCTAGATCATTCCTGTGTAAGAACAAAAGGAAAATCCCTTCAAAGGGCTAAAAGTCTCTGAAACATTTCCAGTGCTGAGCCCTCCAAGTCCTAACCATATCAGGTTGCCTCCTTCACTTAGCAGCTACCTTTCTTCTTCTATATGCTCCAGTATAAGTATCTGGTGGGTACAGATGGGCCACTGCCTTTGAGTCCTGTAAATCTTATTTTAACTCTCTCCCCTGGATCTCCTGGGGCTTTTTCTCTCAGCCCCAGCCACATACCTGACCGTCTTAGGCTCCACAGCCCAATAGCCCTTCCACCAGGCAGAATCTACAGACAGATGTTCTCTTCCATAAGCAGGTGTTGGTAGAAGAAATTACCACTTCTGCCGCTGTCATCATGTCTCCCCACCAAGGCTGCTATACTTTCTATCCTTTTAAAATATCAACTCCGTAAGTCTCTTCTGCTGAAGCAGTGGGAATGCTTCCTAAGCTATTTGAGTGAAAAACAGCCAACTTAGCTTAGAAAGTTTAAATAATTCATTTTCACAATCTAGGTCACTTTGCCAGAGAGGGGGTTGGAAGTGTTTACATGAACAACTCAGCTGACAGACAAGATGTGTCAGGAATCTATGGAAGAGAGGCAGCAAAGAACATTTGGGGGTGATAACTTCTTCCAGTGTCACAGCTGCATCTACAGGAAGGTATCAGTCCACAGACAGAATGTGGGCAGCCCATGTCCCTAGAGGTGTTCAGGGCCAGGCTGGATGGAGCTTTGAGCAACCTTGGCTAGTGGGAGGTGGCCCTGCCCATGGCAGAGGGGTTGGAACTCGATGATCTTTAAGGTCCCTTCCAACTCTAACCATTCTATGACTCTCTGTGCACAGCTAGTAGCAAAGCCATGCTTTGGTGCCTGGGATACCAGCTGAGCTACAGTTAGGAATGGAATGATAAACTAGAAAGATCACCGAAATATTACACATCTTCACACACCATCTAAAAAGAAAACTTCTGTCTCAACCTTATGTTATGGTACTCTGGATCCATCAGTAAAATAGGAAGAGAACAATCAGGTGACAGAAAAGTCAGACTTGATTGAGCCTTTGACTCAGTTACAAGGAATAACTAAGCTCTCAGAGAGAAGTAAAATACCATCACAGGCCAGAGATGGGAGAAATCAGTAAGTACTTACTCCACCCATGGTCATCACAGCCAGGAGTTAACACCGAGTAGCCAAAAGTTCAGAGTAGAAGCCGTGGTACTCAACACAGCCTGGCCACGCTGCCAAGTGGCAGGAGACATCCTGGTCCTCACAGCTCAGTGCCTTTCTGCAGCACCCGCCCTTTTACTGTAATAACGTGTTATACAGCCTTGGGAGTGGTGGTGGGGACAGTGTCACCTACTGTATCATAAATGTCAGAAGCAATGATGTCCCAAGAGATGTTCTGGTGAGAAGGACTAAGTGAGACAACAAATGCTCTTTCTACTTGCCAAGACTTCTCCAAAGGAAAACCATCATAAAACTGACATCAACAAGGCATTTTCTACTCAAGCTAAACTCTTGCTTACATAATAAGAAAACCAATTTGTATTATTATCTATAGAATTGCTATCTGAGGGCTATTCATATTATATTTCTTGCCTGGAGTGGTGTCCATGGATTTATTTTTCAATGTTCGTTTCTGAGCTAGAAGAGGTGAGAAGGGAGGTAAAACTTGCAGACTAGTCAGTATTATTTAAAGAAGGAGAGACCTGGAGACAGTGCAAAGGGTTTCTGCAGGAATATTCTGGAATAATGTGCTCAGTTTCGCCACTGTGTCTAGTAAAGGATATAGCTGAAAGAAAAAGGTTGAGAGATGGGCAGTAAAAATCATGTAATAATGGAAAAACATGGGTATGAAAGGGAAAATGCTGAAACTTAATTTTAGAAACAGGACAACGAAGGGAGACTGTGATGAAGTGCACGAAATGAACGCGTAAAAGAGGCACACTGGGACTCTTCCATTCATGTGCTTTTCACAGGAAGTCATTCACTGAAATTTAATAGTGGTGAGCGTGAAAGGAAGAAGGGAAATACTATTTCAAACACTCTCCAACCTCCACTGACTTACACAGTGTGAGGGTGAGAGATTAGCTGAGCTGAATAAAGCATTTTCTGAATTTTTCATGAGTCTTTTCTGAGTACTTTCATGAAAAATGCAAACATCCCCACTTAAAGAAATAGAGATTAAACGGTGGTATGGAAGAGACATAAACCCTAAAATTCCGTGGCATGAACACAGTCAAATTGTAAGTGATACTGTTGGGGAGAAACCACTAACCACAAGTATTCATTTACCTGGTTTTATAGGATCTGGCCATTACCAAGGATAGAACACGTAACCAAACATATCACAATGCAGATCCAGCATAATCCCTGTGCAAGCAGCAACACTTTGGTGGGCATCAGGATTAAAGATGATGCATCACTGTCATAAAAATGTAGACATATCTATTGAATAGATGCTCTGATGAGACCCCACCTGAAATACTGTGTGCAGGTCTGGAGTCCTCAACATAGAAAGGACATTGAACTGTTGGAATAGGCCCAGAGGAGGGCCACAAAAATGATCAGGGGGCTGGNTTGTTTGGCTTTGAACAACACAAGATAGCAGCATATAATTAATCACGGAATCACAGAATGATACAGGGTTGGAAGAGACCTCTGGAGATCATCTAGTCCAACCCATCTACCAGGGCAGGTCCACCTAGAGCAGGTTGCGCAGGAATGTGTCCAGGCATGTTTTGAATGTCTCCAGAGATGGAGACCCCACCACCTCTCTGGGTAGCCTGTTCCAGTGCTCTGCCACCCTAAAAGTGGAGAAGTTCCTCCTCATGTCTAGATGGAACTTCGTATGTTTAAGTTTGTGCCCATTTCCTCTTGTCCTGTCCTGGGTATCACTGAAAAAAAGACGATCGTGACCAGCAGCCTGACAGCCAGTGCCTGCTCAGCTGCTGTGGGAATCTGTACAGAAGCAAGAGCATCATGAAGATATTACATCTTCCTTAAGTGTGAAGTGCCATTCCCTGGGTAAAACAAAAGAAAGGCTAGATTAGGTGATCACCGTTGTTACAAATTTTAAACCAAAGCAAGTCTGTCCTTCTTTTCCAGTATTTATAGATTCCAGTATCAATATATTCCAGTATATATTGATGCCCCATCCCTGGAAGTGTTTAAGGCCAGGCTGGATGGGGCTTTGAGCAACCTGCTCTATTGGGAGGTGTCCCCGCCCATGGCATGGGGGTTGGAACTTGATGATCTTTAAGGTCCCTTCTAACTCTAACCATTCTATGATTCTATGATTCTATTTGAACATCTCATTGTTGATCCAAGAGTAAAATAAGGCTGTTCTGCAGAAGGTGATAGATTATCTGGTGTGCAGCAGCTGAAGATATAGTCAAGGTTGTTGACTGGGACCTTCTCCCTGAACCTCTGGCCTCCAATTCAAGTCTTCTAACAAAGTGGCTGCGTTCCAGTGGGTATCTTCAGGGACCTTGAAAATGTACTTGTCTCCGGTTTTCTTTGTAGTCTGTACTCCAAGGTGTAGGCAGGGCTCCTCCAGCAACACTTTGAAAATACTGTCCTAATATTACCATTTCCATGAGTCTGGATTGTATTGAAGCTCGGTTTTATAAATTAAATGGTCAGCTTTGAGGTGGTTTTAGCTCTATGGATGAATTGTGAGAATGGTGGTGGACTCTGGCGTTTCACTATGAGGTCAGAGAAACTCAGGGTTGTGACTCATGGTCCCAGGCAAGATTAAAAACAGCTGTAGGGGCTGACACCTATAATATGAACACAGATTTCAATGTCCTCTATTGCGTTGACACTGGAACTTGTCCAGTCCCTTGATGAGCTGGTTCTGGGCACCAAACTGGTAGGAAACTACTTCAGGGAAAAATAAAAGAAGTGAAAGCTTTCTGCTGAATTATTGCCTTGGACTGGGTCATCATGGTTCATATGAGCATGAGAGCTGGCACTAAGAATAGCATGGGATTGTGTTGCTGAGGAATGATCAGGGTTGTGGCAATTAGACTGGCTAAAATTGTCCCAGAATTGTCACCAGAGCTGGACTAGCACTGTGGGTCCCAGCCCCATGGCTGTGGATGGAGATATTTTCATGTGCTCATAAGAAAAATATCTAGGTGGCCCGATAACAAATTTATTCTTACCGGGGATGAAATACCCAGTCTATTTTAGCAGAGAGAGACATAGCAAGAAGAGATGTCCAGAGCTGAAACCAGGCGAATTTCACATGAGAAACAAGGGACAATTGTTCGACTGTGCAAGTGGTTAACCAGCGGAACAGACTACCACGGGAAGCAGTGGATTTTCCATTTCTTCAGGTCTTCAGCTCAGGACTGGATGTCTTTGTGGAAAATACTTTTAATAAACATAAAATTTTGGGCTCAACACTAACCAACTCAGTAGAATTCTGTTGTGCTTATTAAACAGGACATCAAGCTGGTGGATATAATATCCCTTTTGCTCTTAAAAATCCATGAAGTGTTAACGAAACAGCTATTGAGCTTCTTCCTTGTTAGTGGCAATGTTTGGGCTGGAATATTGCAGCTCCTGGTGACCTGGTGTCCAGGACAGCACTATCCTCCAGCTGAACCCTCCTCTGAGGTCAGTCTGTCTCTGTCTAAAGCCCCTCAGCTATGATTAGCTCCAGTTCAATACTCTTTGCATCTAACTCATATTGTGTTATATAAAAGCAGAACTACAGATTATGGGGAAAAGAAGTGTGCTTCAGTGTGCTACAGTGCCAAGTGAAAGGTAAGGAGAGAGAAGCAAATGTAGTTAGATACAACATATGCTACATGTGAATGAAGGCTGAGTAATAAGCTTTCCATGCAGTCTTAAATCTGCAATTTTCTCAGTAAGTCATCTCAAAAGCTCTCTGAGTCCTTGAAAATCTGGGAGTCTTTTTCCTCCTGAAAATAATAAAGCATCTCTCAAAACCTCCATGGGGTCCAAAGTCCATTAGTGAGGAAATCAGCATCATTATTTCCTTCAGTTTTATACATGGAAGGAAAAGAAGTGAATTGTCCACAGCTAGTCAGAAACTAGCCAGGGATTCTGCTGTGTGTATCTCAGATAAGCATCTGACAAGATTAAAGGTATACAGGTATTTTTACTTTATTGGAAGAAACTGAATTTATTTTCTTACAGGGGTTTTCTGTGGTTGTCTTTTGATGATAATCCTGATGGAAGTGGGCTAAGGGATTCTCTTGCTCATAGATGGATCTGGCCCTGATGATTTCCACCAAATACAGTTGAAGAACTCTGCACTTGTGAGACCCCACCTGGAGTACTGTGTCCAGCTCTGGTCCTCAACAGAGAAAGGACATCGAACTGTTGGAACAGGTCCAGCGCAGGGCCACCAGGATGATCAGAGGGATGGAGCACCTCTCCTATGAGGACAGGCTGANTTAAAAGCCATAAACATTTCTGGTGCCCTCTGGAGTGTCATTTCCATCTATTTAACATCTCCTTTAGTTGTTGTGAAGATGTCGAGTCAATCCATCTTCAGCAGTGTGAGTGATGTGCAGCCCAATGGCAAATGAATGGTACCAGGTGGGAGAAGAGTAGATGCAAAGTGCCTGATGCTCAGCCTGAAATTCGGCACACAGCTGTGAGGCTGTTCTGCACACACAGAGCTAGAACCCTGCTGTCTGAGTATTTACGTGAAATTGTGATTAGAAACAGTGAGAACATACACACTTGGACTGTCTGTGGACTTGGCTACACAGTTTAAAAGCCTTCGGTTCAAGAAGGCTATTCCTAGCATCGTTTTACAATATTACAACAGTTTTCTTCCACAAAAGAGTCACAGCAAACAGCCGAGAACCAGCCATAGTACACAGAAAGGATGTGAAGGTTCCACAATTAGTTTTTTTTCTACCATCCAACTTTATAAACCACTTCCCAGCACCAGGCCAGCATACTCACTGTGGAAACTCTAACTCTCAATTTTCTCAAAGGTTATCAGAGAGATGTAGCTACCCTGAGCTCAAATCTTACCTTGGCATTCAGGGTAAAGGAAATAGGGTGATGAGACTTTCCCCCGATTCTGCTGCTATGTAATCTCTTAGAATACTTTATTCTCTGCTAATCTCTGTTAATTCTGTGCTTCCTTCTTGCCTATCCTGCACCTGGAACAGGGAAGGTGTATGGAAAGGAACTCAAGAGACCATTGGCCCCATTGGCCTTAGTTAGGGTCAATTATACCTAAAATATTCCTGACTGGCTTTTCTCTAACCATGAAGTCCCCGTATATTATTTTCCACAGCAATCTATTACTATTCATTCCCTATTCCTATACATAAATTGAATCTTCTTTACAATAATTAAAACTCATTCGTTCTTGTCCCATAGAAAATAAATTATTTCTTCCTTTCAATGGATTTTCATTTCTTTCATGTCTATTATAATCTCTCTTCACAGTTTTCTGTTGTTTAGGGTAAGAAGTTTCCAGTTTGTTCCATTTTTTTCATTGCAGGTCATGGTTTCAGTGCTCTCCTCATTCCTGATGGTTCTTCTCTGGACACTCTCCAGCTGAGTCATGTTGCTCTTCAAGTGTAGCGTCTGGAACTGGGTAAACAGAGGAGCCCTTAGCTGCTGCAGTCGTTGTCATTATTCAACTTTTCATCTGTTATAATCCTCTCTGCCTCCTTCCTAAAACCTGCTCCTTACTTGTGTGTTCTCTGTCCATGCTTCTGCAGTTGAACGTTTCTACTTAAGTGTAGTATCTTGAATTTCTCTCCATTAAAAAGCCATTTTAGAAAGCCCTTTCAGAAATAGGGAAGAGCTTTTGGAATTCTAATCCTGTACCCCAGTGTATTTTCAGTCCCCTCCCACCTCTTTGTCATTTCCATGTGGAACGTGCCCATTTTCCATTCCAACAGCTAAATTAGTGCTGAATAGATTGAAAAAGACTTAACGAGGGAGAGTCCCACTCAGTAATGGGGCTATACTAACAAAGGATGGCAGCAAGTAACAGTACGATGCAATTGCAACAGCACTGTGCTAATCCAGTAGTACCTAACACAGAGATAGAATTATAGAATCATAGAATGTTTAGAGTTGGAAGTTCCTCAACCCCTGCCATGGGCAGGGACACCTCCCACCAGAGCAGGTTGCTCAAAGCCCCATCCAGCCTGGCCTTGAACCCCTCCAGGAATGGGGCATCCACAACTTCCCTGGGCAACCTGTTCCAGTGCCTCACCACCCTCACAGGAAAGAACTTCTTCCTAATATCTCATCTAAATCTCCCCTCTTCCAATTTAAAACCATTCCCCCTCGTCCTGTCACTACACTTCCTGACAAAGAGTCCCTCCCCAGCTCTCCTGCAGGCTCCCTTCAGATACTGGAAGGCTGCAATAAGGTCTCCCCGGAGCCTTTTCTTCTCCAGGCTGAACAGCCCCAGCTCTCTCAGCCTGTCCTCATAGGAGAGGTGCTCCATCCCTCTGATCATCTTCGTGACCCTCTGCTGGACCTGTTTTAACAGTTCCATGTCCTTTCTATGTTGAGGACTCCAGAGCTGGACACAGTACCCCAGGTGAGGTCTCACAAGAACAGAGTAGAGGGGGAGAATCACCTCCCCTGACCTGCTGCTCACGCTTCTTTTGATGCAGCCCAGGATGGGGTTGGCTTTCTGGGCTGCCAGCGCGCACTGCCGGCTCATGTTGAGCTTCTCATCCATGAGCACTCCCAAGTCCTTCTCCTCAGGGCTGCTCTCCAGCCATTCTCTGCCCAGCCTATATTTGTGCCTGGGGTGGCCACGTCCCAGGTGTAGGACTCTGCACTTGGCTTGGTTGAACTTCATGCCATTTGCATTAGGCCACCTCTCAAGCCTGTCCAGGTCCCTCTGGGTGGCATCCCTTCCCTCCAGCGTGTCGACCAAGTCTCTCATCTCCACACCTCTAAAGGTCTTCAGGTGGAAAAGTGTCACAAAGACAGGCTGGACTAGGGTTTACCATGTTATTTTTAAAAGCAGCATTGGTTTAAGTATTCTGTTGCCTACCTTCCCTTCGGTACTTGCTCACACCCCTGAACAGCCTCTTCTGTCAGGCCAACGCAACTATTTGTGTAGCCAAGTGGTAAACCAAGTTGGGAGAAACCCAAAACAGCACAAAAAGAAGTGTCACTCGTGGCTAGACACACACCCTGAACCAGGTCACTGTGGAGCTTGTGCCATTCAAGGAAGAGGACAGGAAAGTGAGGCTGGAAGTGCACGCTCACAATGGGATTAAGGAGAACTCAGCCCTTGCAGCTGCTCAGGGAAAAGGCCCCATGAACCTCTCTGCTCTTGTCTGCTCTCTGATGCTGGGCATAGCACTTAAAACTATTCTCTTTAGCTTGGTTAATTTTCAATCTGATCAGATCCCTGACCTGGCTGACTGTGTATCTAAATGGTCGGTAACGTTGTCTCAAGACAGGTACTGGATGTAGGAGAGGGGTCCCTAAAAAGTGGTTTCCTGCTTGGTTTCCATCTAGTTAAATGATGCTTTGGCCTAGAAAAGATTCTTCTTTTATTGTGCCTTCCACCAGCTCAGCGTGTGGCTGTGTGACTGATAGAAGGACATGGCAAGTACCAGCAGGGTGTGCTGGGGCTGTTGCCCCAGTGCCTGGGGTGCCGTAGCCTGCTGTGTTGCTAAGGGCCTTCCATCATAACCCCGTACCTGCTTCCCACCCCCAGCTCCATGTCCTCTCACTCTGGCTGCCCTGGCAGCATTTCCCAGGCCCCCCCGGAGCAGTATCTTTCCCTTGTTTTTCTCATGCTGTTGTTCTCGGGCTGTTATTCTCATGACCTTGCACCTGGAAACCCCCGATAGTGCTCTCAGCAGGTTTTCGTGGGAAGTGATTGCCGCCAGTGTGGGAATCACCCCTTCTCCTACCCCTTCCTCGCAGCTTTTGGTTTACATTACAAGGGGCACAAAGCTCAACAACCACCCAGCGAGCGGCACCTGCACCACAACCAGTTACAACCAGTAGTGTTTGAGTGGCTCCCAATAAACATTATCTCGTTCCTATGGGAAAAGGACTATGGGGCAGGGGGGAGGCTGAAGAGGAGTCTAGGAAAGGAAGATTTCTGAGGACCTTCCCTTCACTTTTTTCTCAGCTGCTCACTTAGTTGTTCCTTTCCTCCCTCTCTTTCTCAACTTCTCTCTCTTTAATTTATTTCACTATTAAATTCAGTGTATGCCCTCAGCTGTGAACCCCACTCATAAATCTCTGCACCTGTGAACTTGTCCCCAGGCCCTGTGTGTGACAAGAGAAGGCACCAAAGGCACAACACACTCTTTGCAGAGAGTTAAAAGGTTTACATGAACCGGTGTGACCAGAGGAATGGTTCAGGGACAGCAAGCTGCCAGTCACCACCGAGACAGGTGGATCCTGGGGAACAGGGGTCCTGGGAGAAAGAGAGAGCAAGAGCAAAGCCAGGAGCTCCAGCAGCTGCTGGTGTGGATTGTTGCTCCCTCAGCACTGCCAGCAAATCCACGCCTGCACCCTGTTAGGAGGTTTCGCAGTTACTTTGGAGTTTATCCAGTACAACTACTGAAAAGTTAAACTGAAATATGAGCTGAGAGAATAACCCATTTATTTAAATATAGATTAACCTTAGGTGTCAGGCCTTTTTTTCACAGCAAATAATTCCCGTACCATGCAGCTAAAGAAAGCCTAAATTAGAAAGAATAAGTATGTCTCTAAGTCATTTCTAAATCATCAGATTTTGTTGCAGCTAATCATTACACTGATATTTTAGCACTGAGAGTAGCTTCTGAAGATGATGCCAACACAGTCATCATGGCTGTGTGTGTTTCAGCGGAAAATATTTTGGGCTAAGCATTGCATGTGGCTATTTCAATAGAAAAATATTTAAGGGAAAGTGTATTGTCAGGGTAAACTGCATAAAAAAAAACAAACTAGGGTGGGGCATGGGAAAAAAGATGAAAGTTATGTAGAAATAGGAAATGGATAACCCACATTCTGCAAAATGTTATGACTTTATCTATGTGTTTTTTACATTAGCTGCTCCTTTGCTGAATGGAGCTTACACAGAACAGACAATGGGGTGCAAGCCCTGGGTCTGTACTAACTGTACTAACCATGGACTGGCTGTGTAACAGGGCTTTTTATCTAAGAGGATTCCCTGGAGAGAGTCAGGCCAAGAGCAGCCTGACCAAGAGGCACCAAGAGAGAAACACAGAATGGTTTGGGTTGGAAGGGACCTTAAAGATCATCAAGTTCCAACCCCCCTGCCCTGGGCAGGGACACCTCCCACCAGACCAGGTTGCTCCAAGCCCCATCCAGCCTGGCCTTGAACACCTCCAGGGATGGGGCATCCACAGCTTCTCTGGGCAACCTGTTCCAGTGCCACACCACCCTCACAGGAAAGAATTTCTAATGTCCAATCTAAATCTCCCCTCTTCCAATTTTAAAACCATTACCCCTTGTCCTATCACTACACTCCCTGACAAAGAGTCCCTCTCCAGCTCTCCTGTAACTCCCTTCAGATACTGGAAGGCTGCTATCAGGTCTCCCCGGAGCCTTCTCTTCTCCAGGCTGGACACCCCCAACTCTCTCAGCTTGTCTTCACAGCAGAGGTGCTCCAGCCCTCTTGGGCATCTTTGTGGCTTTCTGCTGGTCCCACTCCAACAGGTCCATGTTGTTCTTGTGCTGAGGACTCCAGAGCTACCTACTGTGGGTAGGGTCTCACCAGAGCGGTGTAGAGGGGCAGAATCACCTCCCTCAACCGGCGGATCACACTGCTTGTGATGCAGCTCAGGACGGGGTTGGCTTTCTGGGTTGCAAGTACATATTGCTGTGTCATGTTGAGCTTTTCAGCAACCAACACTCCCAAGTCCCTCTCCTCAGGGCTGTTCTCAATCTATTCTCCACCCAACCTGTATTTGTGCTTGGGATCGCTGTGACCCAGGTGCAGGACTTTGCACTTGGTCTGGTTGAACTTCATGAAGTTTGCACAGGCCCAACTCTCAAGCCTGTTCTGGTCTCTCTGGATAGCATCCCTTCCTTCCAGTGTGTTGACTGCTCCACACAGGAAGCACGGGCCTTCCCTGGATCATCCTGACCTGTTGCATCTTTCCCAAATTGAATGCAAATCTTGGTGGGGATCATCCTTATAGTGTTTTTTGGGAAGATATGGAGAAAATTCTAGAGAGGAAGCTCCACATACCTCTGGTTCACAGTACACTCAGGGCAAGTGAAATACAGTTTATCTGAATATTAGTTTCTTATACTGGCCCTTCAGGTTCTTTGATACCAAAGTGATAGATTTAGTACTTCACTATTCATACTTCTAAGAACAAGTTCTGGGATGGTCAAAAGGATGGACATCAGCCCTTAGCATTTAGGACATTTTTAATTGCTGCTGACACAGGTGCATCATGCCAAACCTGAATGCCTGTTGGTGATGGAGGTTACATTGTTATTGGAATTTGTCACAGAGCCAGTGAGGGGCTGTAGATCCCCCCCTCCATTTCTTCCATAAACTGGGGTCTAAAGTCCCTTTGGAAATACGCTTTATACGCTGTAACTGTGCCCTCCTGATTCAGTGAAAGCTCCGTCACGCAAAGAACAAGCTATTCTGGAAGAAAGGTCGCTTTAAACTAGACTAAAGGCTCCGTTCACATGAGCTGTGGGTCCATGAGGATTTCTTTGGTGACGCTACTGGCTTAAGTAATTCTGGCTCCATTCCTCCCACCTCCCTCTCTTCCCACCAATTGTTCCTGTGCCCCTCCCTGCACTGCGCCAGCAGAACTGTTTGTGTAGCTACATCATGAACAAACAAGGGAACTGACCTAATACAACTAGGCAAAATGGAGAAATGATGTTTGTTTTCTTCTGCCAGATCGTTTGACCTGTGTGATTCATTACACAGCTACATAAATCACTGCCCAGCAGAGAACAGGAGGGCAGGTGGAAGCAGAAGAAATCAGTTGACTGGGCAGGACTGGGACTGGCTGCACAGTACTGCTGCTGACCATGAAGCCACAGACCGAGTTTAGGCTTTACTGATGCTAACTGCACATGGTTGTCCCCCTGTCACCATTAGAGCAGAATTCTTACAATACTATAAATATTCATAGAATCATAGAATGGTTTGGATTATCTAGTTCCAACCTCTCCACCGTGAGCAGGAACGTCTTCCATTAGACCAGGTTGCTGCTACATCTTGGGTCAAACCCTTTCACCCTTGAAGACAAGCCACAAGCTGAAGTGACACCAAGGGAGATTTCAGGGGACTGCTGGGCTATAGCTCACCATTAGAATCATAGAATGGTTAGAGTTGGAAAGGACCTTAAAGATCATCAAGTTCCAAGCCCCCTGCCATGGGCAGGGACACCTCTCCCNAAGAGCTTGTTTCTCAGCCATCTTTTGCTCCCGGTTGCAGCTTCCAGCCTCCCTTTGCACCAGTTGTGGTGGTCATCAGAGAGTTTGCAGAAGTCTGTCTGGTCTCGTTCATCAGCTAAACAGAAAAGATCACATTACTTTCTGTTTGATGAGTTTTCTACCAGGTTGGTGAGCTGAACTGGCTCACGGATAGCCTTTGGAAAAGCAGAGCCCATGGAAGAGACATGGTAGAAAACTAGAATTAGGAACATAGAGAGGGTTTGGAAAGGGAAGTGGGTGAGACATCCTTCCTTCAGTAGTGGTGAGTTGTTAGGTCAACTCAGCTGTCTCATTTTCTGATTCAGATACACCTTCCTTTTTTGTGCAGGTTGCTAGCTCTAGCAGATGGGTAAAATACATGCCTTTTATCTGTATCATCCTGAACTTCTGCAGCAAGATTTAGATGTGTGAGCTGTTCCTTGCTTTCAGAGCATGAGTCAGCGAAAGGCTTGACCCATTAATCTTTCAAAAGTCAGAGGGGAAAAAAGACTGCAGCCTTTCTGGCTGTTGCACTCTCATTACACAAAAGGGATGCTATGGGTTTTCTGTCTTAATGCTTTTTCATTGGTTTCTAAATTTGCCGTTTTCATAAGGCAAAAAATACAGACTTACAAACTCAACTGGTGTTCTGAAAATCCAGCTGTGTTTTCAAATTCTTAATAAAAATACCAGTTAAAGGGCCTCTGTAATTGGAGATTAACTGACAGGGCTCTTGACAATACATGAAGCAGAACAGAATCTGCCTCAGTTGCCATGACTATGCTTTCCCATCGAGCTAATAGAATTAAAAAAATTACTTTCTCCAGTTAATTCAGCAATTCTGACCCATACACACATAGAAAACAGTTAATATCAATAAGAAGGAAAACTTTTTATACAGCAGATGCCAGCATCAGGTAATTTAGGTACATGGCTACCTCTGCACATAAGCTAAATAACTGCTACCTAAGGCAGCTTAATATCAGGGGCAGCACAAAGCCCAGGGCCCCACTGGAAATGCCAGAACTTTAAAAAGCCAGACTCAGAGCTGCTTCACTGAGTAATGGGAGAGGGCTGAGGACAACAGGTACTGCCCAGGGGGAATGCCTCTCCAGCCTTTTCCATGCTCCCTGTCCAATGGGAACAAGCAGCTTTGTTTCCAGGGCTCTGCTCCTTGCTCTAGTCTGCTCACTAGCTCTCTACATCAAATATCCTCCTTTCCCAGCCCAGTAGAGCCCCTTCATCTTTAAGATGGCAAAATTCAATCTAACCTATGCAGCTGAGAAACCCTGAGCTCTTTAAACCACTCCTATTTCTTACATTCTTCCTTAAGTATCCTCTGCTGCCTACTTTTGGAGAAAAAAAGTACTGGGCTACCTGGACCAGCTGACTGCCAAAATCACCACCAGAAGAATGTAGGAGCATGGAGGTCCTTCTGTTTTATACAGACTACCTGAAACACATCAAAGAAAAAAGATGCCAGGGGACATGTCTTGCTGGACCTGTTGCAAATAAGAATCAAAGATGTGAAGGTCTTTGGCTGCAGTAAACACAAGACTGTAGAGCTGAAAGTCTTGAGAGAAATAAGCAAGGCAAGTAGTAGAATCACAACCCTGGGACTAGTAGCAGCCTGTGGGAGTGAAGCAGTGCTCAACATGGGATTTAGAGAGCACTGAAGTCAACTGTTCACAAGAACAGATGGGATGCAACGAAGGCTGCTGGAGGAGCTGGCCAATGTCATTGAGAGTCTGCTCTATTGTCTTTGAAAGGTTATGGTGATCTGGGGAGGTTTCTGATGACTGGACATGAGTCACGCCTGTCTTCAAGAAGGCCAAGAAGAAAGATCCAGGGAATGACAGACCAACCTGTCTAACCTTAGTCACCAGGAAAGTGATGGAGCAAATCCTCCTGGAAGCCATGTCCAAGCACATGAAGGACGAGAAGCTAAGTGCAAACAGCCAGCATACATTTACCAGGTCAAACCGATTGCTTTCTACAATGAGATAACCAGCTGTGTGGAAAAAGGAGAGCTGTGGATGCTTGTAAAGGTTTCGCAAGGCTTTTGACATGCTTTCCTATAGCATCCTTACAGTAAAATTGGTGAGATACAGCTGGATAAGTGGACTACAAGGTGGGAGGAAAGTTAGCTTGGCCGTTGACTAAAAGAGTCATTAGTGGTACAAAGTCCAACCGGCTACAGGTTACTAGTGGAAGCCCTGAGGATGGACACTGGGGCCTTGACTGGGGCCTTTAATGTCTTTTATCACCTGGAGGACACAATGGGGGACAATCACAGCAAATTTATGGCCAATACTAAACTGGTGGTGAATGACTGATAAGTTGGAGGTCAGGGCTTCTATGCAGAATGACCTAGACAGGTTGGAGGAATGGATGCATGTTAACTTCATGCAGTTCAACAGAAGAAAATGCAAAGAAGTCCTGCACTGGGGGAGAAGTAGCTTTATGCTACACTAAAGGTTGCATAGGAAAAGGACAAAAGGATCAGAAAAAGATGCTGAGATCGTGCTGCACAGTGAGTGAAACATGAGTCAGCAGAGTGTCCTTGTGGCAAAGAAGGTCAACCACACACCAGGCTGTTATTAACAAGAGTGTAGACAGTAAGTTAAAGGAAGTGGATTTTTCCCTCTACTTGGCACTTGTGAGACCACATCCTACAAAGTGTCCAGTTTTGAGCTCCCCAGTACAAGAAATATATTGATATGTGGATTGAGCTGAGTAGAGGGCCAGCAGGCTGGTCAGGAGGCTGGAGCTCATGATTTATGAACAGATCTTGAAAGAACTGGGTCTGTTCAGCCTTAAAAGAAAGCTAAGGAGGGAGCTTACTGCTGTCTACAGCTGCCTGATGGGAGGATATAGGGAGAACAGAGGGAAAGGATGAGAGGCAAGGATGAAGGGCAAGAGACATAAGCTGAAGCACAGGATTTTCTGACTCATTAAAGGAAAAAAAACAGTCAAACACTGAAAAGAGGGGACCACATTGGCCACAAAATATCTTGCATTGAAGATGTTCAAAACTGGACTCAATGAGGCCTTGAGGAACTGTCTTTAACTGGCCCTACTTTGAGCAGGGGTGAGAGACGATGAGCTTTGGAAGCCCCTTTCAAGTTACACAATCCTTTGATTCTGTGAAGAAATATGGCTTGAAGAGGATAAATGAAAGAAGTGAGCCTGATTTACTTTCAACTCACATATATGAAAAGTATTTCAATGGCCCTGAATGATCCAGAAATACTCCACGATGTGAAAAAACAAAACAAAACAAAAAACCACAACAAAACAGCTCATCCCTTAAGATCCCATGTCTTCAAGGCATTCCAGAAATTCTTTTTTTTTGACATTTACTTGTGCAATCCTATGAGAACTCACATTTGGGAGAATCCTCCCATATACATCAAATCTAGCCATCGTGTGCTTTTAAAATACCACTAAATCACAGTTCCTTGAAACTGAATGCAGCTTTAAAAATATTTTTGAAAAATATTTTATTGTTCTCCCATTTTCTTCCATACACTATGTCAAGGGCCCTACTGCTTCTTAGTTAATATATGTATGGTAATTATATAACAGCACCATACTAATTAAACACATCATGAACTAGACTATTTATATCTTTTCATAATGCCCCCCTGGGATGTAAGAAATGCTTCTCTCATAATAAAGCTGAGAAACTGAGGTACAGAAAAGCACGAGGGTTTTTCAAAGAGAATCTTGGCACAGCACAAATTGAAGCAAATTCTCTGAACTTCCAAGTTTGTGTTTAACTACACAACCTATTATTTAAACAGAAGCTTGATGAAGTGCATTATGACTTTTGGAAATGCAATTTCCCTGAGGGATCGGCCTTTCATGTCTTCCAAGAGAGAAAAAAAGGCAAGTGGTTTGGACTAAGAATTGTCTAGAGGCCAGCAGAATTGTTACCTGGTGAAAGAAGTCCTCTAGCATCCAGAAGAGAGGAGAAGGCATAGACCAGTTTGAACCCAGTAAGATGGAGACTGAACTGGTTGATTCTGGGTGTGGGTGGGGAACCTTCCTGTGTGCAGGCCAAGAAACACAGGCTGAGGCTTTCACTTTCCTTATGTTTTGGAAGAGCCAGTGAAATGTGGTGGAGTTGAATGTGTAGCTGGCCACCTGGAGGACTTCAGTTGACAGTTGCAAACTGAAGGGGAGCTGCCTTCTCTCCAGTAGCTCAAGGGTACCCCCAAGGAGAAGTCAAAAACTCTCACCACTGAAAACTTTGTGCCTGCCTTTCTTTTAACAGATCCGCAGCACAGCCGTGATTTTGTCTTCATTACAATGCCAGCCTAAAAACATCCCGTTGTATTTTAAAAACAAGCCTATTCTTTTGTGTATTTTCCCACAAACACTTTTATCACAACCTTGATCTTCCAGCACAGACCCGGGCAGAGCTTTTATCAGCTGCAAACTACAACCTTTTGCTGTGTGTTATGCAATGCTTCATTGGAGCCTACAATTCCAATGAAGAGAGGCTGCTTATGGCTAAAACCACTGTAGCACATGCACCATTTTAAGCACATCTCCGAAGGTTACATGAGATTAAATTTTACATTCAGGGCACGGCTCTCCTCTGTGAGCAGATTTAGATTGGATATTAGGAACAAGTTCTTTCCTCTGAGGGTGGTGGAACACTGGAACAGGTTGCCCAGGGAGGTGGCTGAAGTCCCTTCCCTGGAGATATTCCAGGTGAGGCTGGAGGAGGTCCTGGACAACCTGGGATAAATGGGGGTATCCCTGCAACTGTGGGGAGGTTGGACTAGATGACCTTTGGAGGTCCCTTCTTGCCTGGGTGATTCTATGGCTTTTCCAGATGGGAATGTGTCCCTTAGGGAGGCAAGGCTTGTTTCTGCTCCTATGCGAAATGCAGGTAAGAGGCTGTGCCTTTGGAAGAGGGGAGATTTGGATGAGACATCAGGAAGAAATTCTTTCCTGTGAGGGTGGTGAGGCACTGGAACAGGTTGCCCAGAGAAGCTGTGGATGCCCCATCCCTGGAGGTGTTCAAGGCCAGGCTGGATGGGGCTTTGGTCAAGGTGATCTAGTGGGAGGTGTCCCTGCCCATGGCAGAGGGGGTTGGAACTTGATGATCTTTAAGGTCCCTTCCAACTCTAACCATTCGATGATTCTTGCGGGCAGATTACTTTTCCCTTCTGCAGAACAAGAGAATATTAAAAACCCCTTCATTTTAGCACAAGAGAGCACTGGAGAACAACATGAAGAAGGTTCATAGGGACTGCTGACACCCGTAGTGACAAGAACTGTTGTTTCTACCTCACAGGCGTCCTCGGCCGGCCCTGTTTGGCATGGCCGCGATGCAGACAGCGATATAAAGTGCCATTACTTGTCAAAAAATGGGTTAATTTAACGTTCAACCAAGCCCAGGCAGGCCTCAGCCCTCCCCTCAACGCCCCGCCGGGCGCGGGAAGAGCCCTTTTGCAGCAGTGTGGCAGCCCGGCCGGCGGCGGAGGTCGGGGCTTGCTTTACGGCAGGCCTTGCGACCTCCCCGTCCGCGCTTTGCGGCTGCGTGGCGGGGCTGGGGGGCGGGGAAGATGTCTGAGCGGGGAGAAGCCCTGGCGGCGGCGGCATCGGCGGGAGCGGGGGGTGAGATGCCGGCCAAGAAGCAGAAGCTGAGCAGCGACGAGAACAGCAATCCCGGGGACCTGTCCGGCGATGAGAACGTGAGGTTGGGGTGAGGGGAGTTAGCGGGGATTGAGTGGGAGGGGGGAGGTTTGAGCGCCCCGGGGCCTGGCGCCGGGGGCGGGAGCGCTGAGGCG
>VXBW01007700.1:490637-653267 GCA_013400375.1 Thinocorus orbignyianus
GAGGAGAGTGTGAGCCCGCCCGCCCCGGCTGGGTGGCCGCCCCTCGGGGCAAGCGGGAGCCCCCGGTGGGAGAGGCCGGTGTGGGTTTTGTGGCTGAGACTCTTCACGGTTCCTCCACGTGGGTGAGGGAGAATTTGAGGCCCAGACTCTGAGAGCCTACTTCAAAATGTCAGACTTAAAACAGTAAAATTTTCCATCTTTCCTGCAGTTTTGTGTCGTGTGCCTTCACCGTCGCGTTTCAGAGTAACTGCAGGGTAAATTTAAACGTGCAGCCCTTTGGTGAATGAGGGATAGGGGATAGTGCTTGTCAGCTTCTGTCAGCAGAAGGTGGTGGCAGGGACTGAGGGTTCTAATCTCTAAAGTTAGGCTACAGTCTGGCATTCAGAATGAAGGCAATGTGATTGTTATAGAATCATAGAATGGTTAAAGTTGGAAGGGACCTTAAAGATCATCGAGTTCCAACCCCCCTGCCATGGGCAGGGACACCTCCCACCAGAGCAGGTTGCTCAAAGCCCCATCCAGCCTGGCCTTGAACACTTCCAGGGATGGGGCATGCACAGCTTCTCTGGGCAACCTGGGCCAGTGCCTCACCACCCTCACAGTAAAGAATTTCTTCCTAATAGCTAATCTAGCATAGCTTGGTACTTGAAAGTGAGGTATCTAGCAGTCATGTAGTTACTGAGTGGGGGGTGTTATTTGGGTGTTGGCTTCATGCAGTGTGGGGTCATTTTCTGGTTAGACAACTTCCCGAGAAAGTGAGGGATCTGGACCGCCTCCTCCGTAACCTGTGGAAGTGCTTGTGAAGTGACAGACAGGTTCAGGGTGCTCTGTACCACTACTACTGAATTTCTTTTACTGCTCAGCAGCTTTTGTGTCTTGCACCCGAGGAGGAAGAACTCCAGACACCGATATAGATTAGGGGTTGACCTGCTGGAAGTACTTCTGAGGAGAACGATCTGGGGGTCATGGATAGTAACTGATAGTAAACTATCCACGAGCCAGCAACATGCCACTGTCACCAAGAGGGTCAATGGAATCCTTGGCTGCAGAGGGAAGAGTGTGACTAGTAGGTTGAGGGAGGTCATTCTGCCCTTCTGCTCTGTGTTGGTGAAGCCACAACTGGAATACTGCATCCAGTTCTGGGCTCCCTGGTTCAAGAGGGACAGGGAACTACTGGAGAGAGTCCAGCATAGGGCAACCAAGATGATGAAGGGATTGGAGCATCTCCCTTGTGAGGAAAGGCTGAGAGAGCTGGGACTCTTTAGCCTGGAGAAGAGGAGGCTGAGGGGAGACCTTATTAATGTTTATGAGTATCTAAAGGGTGGGTTGAAGGAGGATGGAGCTGGACTCTTCTCAGTGGTTCCCAGTAACAGAATGAGGGGCAGTGGGCACAAGTTGGAACATAGGAAATTCCATTCAAATATGAGGAGAAACTTCTTTCTGGTGAGGGTGAGAGAGCCCTGGAACAGGCTGCCCGGGGTGGTTGTGGAGTCTCCTTCTCTGGAGACCTTCAAGACCCACCTGGATGCAGTCCTGAGTGATGTGCTCTGGGAAATCCTGCTTTGACAGGGGAGTTGGACTAGATGATCTCCAGAGGTCCCTTCCAACTCTGACAGTTCTGTGTATCCAAGTGTAATTAGGTGACAAAGTCATTCAGGTTTGCTCTGGTGTCTGCTGCAGCCAGAGAGGTGGGCTGTCTGGTTATTGAAAATGTGACCTGTCTCAGTGGTGAGAGGATTTGCTTTTCAAGAGTTTGTTACTGGACTCCACTGCCCCTGAAAGATGGGGATGTTGTGTTTAACAGTTGGTACAATAATGTAGAAAGGACATGGACCTGTTGGAACAGGCTCAGCCCAGGGCCACCAAGATGATGAGAGGGATGGAGCACCTCTCCTATGAGTACAGGCTGAGAGAGCTGGGACTGTTCAGCCTGGAGAAGGGAAGGCTTCAGGGAGACCTTGGAGCAGCCTTTCAGTATCTGAAGGGAGCTCCAGGAGAGCTGGGGAGGGACTCTTTGTCGGGAAGTCTGGTGACAGGACGAGGGGTAATGGTTTTAAATTGGAAGAGGGGAGATTTAGATTAGATATCAGGAAGAAGTTCTTTGCTGTGAGGGTGGTGAGGCACTGGAACAGGTTGCCCAGGGAAGTTGTGGCTACCCCATCTCTGGAAGTGTTGAAGGCCAGGCTGGATGGGGCTTTGAGCAACCTGGTCTGGTGGGAGGTGTCCCTGCCCATGGCAGGGGGCTTGGAACTTGATGATCTTTAAGGTCCCTTCCAACTCTAACTATTCTATGATTCTATGATTCTATGTTGATTTGGAGAAAGGGTGTATTTTGTTCCACAGGTGTCCTGGGTGCAAGTTTGTTGGTTGTGTTGTAGTTGCAGGTACTCCTCAGTGCAGTTGTATCACACCAGGTACTGGGTGTTCCTATATTGACAATACCTGACTAGTCCAAAGAAAATGTCAGTCTTGTGAAGGTAGTACAACTCTAGCAACTGTGCTTGGGAGACGAGGATTTGGCAAGCTCTGAAATTTCCTAGGGTAAAGGAGAAGAAACTGGAAAATGTAAAAATTGTTAAACTTGCTTATTTGCATTGGAAGGGGGTTGGCTTTTCTAGGGGTGCAATGTGAAGGTTATAATTCCAGGTCTGGGCACTTCACTTACAGCCTTTTTTGTTGTCTCTTCTCCTTTTTCTCCTCTTGCTGTCCTGATTTTCAGAGATTTTGGGCAAACAAAGATCAGTACACCCCTGCTGGCTTCTGATGATACAGATAGAAAACTGGGACAGAGACAAAATGTTTGGTGGGAACTGGTGTATTAATGTTTGCAGTTGACCTTATTTCACATCCCTGGTGGAGTTCCTGCTGCAGCTTTGTGTTACACTTAATCTCTTTCGGTGACAGGCTGTTGTCTGCCTCTGCCTCCCTTAGTTCAGATCTAGAAATCACGTGGCTTCAGGATGAGTTGTTTTCCCCCACTGCTCTGACAGGAACTGAGCTGCCTCGCTTGCCAGAAAAATGAAAAAAGAAAAAGAAAAGAAAAAAAGTTGATTTTTAACAAGCTGAACTTACTCATATGGAAGCCCAAGGTTGCCAGTTATGATGTAGAGGAAGTTGAAGTGCGCTGTGATGGGTGATGCAGAGAACAGAAGTGTTGTTTTGAGTAATGTCTTGAAGTCAAATGCCATATGAAAGGGTAGTTTTTGTTAATTCTCCAAAGCTCATCTAAAGCTGCTCAGTGACTGGGTGGGTGTTTCTGTGCACCCCCTTTTTCATTTTTCATTAGCTCTGACTGGTGACAGTTGGAGAGCCTGTTGGACGAGTTAGCTGATCAGACAGCAAGCGTTATTTTTGGGTTTGTAGTCTTTTAATTTAGCTTTAATTGAGGCAAGTATCTGTAGGAAAGAGCAGGAGGGGAGTGGTGTGGCTTCCTCTTCTAGCGGCAGTGCTGACATTGCAGAGCTCTGCTGTGCCTGAGGGTGCACAGAAGTGTTGGAACAGTTAGATACTTGGTATGGCTCAGCATAATGTTTTTTCACAAACAACCTCTTCCTTGATTACTTTTTGAGTACTCATTTCATCTACGTCAAAGATAGATGGAGCACCTCTCCTATGAGGACAGGCTGAGAGAGGTGACTGTTCAGCCTGGAGAAGGCTCCGGGGAGACCTGATAGCAGCCTTCCAGTATCTGAAGGGAGCCTACAGGAGAGCTGGAGAGGGACTCTTTGTCAGGAAGCGTAGTGACAGGACGAGGGGTAATGGTTTTAAATTGGAAGAGGGGGGATTTAGATTAGATATTAGGAAGAAATTCTTTGCTGTGAGGGTAGTGAGGCACTGGAACAGGTTGCCCAGGGAAGTTGTGGCTGCCCCATCCCTGGAAGTGTTTAAGGCCAGGCTGGATGGGGCTTGGAGCAACCTGGTCTGGTGGGAGGTGTCCCTGCCCATGGCAGGGGGGTTGAAACTTGATGATCTTTAAAAGGTCCCTTCCAACTCTAACAATTCTATGATTCTGTGTTTCCTAGGGAGAGTATCTTTAGATATTTTCTTAAGAGCAGCTACCAGTATTCTGAAGAAACTTCACTAGATCACAGTTCACGTCTCTCCCTCTTGGATTAGTTAGTCCTCATGTGACTCATGTTCTGTTTCAAGGGAGCAATGCTATGATGTTAGTAATAGATTTAAATACGTGAATCTAAATAACACCAAGTCCTAGGAGATCTTCTGTTCTTATGGAGGAGAAGTGGAAAGGGTAAGCATTGCAAAATTTGTTGAATTTATACAGCAGTTAATGATATCTTTGTTACATTCTGTATATTTGGAATGTTTTCAGGATGATGCTGTTAGTATTGAAAGCGGTACTAACACCGAACGCCCTGATACACCAACAAACACTCCAAATGCACCGGGAAGAAAAAGCTGGGGCAAAGGAAAATGGAAGTCAAAGAAGTGCAAATATTCCTTCAAATGTGTAAATAGCCTAAAGGTGGGTACGTGTGAGCTTTAACGTGGGAATGCTGGGTACCACTTGCCAGCAGTCATCTTGATGTTGACTGTGAGACAGAGTCAAGATAGATATTTTTAAGTAACTGTATATAATTATGTTCCATGCTCAGTTGAAGAAAGTACTTTTTTATTTGAAATAGCTGAAGTTTTGAAGAAAAAAAGGTTCTGAGAAATAGGAAGCAGTGGTAGTGCTGCAGTTAACTCAAATTTTGTACAGGTTTACAAAGTCATGTGTAATTCTGATTGTCTCATTGAACCTCTAGTTGCTTGAAATAAAGATAAGAAATCGGGTAAACAAATTCAAATAAAATCTGTGCCTCAAGTTGTCACAGAACCTGTACAGATTTTTTCTATGTGTTGAAATGTGTTTAAAATCCCCCAACCCAACAATCTTGGAGTAGTTTCTTCCTCACACGTAGGAGATCACGTATTTTCTGTCCTCTGGCAGTTGCTGTAAATGCTAAATAGTGCAATTCATTTAATTTATCATGACCGTTGTGATTATGTGTTTGCACCTCTCTAGGTCATATTTATCTTCCCACATAACACCTGATGGTATCAAGGGATGTGGATTCGTGGTCTTTATTCCCTATTCTTGTGTTTTAGGGTATTGCTGTTTTCTTCTGCACTGGTGACAGACTATGGTGAACTGACTGAATTTTCTCTTTGATTCTTTTACGCTGTTAGGATGTTGTTCTTTCATTTGCCAGCCTTGTGTGGGATACTTATTTGGCAGAAGCTGCAAATGTGCCATCTGATTTGATTTTTATAAGATTTCTAAATAAAGAATACGTCTGGAACAAGATGGGACTTCTGTTGAACTTTATATTTAGCTAACAAGAGGATGTGTGCAGTTCCATAGTGGATATTTGCTGTAGAATTGCTTTGGGAGGTTTTTGTCATTCCCCCCACGCTTAATTGTTGTGCTCTGCTGTGTTTGAACTTTGGCTTCAGATGGTCTCACTGGAATGCTGGGGTAGCCAAGTGGAAGGGGATGAGAATTTTCGAGCATGGAAACCTCATAAAGGAACTTTGCCACTGGAGAAACCATGATATGAAGTTATACTGACAAAAGTACCTGGAAAATAAGTTGATTTTAATGTGTTTTTTGAGGTATAAAAGTTATCTCCAGTCCTTTCCAAGTGTAGGAGGAAGGGAAAGTCTTTCATTTTCACCTGGGTAGGCAGCTGTTCCTGTGATTCCCCTGAATCTCCCCCATGGGCAGTGCTTTTTGTGGCTTCCAGTCATGCTTCAAATACAGGCACAGGCCTTTTGGCACCCAAACGTTTAACAAGTTCTGAGTTTCGTTCAGCATATTTGCTTTCTATCTGCAGACCAAATATTGCAAAGTAGTTAGTGCTTTTCAAGTGTCTTCTGGGAAAACAGAACAATCCCTCACCCCAGCTTCAACCCAGGCCTCGCTATAGGGTGACTCTAGGAAGTTAAGCAATCCCTGACTTCTGTGGATTTGGATCAGGGCCTGGGAACAGATTCCTGTGCAAGTGGAGTCAAGCTGTGAGACAGTAAATGTAGCGTTTCAGCTAAGTGGGATATTTTTATTATCTTCCCCCTCATTTTTCTTTGAACTGAAATTAATGCTAAGAGTAATAAATGTGCATGTTAACACACAGACTAGGTAGCAGCCAAATTTGGTAACTCCTTTTTACTTCATGTTTAAGGAAACCTCTCTTTTTCCTGTTCCTTCATACCGATTTTGCAGATACTGTGGAGATCAACTCTGACAATTGAATCTTATTTGTGGGTTCAGAAAGACACTTGTGACTCTGGATATCACATCATATATCCAAAGTTTATATGTCTTTGAGCTATATTATAAGATGCATATACTGAAATTAATGGAAAGTCACCAGGATTTAAAGATGTGGAAATTAATTTTAATATTCTTCAGGGATGTATAAATTACGTGGTTTTCCACTCCCCTACCCTTGTTTTTCCCTCTTACTTTGCTTTCTACTTTTTTTCCTCAGGGAAGCAGAGAAATATGGCCATTATCGTCTGCTTTGAGTGTTAAATGGTTATGATTCAGCCTGAAAAACTCAGTACTTTCTAAATATGTTTTTTAAACACTACTGTGGAAGTTATTTTGGGTGAAATTAAAGTGTCAGGAAAACAAAAATATAACTTGGAAAATGACAGGAAATAAAGATCTGCATTTTTTTTTTCTCTTTTTTCCCCCCCCTTCTTTTCTTTTTGCAGTACTGTGTTCCTGTAAGGTGTGCTGGAAATCTTTGCTCTGTGGGCTGGATGGAAATGTAGTGTATAAATCAGCTAATACAGCTAACAGCTGCACATCCTCACATACATGCATGGATGTTTTGCTTAGACATCCTTCAGCAAAGAACCTCTCCTATGAGGACAGGCTGAGAGAGCTGGGGCTGTTCATCCTGGAGAAGAGAAGGCTGCGGGGAGACCTGATAGCAGCCTTCCAGTATCTGAAGGGAGCTACAGGAGAGCTGGAGAGGGACTCTTTGTCAGGGAGTGTAGTGATAGGACAAGGGGTAACGGTTTTAAATTGGAAAAGGGGAGATTTAGGTTAGATATTAGGAATAAATTATTTCCTGTGAAGGTGGTGAGGCACTGGAACAGGTTGCCCAGGGAAGTTGTTGGTGCCCCATCCCTGGAAGTGTTTAAGGCCAGGTTGGATGGGGCTTTGAGCAACCTGCTCTAGAGAGGTGTCCCTGCCCATGGCAGTGGGGTTGGAACTTGATGATCTTGAAGGTCCCTTCCAACTCTGACCGTTCTATGATTCTATGATTCATTCTATGATTCTGCTTTGACCTATTCTCTTTAAAACGATGCTATGATTTGCCCTACCCTTTGCTGTTGCTTAGGGAAGCATTTAGTGTTAGCATCTTGGTGGTGTCTGCTTCTACTCGCAGTCCCCTGAGCTGGGACTTGCTTCCACTTCTGGAAACTGGAAATGCATGTGTGGTCAGTTGGTTCCCTGCTGGCAGTGTGGGTGACAGGGTGTTCAAATGTGTTCATGTCATTGCAGGTGATTATTTTTTGTGTTAGTGTAGCATTTACTTCACTGCCCTCAGTCTAAAAATAGGTCTGGTCTTTCTGACTGAACCCGAGTTGGTGTTGAGTGAATAAGGGCAGGACTAACCATTGCTTATTTATTTATTTGCTTTTGTAACAGTTGCAGGTCTGTTTTTTTTCCTCTGCTTTCTTTCTCTGGTGCATGAAGAACCTGAACACTTTGGGAGCTGTGCCCTTTCTCTGTACCAGGATCAAGGTGGCATTTTGCAATTCTACAGCCCAGAAAACCAACCCAGCCTAGGCTGCACCAACAGAAGTGTGGCCAGCAGGTTGTGGGAGGTGATTCTACCTCTCTGCTCTGGGCTCGTGAGACCCTACTTGGAGTACTGTGTCCAGCTCTGGAGTCCTCAACACAGGAAGGACGTGGACCTGTTGGAACAGGTCCAGTGGAGGGCCACAAAGATGATGAGAGGGCTGGAGCACCTCTCCTATGAGGACAGGCTGAGAGAGCTGGGGCTGTTCAGCCTGGAGAAGGGAAGGCTTCAGGGAGACCTTCTAGCAGCCTTTCAGTATCTGAAAGGAGCTACAGGAGAGGTAGGGAGGGACTCTTTGTCAGGGAGTGGAGTAATAGGACAAGGCATAACAGTTTTAAAAATGGAAGAGGGGAGATTTAGATTGGATACTAGAAAGAAATTCTTTACTGTTGTGGTAATGGGGCACTGGAACAGGTTGCCCAGAGAAGTTGTGGAAGCCCCGTTCCTGGCATCCCCAGGCCAGGCTGGATGGGGCTTTGAGCAACGTGATCTAGTGGGAGGTGTCCCTGCCCATGGCAGAGGGGTTGGAACTTTATGGGGATCTTTAAGGTCCCTTTCAACCCGAATCATTCTATGATTCTACTTTTGGACCAGCATCTGGGTCAGACTCCTGTCTCTGTACAAACCAGAGGACAGATTTGTGTGATGTACTTGCATCTCAGGATAACAATAATGTGCAGCACCTAGAAGTGTAATGTTTTTAAAAACCTGCTTCATTGTTTAGTACTTAGGACAAACATTAGAGTGGACAGGTATTATCAAAGTAGTTCTGTGTTCTATCTGACCAGTGAGGATGATGGTAGCTTAAACGAAGTGAACTTAACCTGCTCAGATACCTTAGTGACTGCTTGAAGAACCTCTGCCTTGCTCCTTTATCCGCTGAACACCAGAAAAGCTTTGATATGTACAGTCAGGCTCTTCGAGGTTGCAGCACTCTGTGTGAGGAATGATGTGTGGATGATGTAAGAAGTCTAAAGACATTTGTCTGATATTTTTCCAGGGAAATAGATCATCTTTGAAAGAGCTTCCTAAATAGTTTAGGTATGTGCTCGAATATGGGAGCAGTGTAGATCTTCATTGTCTCTCTCTACTTATAACCTGTTACTCTAGTCTGGTCTTACCTAAAAAATCACAAATTTGTCACAGCTTATGCTGGAAAAATATATCTTGAGGGAGAAAAACATTTTCCTCTTTTCCTATTTCACTAAATTTGTCAGAAACACTGCACATGGCAATACCAAAGGTTATTCCAGAAAAGCAAACACAAAACCTGCTAATGTGTCTCTGTAATAAACCAGTAAGAATCTGTGCGTTTTACCTGTTTTCTTTTCCTGTGGTATGTCAGAAGCCCTCAGTATTCACTGACATGAACTCTTTCACCCAGAAATTCAAACCCAACTAATTATTACTGGATTATTTTTTTTTAAAGTATTTTGTATTTGACCTCTCAGCCATTCTCTTCAAGCAGGGCTTAAATACGCTCAAAAATAAGCCTAGGAAGTAAAATTCATTACTTTATTGGACATTAAAAATCATGGCTTTGTGTATGCAGTTTTAATGCATATATTTTTTGCCTCATTCTTCATCTCTAATTAAACTGTAATGGTTTACAGATGCTGAATATCTGCTTTTTTCTTCTGTCCTGGAGTCACTAACAACCTTGCTACTTTTCCCTAGGATTCCATATCCCTCGTCACATGAATCCACTAGTCTGTACTTTCATGTAATACTTAGAGTTAAATTTTGAACAGTTCTTTTTAACCTGTCTTCAGCTTTGAAAGTTGTTCCCAGCTCTGAGAATTGCGGGAGGGCCTTCATCTCTGAAAGAGTCTCTCCTTTCTAGCTCTTTTAACTATTCCTTTTAGTAACAGATACTGCATTTCTCCATAAATAATGCTATTTTAAATTCTTCTAGAATGGGCTCCCCACCCACACCCCCCCCCTCCTCAAATTTACTCTTTGGTTTGTGGGTAGGGCAGAGATGCCAGGGCTAATATTTCTCCTGCTGCCTCTGAAGCTCTGCCATCTGAAGGCTGCTTAACAGCCGTCCTGAGACACTTCCTTCCTGCCTGCTCTGTCCCAGACAGTCCCCTGTGGGGAGGCACTTTAATGAACATTATTCTTACTGAAAACATCCTGTCAGGACCGGCCAAAATACTGTTATCAATTATTAACAAGCACCACCATATTCATCACAATTCATAAACATATCTGGTTCTTCCTTTTTTTGGTCTTTTCTATTAAACTGATGTAAGCTGTATGAAAATAATACTTGGCATTTCTGTGACTGTTTGTGAAGGCGATCTGAAAAGACTTTGTAGACAAGAACTTTGTGACATGCTGGAGAGAGTTTGTAGTGTCTGTGATAGAATTGCAGGACCTAAATTTGGTCTTATACTTCGGCATGGCCCCTCTCCACCTGTGCACCGCTGTAATTCTTCTCTGTGAAGCTGTAAATCTTTGTGTGGAAGTAATAACAACAATAAAAAATGCATATAGATGTGGCCTTAGATGCCTTGTTGAAAATTGCAAAACAAAGTAGCAGAGCTGCAGATACAATTCAGGAGTCCTGCCAGCTTTTGGCAGTAACTGAGAGACAGCAGTTCTTTCCCTACATTTTTTTAAAAGTTTGGTGGGGAAGGAAAAGAGGGGTGTGTGTCAGAAGATTCCTTTAACCTCCCTTAAGGCAGCCAAGTTAAAATGTGATGTTACAAAACTGTTGGTTTTTTTTTTTTTAACTGTTTGCTATCTGAAATTGTACTACTTGTGAACCCAGTAGTTTGATGAGGAAAACATCAATTAAAATGTTTACCACCGCAGCTGAATTTCACAGAAATAATATGCCTGTGGGTTTTTTGTTTTGTTTTATTTTTTCCTTTTTTTTTTTTGTTTCTAATCTTACTTTATATCTACAGGAGGACCATGGTCAGCCTTTGTTTGGAGTCCAGTTTAACTGGCACAGTAAAGAAGGTGACCCGCTCGTTTTTGCCACTGTAGGCAGCAACAGAGTGAGTATTCTGGTTTTAACCATAACCTCTTCTGTGTGGTTCTGCTCGTGTTCTTCTTTTCAACCAGTCCTTTTACCCATGTTTAATACAGATGCAGGATACTTCATATAAAGCTTTATTTCTGAGGTGTGTAGTATCTGTTATCTGGGAGAGTTGCATCCTCTGGGTTGTTTGATGAAGTCATGTGTTAGCTATTTGGGAATTAGCCTATAGAGTAAAGTAAAGGAAGAAATACTTCAGTAGTATAAATATGGGATAAGGAAGAGAGGTGCATAAGTGTGTTTTCTTGCTAAAATTACTCTTAGATGTTATTGTTTCCAAAAGGTTGTATGCTCTAAAATGGGATGAAAAGTGTCTTCAGTGGTGCCAGGCAGCTCAGCAGCTAAATTAATGGCCTGTATGGAGTGAATTTAGAGGCTTTTTCTGAATAAGGATCTATGTCATTTCAGTCTTGAAAATAACTCCTGAAGTGCATTCTGTGCGAGTCTTGTGAATAAACAAGAAGCCTTTCATTGCCAGGTTTGTTCCACTGGGTGGTTACCAAAAGTGCTAAACTAAGATTAAACAAGGTATCAACAGCTCATTAAAAAAGACCAGCTCGAGTTAAGAGAGATGGTTGCGGTAACTAATTCCAAATAGAGCTTAATCTTACTAAGACAATTCAAATAGTAGATTTAAGTATCTGGGAAGGACTGCTGAGGAGTCCTGGCATGGTGCTTTGCTCCCAGAAGTCTCAGTATTCTTTTATTAAACCATTTCCACCTGTTGGAAAACAAACAGATGATGGGTGAGATCTTAAACCATAAAGGCACACTGCCTCTCCCGCCAGGAAATGAATACGCAGGTGCATGTGACTTCCTTTTGAAATATCACAAGTAGGCAGCAATCTCTCTTTTCTTTTTTTTTACCTTCAGGTTACTTTATATGAATGCCATTCCC
Organism: Thinocorus orbignyianus; assembly: GCA_013400375.1. Taxonomy (NCBI): domain Eukaryota; kingdom Metazoa; phylum Chordata; class Aves; order Ciconiiformes; family Thinocoridae; genus Thinocorus; species Thinocorus orbignyianus. Next base: position 502,405 of record VXBW01007700.1, read on the forward strand.
AAGGAGAAATTCGTCTGTTGCAGTCCTATGTGGATGCTGATGTATCCTTTTAAGTTAAAAAGCTGCTTGTTTTCTTCTTTTTTATCAAAAATGAAGAGACTTTGCAGGAGAAAGTACATAAAGGTTTTGTCTGTAATTTAATACTTTGCTTATGTGGCACATTCCTTATGTTAGGCCCAAATCTTGCTTCTTTCCACATCCTAGATTCCCTCCTAGTGAAAAAATACTAAAAATGCAGACTCGTGGCCCATGCTGCACTAAAATATTTGAAAACTCATTCTCCATCAGTTTAATCTTCCCAACACTAATATTTGTGTAATGTTTCACTGCTTTACAAGGGTCTCAATTTCTCCCTGAATTGGAACTGGGTTTAAAGTCTAAGAATTGTGTTCCATGCTCTGAAGTGGTAATAAGTTGTGTTGATCATTTGTAGTATACAAGTCAATAGCTTGTGAACTTGATCTTCATTCATCCTTATTTTATTCCCAGTCTTCATGTGTTTTGGAAAAAGAGGTTGAAAAGTGATTCTGAGAGCGAGCAGATGTTATGGAATAGAAGTGAGGAAACCCCCATCTGTAGAAAAGGTGATATTGGTTGTATTGCAGATGTATAATCAAATATGTATCTTTTTCTTATTGGATTCCTGGACATAGAATAGCACCAAATTTACTTAAAAATTAAGAAATAGGAGGGGATTTTTTAATTTTATGTTCCTTAACGTAAGATGTTATAGGCAGATGAAAATTTCTATACCTGTGCGTGGACATATGATAGCAATACGAGCCATCCTCTTCTGGCTGTGGCAGGGTCCAGGGGTATCATTAGGATAATTAATCCTATTACAATGCAGTGCATAAAGGTGAGTGCTCCACACTTCAAGATACAGCCTGTGTTTCAGTAAGGCATGAAACTTCTATCTTCTAAATACATGTAAACATGCGGGGAAATGATAACTTGGTCTCTGAATTCTATCCCAGCACTACGTGGGCCATGGAAATGCAATCAATGAACTGAAATTCCATCCAAGAGATCCAAATCTCCTTTTATCTGTAAGCAAAGGTGAGGAAAAATATCTTTTTTATTTTTTTTAAGATATTTATATAAATCAGGATACTTTTGAGTTGGGCTTTGACCTTGAAAATGGCCAAAACCTCCATGAATTTTTTTTTGTAAGTGACATTGAATGAGTTTACCTGGAAAGTCTAGAGCAAATCATGCTCTTCTATGACTATATATCTTGTACACGTTAAATATGTGGCCTGCAATAAACATAACTCCACCTCTGGTGCAAAGGGATGGCGAGCAGTGCTGCTTTTAGGAAAAAAGAAACAGGAGCATTGGGGTTGCTCGCTCCTTTCCAACAGTTAAATTATTTTTTCCAGTTGTTGAATCACGTTGCCATCTAGTGGGGATGTCTTCATGTTGCAGCCAGTGTTCACCTCTGCTTTCATGGGGAAATCTTTGATCCTGTATTGCTTAGGAGCAGCCTAATTTTAATTGGACTTTATGTAAAAAGCGTGTTAGTGAAGGAAGAAGTGAGGGGTTTTTTTGTATAGTGTCTTATGGGCTTGTCCACAACGTCTGAACAGTCACAACTTCCTGATCTTGACTGTTTTGTTAAGTAAGGGGAAATTTGATCTGCCAGAAGAGCCAGCCTTCAGGAATGCTAGAGTTGAAAACATTCAAATAAGGGAACTTTTGACTTTGTCATATCTGATACTTCTAATGAAGCTACATGAGAATCAGAGACGTTCCCAACTCCTCTTCTTGCAACTGCCGGCTTTACTGTGGGTCTGTAATGTTGAATTTCCTGAATTCTGTATATTTTCTAGGTTCTCTTTTTAATAACATTTTGACATCAGTAGTAGTATTAAAAGTTTTAATGTGCAATCTCTGGACCAGGTACTATCTCCAAGAGGGTATAAGGCAGTAGGATATTAGAGCCTCAGGACTGCTTGGCTGAGAGATGAGTGGAAAAAGAAGGAAATATTTGGGACTGTGTGGCTTTTCAGTTGGTGTCGCTGTAATTCAGTGTACTTGTGGAATCCAAAAGGGTTCCCATTTCCAAATGGGAAATATAGTAGTGCTTCTTTATTAGAAATTGTTAAAATTTTCTTTAAATAAGTGGATTTGTCTTATTGACTTTGGAATTCCAAATTTATAAAACCAGTTTCTCAATCCCTACAGTCTGTGGTTCACAAAGAATAATATTTTAAAGATTTACAAAATGGAAAATCACAACTCTGAATGATAATGCAAGCGTGGCTGAAAGGAATTCTAGCATTTTTTTGATAAATACAATTATTTTTGAGATAAGACTGAATAAAAGCCATACTTGTCCAAGATCAGACTCTTTGCATTTTGGGTGATTTGAGGATCCAGGGATATTATCTCTAAAAGCTGGCCCTGAGGGAGGGCTGCGGGTGCACTTTCTGAATTAGAGATGACTCTAATGGCAGTTTAGTAGTAATGGCAATTGTAGTTAATGCAGTTTTGTTGTGAAGAAGAATTGAGTGCCTTTTTGATGTTTACATGAACATTGAAAGTGGTTAAGCTGAAATATATTATTCATATGTACTTATAAAAAGCAGCATGTAATTTTATTTGTTCTTTATAGATCATGCATTGAGACTGTGGAACATCCAGACAGACACGCTGGTTGCAATATTTGGAGGAGTAGAAGGGCACAGGGATGAGGTGTTAAGTGCAGTAAGTGGAAGACTGTGGGGCAGTGATTTAGATGTACAGAGGGTAGTAAGCTTACAATAAGCAACTTTTAATCCTCTTGTGCACTGTTTTTGATATTATACCTATTTAAAAAAAATCCCCTGAAGTGAATAAATACTGTTTTAAGGGGATAGACAAGTTTAAATATAAGGTGGTTTGATTGATTTGACCACCTTTCAATGTAGAGGGCAGGTGTTCACTTTCTGTGTGTTCCTGTAGCTAGTTTTTACACAGTGCAGCCTAGAAGTAAAGTATGTAAATAAATAATAGAGGTCAGTGGGGCTAGGAAAAGTAAAAAAAATTCATGCCAGTCCCACTTTTGAAGTTCCTGAGGTCTTATGCCAAAGCAGCAAAAGCAAATCAAGCTTGAGACACATGGTTGGGAAGGAAAGAAGTTATTTCAGGTGAGTTATGCTGCTTTTCAGTGGCTGTGAACAGCCACTGGTACCCAGCAAGTACCAAATGGAGTAGTTGACTTTTAATATGCTGCTTTTAAGAACTTTTTTTCATTCCTTTTGTGTGACCTGAAAGGTGAGAGGTGCATCTATGTGAAACCTGACACTGTATTATTCTCTTGTGGTTGTAAATAGTAGACCTGGAATTTGTAGTAGACCTGGAATTCTTCCAGAGTTGCTCCAAAAAATGAAACCTAGGGAATTTGCAGAGGGCAGAGCACTAGCAGTAGATTCATTGTTGAATATGCCTCTCCTTCTTGAGAAGGAATAAATATAATTACTAAGATACTGTGCTGCTTTGCAGGGAGTGGGATTAAGTTAGTAGTAGTTTTCTATTTGAAATATGCAGTTGTAATGCATTCTATAAGGAGAAAATGCTGTTTTGATGGAAAGTATGGAATGAAATTTGAGTTATAATGTAGCTTGGGCTGGGGGTCCTCAAAATTATTTCATATCCATAGGATTATGATCTTCTTGGTGAAAAAATCATGTCCTGTGGGATGGATCACTCTCTAAAACTCTGGAGAATTAATTCCAAGAGAATGATAAATGCCATCAAAGAGTCTTACGAGTACAACCCAAATAAAACCAACAGGTACGTAGTTTTTCTTGGCTGTCTTTGCACAATATGAATACTCTGGTATGGCCCAGGTTAATTCCTATCCAGCCTGGGAGTTGTTTGGGATGGTGAGTTACCTGGGGATTTTACAGAGTACATCGTCTCTCTAGGTGAAATGTCGTACTGATTTTTGTTTCAGTAGAATTTTACTGAATTCAGATGAAAAGTATTGATACTTCTGTATTTTTAAATATCTTGATTCTTTCTTATCTGCTTGAATAGAAAATGTCTGGAAGAATTCTCTCTATCACTGTTAATTAAAGCTTGTATTTCACTGTGTTTCAGGATGCCAGTGGTTTTTCTTTTTCTCACCTCAAAATATCTAGGAAGGAGTCAAATTGATGTAATTAAATATAGCAAATGGTTTTATACTGAGGAATTATTACAATTCTTGTGTCTGTTATCTGAATGTAGGGGGGGCACAAAACTGTTTATATAGTAATAAACTTTATTTTCATGATTCTCTGATCTGGTTGTAGATACCATAGCCATTAAATCCTCCTGTATGAAGTTCATCACCTTTTTAATCTTAACTTCCAGTTAAACCATTGAGAGAATTGAAGAGTTTAAAACACACAGAACATGTTCAGCAATGAGACTAGCTGTGAAATCCTCTCACTTTTGTTTTTGGTAATGTTACCAAATATTAAATGATGCTTTTCCAGTGTGCTTTTCTATTTAAAAATTTAGGTGTTGCAGAGAGGAATGAGGGTGAAAACAGGGACTGTTCCCAGTATGTAAAAAACCCAATTGTTCAACATGCAAAATAGACTTTGTTGTAAAACTGTTAAAACAACAAAAAAGACAGGGTTGTCCTTTTATCATCAACATATCTTGAAACTGGCCATTAAAAATTTGGCTTGTGCTTGTGTGTTTCTCTGGACCTCACTTAGCAATTTTCTCTTTAGGCCTTTTATTTCCCAGAAAATTCACTTTCCTGACTTCTCTACGAGAGACATACATAGAAACTATGTTGACTGTGTACGGTGGTTGGGAGATTTAATTCTTTCCAAGGTAAAGCAACAGCTTTTTCAGTTACATTACTCACATTTGTTTATTGGGAGGATTCTAAACAGAACAAGTTTTACTAGAATTCGGGTCTTAGGTTAACTTACTCTGCTGTGTGAAATGATTTTATGGAATTTGTTGTGAATTTTGTCAGCTGTGGATAAACAGCTTGTACTTAAAAAGTAAAATTATTACTCCAGATGTACTTATGCTAAAAGTACAGGGATAGCAGCTAACCAGAATCTGCGTGGGATGCACAGAAAGAGAATATATAGATGCTGATGAGGGATCCTGCTGCTAAAGGGCAAAATGAGGGTTCCCATAATGAAGTAACTTAAATGATTAGAGTGTTGTGTCCACTGGTAACATTGGCTTGCAGATACTAAACTAGGTGGCCCAGCTGCTGTTTTGCCAGAAATCAGGGCAGGCGTGGGCCTGTTGGTTGACTGGGTGAATAATTGAGTGAATTATAAAGATTAATTTAAACAGCTCAGGAAAATGTGTTTGAGCACATCTGGTTGACTTCCACGGAAATGGGTGAGAGAGGGTTCCTGCTATCCTGTTACCTGGCAAAGCTGTGACAGGAGCTCCCAGCAACGGGCAGTGACATGTTGGTGGTGGTGTGACTGCGATACAAACACAGCGGTGAGCTTGACCCAGAAAGCCAACAGTATCTTGGCATGCATCAAAAGAAGCGTGACCAGCAGGTCGTGGGAAGTGATTCTCCCCCTCTACTCTGCGCTTGTGAGACCCCACCTGGAGTACTGTGTCCAGTTCTGGAGTCCTCAACATANATGGTCTTTAAGGTTCCTCCCAACTCTAACCATTCTGTGATTTTCAGTTGTACTTTACTAACATCATTAGGGAAGCTGTGAGATGAAGTGTTTGTTTGTAATTATAGTTAAACTGAATGTACAGTATAAATTGTAAATATAAGTGATGGGTTTTTTTTTTTCTTCATTTTTTCACCTCAGTCTTGTGAAAATGCCATTGTGTGCTGGAAACCTGGCAAAATGGAAGATGATATAGATAAAATCAAGCCCAGTGAGTCAAATGTGACCATACTTGGGAGATTTGATTACAGCCAGTGTGATATATGGTACATGAGGTTCTCGATGGATTTCTGGCAAAAGGTGTGTGTGAGCTTTGCCTTTTCCTAATTGAAGAGTCTGACATGCATTCTTTGAGACAGTATTTTATAATTTCTGTATCCTCTGCTTTCTTTTGAAGATGCTTGCTCTGGGCAATCAGGTTGGCAAACTTTATGTTTGGGATTTAGAAATAGAGGATCCTCATAAAGCCAAGTGAGTACTTTTTATTTTAATTTTATTTAAGACAGGGAGTTGGTGTACTTTACCTTTTCCTCTAACTGTAGAAATTTTTTAATAGTATTAGTCATTTTTCCATTTTAACTACTAGGTAATTAAACATTCTGAGCCCCTGAAGGTAAACATTTATTATTTTTTTAATCATTTAATACTTATATTATTACAGTAGTGCCAAGAGGCCCTAATGGGATTGTGCTGGGTACCATAGGTAAATATGGTAAAAGATAATTTGTTCCATAAAGAACTTGCAAACTAATTAAGTGCAATTAAGATGTGCTGGGTGGGTGTAACACATGACAGGAGAAACAAGTGAAAAGACTGGGGTGATGAGCATGTAAAGGTTAGCTGTGAGCATCCTGTGGAGGAAACAGGATGGCTTTCCAGTTCCTCACCTGCATGTCTTGTATATAAACATACAAATATAAAAAAAAAACCCAGATCAACCCCAAACCAAACCCATTATGTGTATAAAATGCATATATGCTATGTATATAACTGATATATGCATTATATGGGCATATATCTTATATAATAAATTATATACACTTATATATTTTATAGATCTAATCTATATAAATATGTGTGCAGGTATATATACATAATCTATGAACTTCCTGAAAATGCTGCAGTCTTTAATCACCCAATTATGCTATTTTATACCTAACCACTGGGAAAGAACATTCATTATAAAGTCCTAAAAAATGTGATTCAATGAGCTGTTGGTCAGTGCCTCAGTGAAAATGGTGTGGATGAGAATGGCAGTGAAAAAGTAATTCCTGCTTTCCCAAGTCTGCATTTGGAATACAAAATACACCACGAAGGACATAATGCTGTTGCTCTCCAGTTCCTCCTGGATCACAAAAGTAAGAGGTTGAACTGAACTGTGTTCAGCTCTGGAGTCCTCAACATAGAAAGGACATCGAACTGTTGGAACAGGTCCAGCGCAGGGCTACCAAGATGATCAGAGGGATGGAGCACGTCTCCTGTGAGGACAGACTGAGAGAGCTGGGACTGTTCAGCCTGGAGAAGAGAAGGCTGCGGGGAGACCTGATAGCAGCCTTCCAGTATCTGCAGGGAGCTACAGGAGAGCTGGAGAGGGACTCTTTGTCAGGGAGTGTAGTGACAGGACAAGGGGTAATGGTTTTAAATTGGAAGAGGGGAGATCTAGATTAGATATTAGGAAGAAACTCTTTCCTGTGAGGGTGGTGAGGCACTGGAACAGGTTGCCCAGAGAAGCTGTTGATGCCCCATCCCTGGAAGTGTTGAAGGCCAGGCTGGATGGGGCTTTGAGCAACCTGGTCTGGTGGGAGGTGTCCCTGCCCATGGCAGGGGGGTTGGAACTGGATGATCTTTAAGGTCCCTTCCAACTCTGACCATTCTATGATTCTATAATGCTGTTGCTCTTCAATTCCTCCTAGGTCACAGAAGTAAGAGGTTGATAATGTAGTAGCAAGTGCAGATTTAACATTGCAGCTGAATAATTTTTCTTTTATTTATAGGTGTACGACTCTGACTCATCCGAAATGTGTTGCTGCCATTCGACAAACCAGTTTCAGCAGGGACAGCAGTATCCTTATAGCTGTGTGTGACGATGCCAGTATCTGGCGCTGGGACAGACTACGATAAATGACTTTTTCTTAATTCAAAGTAGAAAAATCTATTTTCAAATTCTAATATAGTCTGTTAACTCGCTAGTACGGTAGATGCATTTAGTGTAGACTTTCTCAAAGGTTCGGCAGGCTGGAGCCGAACTTAGTGATGTTTACATTCTGTGTATTGTTCTGCTTGAAATTTGCTGCTTTTAATAAAAAGAAGTATTTTTGTAAAGTTTTCTGAATTGTCCACTTTAATTATTTCCCACAGTGAGTTTTCACTTATTGCCTATGAAATTATTTTGCATAGAGCTGGCACGTCAGTATATGGTAACTCACTAGAAGTTTGGTATGTGAATATTTGAGGGTATATTTGTGTCTTTTTTGATTGACAGCCTAATGAAGGTGTCAGATATTATCCAGGGAGAACATAAAGTAAATAATACACTTAAGAATATAGTATAAATAAGTGTTAAATCACTGCTGAAACCATTTTGAACCATTTAAGGCCAGGCTGGATGGGGCTTTGAGCAACCTGCTCTAGGGAGAGGTGTCCCTGCCCATGGTAGGGGGCTTGGAACTTGATGATCTTTAAGGTCCCTTCCAACCCTAACCATTCTATGATTCTATGAACTCATTCCTGAAGTTAGTTCTGCATTGAAATTGATGAAGTTTTAATAACCTGAACCTGGGATGTGCTTTTCACCATTTCTGTTAGTAATTGGTGGAAAAAAAAAGTTACTGGCGTATTTTTTAGGGGGGGAGGGGGATATCACATTGCTCTGCTGCTTGGATTCTGGCTGTTCAGTTACTGTAATTATCTTAAATCAAAGTTAGTTATTGGAAATAGGTTTTTATTGCCTCTGTCAGTATCCCCAGATGGCCTCATCGATGTTCTGCTTGCCTTAAGAATAATGCATTCTAAAATCAATGCTATTTCATATTGATTTAAAATATGTACAGTTAATACAAGTGAAAGGGGGGGATAGATGAGCTGACAGGCATCATTAACCGTAATAATCAGTGCTCAAAACACTCAGGGCATAGTTGAAATGTTTGTGTTTTGTATTCAGGAATTAGTCCAAGACATTGCACAACAGCTCTGTGTGCCTCAGTGAGGAAAAAGAAAGTTAATAACGTTTACTGAACTATTTACATACTTTTTCCTCCTGGGCTCTTATCTTTCACCATAACATGTTACTTGAAAAGAATGTATTAGAATATTATATAAATATGTTGGTGACATAGTAATGCTTTGTTGATCAGTAGATTAGGTTAAGCAGTCCTCTTTGCTGCAGACTTCTTAAGTGCCTATCTGACTTATCTCTTCCAGGATATTGCTTTTTCCTGTTTGTTACAGTTCAGGAGGCTTGTTAAATGCTCTGTGCAGATAAACTACCTCATCAGTTTTGATTTGTGTCCTTAGGAACCTGCAAAAAATGAGATCCAGAACTGGCAAGTAGTTTAAAAGTCTTATTCTGTAATATATGATTTTGTTCCCCATCCCCCCACCTTTTTTTTTCCTTTTTAAATCCTTGCCTTATGGTGGGGGAGGTGCAGTAGTGTCATTGTAGCACAAGTCTGTCCAAAATGCGTTAAATTGAGCTGGATTTTGGACTTTCTTGCACAAACCATGGCAGGGGTGCCCTTGATTGGCCGGTTGTGGGGACGTTGTCATGAAGCCAAGTGTAAAACCACAGAGTCAGGTAGAACCAGGTAGAAACCTGAGTGTTCAGACTTCCTACAACCTTCAAGAAAACAGAGAAGTTGTGGATGCCCCATCCCTGGAAGTGTTCAAGGCCAGGCTGGATGGGGCTGGTCTAGTGAGAGGTGTCCCTACCCATGGCAGGGGGTTGGAACTTGATCTTTAAGGTCCCTTCCAACCCAAACTGTTCTATAATTCTATGAAACTGCTTTAATAAGATGAGCTGAACTATATGGAGGACACTTGAGTTGGAGGCTGGTACCGTTAACTCTTGCAAGCACTTTATGGTAGGGTGCCATTGGACTGGGGATCCTAGGTTTGCCCAGGTCCAGGCTGGAGATTCCAATGGGATACACAAGCAGTAGGGAATTTTTTCAGTTGTGGTTGGTTTTTTTTGGATACTTAAGTGGTGTGTTCTGACAAATATGCTGCTCTGTTTCTGAGAGGAAGGAAAGGAAGGGTGGTGCTTGACTTGAGAGAGACTTAACATAATTAGGGGCAACTTTAACTTATGAAAGTGCTGAGACTGTTCTCTTAAAATACAGGCAAGAGTTTCAGCGGGTTTGCCCTGGATGGAGCTGAAATTAGATTCAAGGTGTTACTGAAGGGAAGAACTAGAGAATGTAAACTTGCAAAAGAAGAGCTGGAGCAAGCCACAGGGAGGAAAAAAAAAAGAATATCTCCTATAGACCAGTCAGCCCCATCTGCTTTTAGGACTAATAATGTCTTGAATATACACCAGAAGGGAAACAAAACTCCTTTTCACTATAAAGTGAACATAAAAGTTGTGTATGTATTTCATTTGGGTGTTCTCTTCCAAAAGTTGCCTACTTCTGGACTGGAAAAAAAAGGGAGAAACAAAATTATTTTTATTGTACATCTAGAAGATACAGAGCTAGTAGTTACAATAATTGCAAAAGAACTTAAAGAGTATAATATTCTCCAAGACTTTGAACCTTACAATACCTTTGCATGACCTTATACCTTTGTATAAGCTGAAACTATGCTCCCCCACATACCCTTGAGAGCCCTAGTGTCAAAATCCTTCAGCAGAAGGGTGGTTTGACCCTCATATTGGAGAAACCTACCCAAAATATCTTGAAAGACATGAAGGTGTGTTCTGCAGCCCCCTGTAGGCCTGGTCTTTGACAAATTCCATCACTAGCTCCTTCTGTTTCCCATCTGGGCAGAAGCAAATGAGGGAGAGGTACTTCAGGCTCTGCTGGGCTCCAGTTCTCCTGATGGATGATTCCTCTGTAGAAAGAGCACAGAAAAGTTTAAAAGTTTGTTTCCTTCAACTATTACATGGTAAGTATCTTTCTGAAGAGATTCATCTTTCATACCTTCATAGGATATGCTGAAGAGAAGAGGTACCTGGAAGTCTTCTCTCCACCAGCTCTCGGAAATTTAGAATCACAGGATGATATGGGGTTGGAAGAGACCTCTGGAGATCATCCAGTCCAACTTCTCTACCAGAGCAGGTCCACCTGGAGCAGGTTGCACAGGAACGTGTCCAGGCATGTTTTGAATGTCTCCAGAGACGGAGACTCCCCCACCTCTCTGGGAAGCCTCTTCCAGGGCTCTGCCACCCTCAAAGTGAAGAAGTTCCTCCTCGTGTTTAGATGGAACTTCTTATGTTCAAGTTTGTGCCTGTTTCCTCCGGTCCTCTCACTGGGCCAGGTCAGAACAGCAGCTGTTCTGACCTAAACTGTTCTCACAGTTTATATACCTTTAGGTTCCAGGGCACGTTCTTTACCAACCCATGTCAGATGAGCCAGCAGGACTACAGAAAAATTGCAACAAAGAGTGGAAGCACATGGATTACTTCATCTGGGGATGCTCCAGGCAGTCAGATAAAAAGAAGTATTATGTAGAGCTTCCTTATTTTGTTTATTTACTTTTTAACAACTAGCTCACTCCTTTGTTAATTAAATCGTGCCAATAGTGAGGCTGTTAGGTCACACTCACAGGTATTTCTGAACTAGCAAGGCCTTGCAAAGGCCTATGAAGTGTTAATTATTTCACTTCCACACCAGGCAGCTGCTTCCTCAGAAGCCCGAGAACCCAGGCAGTGACCTCTGCTGCTACATCACAACCCAGTGATGCTTTAACTTTGGCTTCCATTTGGTCCCTCCATCATCTTCTGATCCTACTTGTAACATCCTCAGCTCCATGAGGCATCTGCCACCTGCCCGACAGCAGGATCTGACAGGTCACATGGAATGGTCTTAACAACCCCTTTTGAGGAGGGAGTTCAGCCCAGGCCTTGCTGCTGACCACCCTCAGAGCTGCTTCTCCACAACCAGCTGGCCTGCAAATGTGTACATAGGGACATTAGGTTCTTGGTTGAGCAGGAAATCAAGTATCTGAAGGACTTGGGTCTTTTTAATCTAGAGAAAAGAAGACTTGGGGGGAATCTGATCAACACCTATAAATACTTGGAAGGGTGGGTGACAAGAGGAAGGGGCCAGTATTTTCTTAGTGGTCCCCAGTGAGAGAACAAGAGGAAACAAGCACAAACTTGAATATAAGAAGTTCCACCTAAACATGAGGAGGAGCTTCTATACTTTGAGGGTGGCAGAGCCCTGGAACAAGTTGCCCAGAGAGGTGGGGGTGTCTTCATCGCTGGAGACATTCAGAACCCACCTGGACAAGTTCCTGTGCAGCCTGCTCTGGGTGGATCTGCTTTGGCAGGGGGTATGACTAGATGGTCTCCAGAGGTCCCCTTCGAACCCCGTATCATCCTGTGATTCTGTGACTTCAAACATCAGGCAAAGCAACTACAACAACCAAGGGTCCTTGCAAACAAAGCTGTCCCTTCCTTGCAGCAATTCTAGAGACACTGTGGAACCAGGAGCATTTAGTGGAAACTACTGAAGAAAAGGTACCTTCTCATACCAAACATGAAGGGACATCAGCTTCCTCCAACCCCTCCGGAAGAACGTTCCTCATTTTGATGGAGACACGTTGTTAGAAGTTCTGAGCAGAGTAACAGTCTCCTGGTTTCAGCTGAGAGAGACTTGATTTTCTTCCTACTGATTTATGAACTTCATCTCAGCCACAACCAGGACACACAGACAAGTTCAAAGGAGACCGAGAGGCTCCCAGGACACTCAGCACACACTTAGTTCACTGCAACGAGTTTCCTACAGCAGAACATACTGGCTTCCTCTCAAGCAACAGAAACTGTTCCCCAGTTAAAGACAGATATAGAATCATAGAATGGTTAGAGTGGGAAAGGACCTTAAAGACCATCCAGTTCCAACCTCCCTGCCATGGGCAGGGACAGCACCCACCAGGGCAGGTTGCTTAAAGCCCCATCCAGCCTGGCCTTGAACCCCTCCAGGGGTGGGGCATCCACAGCTTCTCTGGGAAACCTGTTCCAGTGCCTCACCACCCTCACAGGAAAGAATTTCTTCCCAATATCTAATCTAAATCTCCCCTCTTCCAATTTAAAACCATTATCCTTTGTCCTATCACTACACTTACTGACCAAGAGTCCCTCTCCACCTCTTCTGGAGCTCCCTTCAGATACTGAAAGGCTGCTCCAAGGTCTCCCCTCAGCCTTGTTTTCTCCAGGCTGAACAGCCCCAGCTCCCTCAGCCTGTCCTCATAGGAGAGGTGCTCCATCCCTCTAATCATTTTGGTGGCTCTGCGCTGGACCTGTTCCAACAGTTCCATGTCCTTTCTCTGATGAGGACTCCAGAGCTGGACACAGGACTCCAGGTGGGGTCTCACAAGCGCAGAGCAGAGGGGGAGAATCACCTCCTGTGACCTGCTGCTCACGCTTCTTTTGATGCAGCCCAGGATACGGTTGCCTTTCTGCGCTGTGGTACCCTGAGGTCATGCTCAGAAAGAGTGAAAAAACACCATTTCTATGAGCTGCTTGCTGTCCACAAAGTGAAAGAACTTACAGTGTTAAGTAGCAGCAGAAAAAACATCAGCATAATTTCAGATGCCTGATCATGAAGGAAACACACACATTTATTTTATTTACAACTAAACATCCCAGAGCATCGGACAAATCTGAAACAGGACTGCCCATTTAAAGCAGAAGAAATGAGAAGATGAAAAAGAAGTTTCAAAACAGTACTTTGGCACGTGTACAGAGAATACTGATTTCTTGTTGCAGCAAAGTACTTTTAAGAAAGTTTTTTTTTAAGAAAAAACCCAACACACACAAGCAAGTACTTTTCCTGGCTTTTAATTTTAAATAATTTTCAAGAGTAATATAAAAGCTACAAGTTTGTCTGTTCAGACTAATCGTTGATTTTTTTTTTTTTTTTTCCCTTCCTCCTCCAAAATTCTTCACTGGAGTTTCCTTGATGCGTCCCCTTCAGGTAACACTGCTCAGAAAGCACTTCTGAAAGACACAACTTCAGCTTATGTTTTCCAGAAGAGAGGGTTCTGTGTCAGACGTCTCTGGAAGTTCTCATACCTAGAAAAACAAACACACACAAACCAAAAGCTGCTGCAAATAAAAAAATCATAGAAAAAAAGCCTTTAATCTGCACAGAGAACACAGTAAATTATTTCTGCTCCACACCAGGAAGTCAGTAAATACAAAATCCTCCTCCCAGATGAAGAATATTCACAGGGAGACTTGGGCATTTCAACAACTTTATGGATTTCATTGGAGTGGGATCTTGGAGGATGCTCATTCAAGCTTAGTAAAATGGTAACTGAATTTAAAGTGGCCATGTCGTGCATAACATTTTTTGGGCCAGGAAATCAACATTCACGCTGGTAGAAGCTCAAGTCTAAGACTGCCCATCATCCTTGTATCATAGAATCATGGAATGGTTAGAGTTGGAAGGGACCTTAAAGATCATCAAGTCCCTCAGCACCACATCTACCCAGCTTTTAAACACCTCCAGGGATGGTGATTCCACCACTTCCCTGGGAAGCCTGTTCCTGGTTTGATAACCCTTTTGGTGTAGAAATTTTTCCTAATATCCATCCTAAACCTCCCCTGGTGCAAATTGAGGCCGTTTCCTCTTGTGCTTTTGTTGGGTACTGCCAGTGAAACAAAGAAAACCAAAGAAAAGTTCTCCTACATCTCCTATGAGGAAAGATACTCCAAAGAGTTTTAAACCCAGTTAAATTAGAGAAAGGCTTATTTATGAAGCCAAATTTCTACTGCAGCCAGCCCATTTCAGAGACCTAAGACAATCTACAAATTACAAGCTATCATTAAACACAATGTAATGACTCACAAAATAAGAACAGATCCAAAACCCCCACTTTTTCTCTGTGGCTGTAATCAGAAAAAGGCTAAAAAGGGCTTAACTGATACACTGTAGGAAACAGTTTTTCAGACATCCTAAAAGCCTGCCTGCCATTCACTATTCATCTCCAGACTACATGGGCTTTCCCTATCAAGGACAGGAGGAAACGGGCATGAACTTGAACATAAGAAGTTCCATCTAAAGATGAGGAAGAACTTCTCCACTTTGAGGGTAGCAGAGCACTAGAAGAGGCTGCCCATAGAGGTGGTGGAGTCTCCATCTCTGGTGACACTCAAAACCCACTTGGACAAGTTCTGGTACGGAGGTTGGACTAGATGACCTCCAGAGGTCCCTTCCAATACCACATCATTATGTGATCAATAGTTATTTCTTAAACCAGTCTGGAAAACAACTCAGAAACTTTTGTATTTGTTCTCAAGGCTCTTGGTGACAGAACAAGGTAAACTAAAACAAACTAGTGAATATAGAACACCTCCATACTTGAGATAAACAACAACATACACTTTTAAACATCTTTGCATCATCTCACTGAACAGTGACAGTGATTCAGTACTCAGAAATCAGCTGGTTTAATGCTCAGAAGCAAAGACGACTTGTTACTAGAGATCCAGCGCAGGGCCACCAAGATGATCAGAGGGATGGAGCACCTCTCCTATGAGTACAGGCTGAGAGAGCTGGGACTGTTCAGCCTGGAGAAGAGAAGGCTGCGGGGAGACCTGATAGCAGCCTTCCAGGATCTGAAGGGAGCCTACAGGAGAGCTGGGGAGGGACTCTGTCAGGAAGTGTAGTGACAGGACGAGGGGGTAATGGTTTTAAATTGGAAGAGGGGAGATTTAGATTAGATATTAGGAAGAAGTTCTTTCCTGTGAGGGTGGTGAGGCACTGGAACAGGTTGCCCAGGGAAGGTGTTGATGCCCCATCCCTGGAAGTGTTTAAGGCCAGGCTGGATGGGGCTTGGTGCAACCTGCTCTGGGGAGAGGTGTCCCTGCCCATGGCAGGGGGGTTGGAACTTGATGATCTTGAAGGTCCCTTCCAACTCTGACCATTCTATGATTCTATGATTCTATCATTGCCATTACCATTTCAGAACTACGTTTGCAGGAATGAAAGCTTCAGAAGGATTCGGGGTCATCTGTGCCTGAGTAACAGCAAACGAGGAAGCGAAGTTATAGAAGTTATCCAACATCTTCTGAGTGAACTGAAAGAAAAAAACAAAAAGACATTTTAAGAAAGTTCTTCCAATTTGATTTTTAGCAGATAAGCAAGTCTTATATGAAGTAAAATTAGCGTTGCCATCTAAACCACAAAGAACCAAGATCTGAGGATGTCTGGTTTAAACTGATCAAAACATCCTAACTCTCAGTCTTGCCCTCAGAACCCTCCATAAATCTTTTTCAGAATCTTCACTTGCCCCCTCCCTGCCCAGTTTTCATCCAACTGGAGAAACAGCACTGGGAAGAACATTTTCTTCTTGTGACAGTGATGGAGAGATGAGAACTGTCTCTCTCCTCTATATTAAACCATCAGAAGAAGTGTAGACTGGGTGAAAGCTGCCCTCCCAGCTCAGAACAAAACACCAGCTGCTAAACCAGCTGAAAAGCCTGCAGCCTGCCTTGTTACAGCTTGGGAAAGGACTGATCAGAGGGCTGGAGGACCTCTATTACGAGGACAGGCTGAGGGAGCTGGGGCTGTTCAGCCTGGAGAAGAGAAGGCTCCGGGGAGGCCTGATAGCAGCCTTCCAGTATCTGAAGGGAGCTCCAGGAGAGCTGGAGAGGGACTCTTTGTCAGGAAGTCCAGTGATAGGACAAGGGGTAATGGTTTTAAATTGGAAGAGGGGAGATTTAGATTAGATACCAGAAAAAAATTCTTTGCTGTGCGGGTGGTGATGCACTGGAACAGGTTTCCCAGAGAAGCTGTGGCTGCCCCATCCCTGGAAGTGTTTGAGGCCAGGCTGGATGGGGCTTTGAGCAACCTGCTCTGGTGGGAGGTGTCCCTGCCCATGGCAGGGGGGTTGGAACTCGATGATCTTTGAGGTCCCTTCTAACTCTAACCATTCTGTGATTCTATGACCTCTGAGATGACCAAGTCCAACCATACAAAAAAATACAGCCCACACCCTACAATTTCAGCCACTTTATTAGTAAAGTCTACTATAAATCATAGTATCACAGAATGGTCTACGTTGGAAGGGACCTTTAAGATCATCTAGTCCAACCATCAACCTAACTCTGATAAAGAACCATCATTGAACTATGTCACTAAACACTGAATATTACCATCTATTACAGTTCCTGATTCCTCTGAGCACACAAAATCCAATCCTTTACAGGAGACAAAGTTTTCCAGTGTAAAAATAAAATAAATTTCAAAATATCAAAGCATCCAGCCAAACGATTTGACAATGATTAGGCCTAGAGCCACCCACAGAACCTTTTTTTGTGTTCTTGTTAGCTCTTCAGAGGCTCAATTCTTAAGACTTTAGTAGTATAGAGAATTTCTGAAAACAGGATGTCCACACTACCTCTGTGAATGAATCTACTGATGACACAGCAGCACTTGCAACGGGAGTCTGCTGGGCCAGGTTCTCCAGCAGTTCCACTGAGATTCCAATCTGGGCCACCGTCGGCGTCTGGGGGAGGTTCATGGCACCAAAGGGATGTTGACTTCCTTTCCCTGAAAGGATCAAACAGCACACATTAAATTTGGCACACGTGTAAAGACCATGTTACTTTAATTACTTTTATTTCTTCTGCACAAGGTGTTCCTCCACTCCCACCAGAGAGATTTACTCATCTCAGAAAGACAGAAAAAAATCACACAGTCCAAGGACAGACACAAGTACACGCAAGCACAACAGATGAAGCAGTGATAGGTACATTTAAAAAAACACAGCAGATCTTCAAGAAATTTCTAAAAAAACAACAAAACAAGGGAAAAATGTAATTTTTAAGCTCCCCATGACATAAATGGATTCAACAGAAAATACAACCTGTGAGTAAAAGTCAGTAGAACCTTTCTCTGTAGGACCAAGCCTTTAATTCACACTGTGACAACTGCAGAAACCCAGGAAATGGGCAGCGCTGCTGAACTGTTGTTTGATTCCCTCATTCCCACCAGGTGCTCGTGGGCCTGTTTGTGCACTGAAAACCAGAGAACCTTACTTTGAGATGCCTCTGACTCAATGCTATCCCCACACGGGGCTGGGGAGCCCCAGGTCTCATCTGAACTGCTCAAAACCAACAGCAGCAAAGGTCAAAGAACAGAAATGCTTCTCTCACTCTGCAAGAGCCACAGAGTAAACAATGAATCAAAAACCACCCCCAAGTTGCATCGCAGTCACACAGGCACCGTCCCAGCCCCCCACCATTGCTTCTGACCTTTCTCAACTGAGCATTAAGCATTACTTTCAGTCCCAGCCTCAGCTAGGGTTCTGCTACGCTGAACCAGGAGACATCTCAGCACCCCAGCATTTGTTGAAGGACATGCCACTGATAACTGTCCTCCTCTTCCTCCTCTGTTTCACAGAAACATATGGCCTGGTCAAAAAGTTATCTTGAAGTAATCATAGAATCATAGAATGGTTAGAGTTGGAAGGGACCTTAAAGATATCAAGTTCCAACCCCCCTGCCATGGGCAGGGACACCTCTCACTAGAGCAGGTTGCTCCAAGCCCCATCCAGCCTGGCCTTAAACACTTCCAGGGATGGGGCATCCACAGCTTCCCTGGGCAACCTGTTCCAGTGCCTCACCACCCTCACAGTAAAGAACTACTTCCTAATATCTAATCTAAATCTCCCCTCTTCCAATTTAAAACCATTACCCCTTGTCCTGTCACTACACTTCCTGACAAAGAGTCCCTCCCCAGCTCTCCTGTAGGCTCCCTTCAGATACTGGAAGGCTGCTATCAGGTCTCCCCGGAGCCTTTTCTTCTCCAGGCTGAACAGTCCCAGCTCCCTCAGCCTAGCAGATTTCAACAGTCAGCAATGTCTCTCAACGATTCCACCTCTCTCTGCTCTGCCCTCTCTACAGCCTTATAGTTTTCTCCATCATACAATCATTTGTGGTCGTGGTAACTAAGGCTGTGTGGCTTATACTGACAGTCAGAGAGAAGCTGTAGATAACAGTGGGAACGGCGGAGGTCCCTTGTTCAGATCAAGCCCAGCACTGCCTCACAGACTGCAAATGCATCCAACAACGGCACAGAGCTCTTCCTCCAGAGCAGCCCTTACTTGGAAATTCTGGCTAATGATGCAAAAAGCATCTGAAAACATGTTTTCCTACAAAGCTGTCTAAAAGCACAGGCTTTCAAGCATGAGAAACGTAGTGTGAAAGCTGGCAAGACAACCAGTGATACACCTTACTGCTACACTGTCAACAACTTCAGAATATACAGAAACAAGGCCCCTAAGACCCTTCCTGCAACTGTTATCTCTTCTGAAAAAAGCCCAAATTTTTAAGGATCAGAATTCATTTTCCTCTACACCTTGATGGCCCTTATCTCACGTCACACTGCCACGCGGGTCTGGTTCAAAAGAAAGCACACCATGTTATGAATGAATACATTTTACCGCAGCAACCTCAACCCTTACCTAAAGAGAGATTCAAGTCAAGGCTGTAGACTACTCTGAATTCTATAAAAGATGTGTATTGCCTTATCACCAAAACACTGGAAGCTGCTTGTCCGACAATACCTGTCCCTTTAATAAGGCATAAGTGTGTCATTGGGGTCTTTCATCATTTTTGTAATACACATGGCAAAACCCCTGTATATTTCGGAAAACACACCCACTTCAAGTAGCAACAGCATTCTCTGACACCCATATAAGTCAGACTTTTTTTGACCTCGGGTCTACACCAAAAATACTAAAACATTTGGAAAGCTAAAATGTTTTCCAATGACGATCCCATCTGGATGTGGCTGCTCTATATAACTGTCCAGTAGAGGGTAAGGGCCTACCTGAAATCACTGCTTTAGACTTTACTCATTACAAAACCTGTCTCCGTGCTGCAGAGAATACAACCACTCGCCAGGGGAAGCTGAAAAAAAAAGTTACAGACATATCTAGACAAGCACCTAAACCCCACGCTACGGAAGTTAGAGTCATCCTTCCTCAGATGCAGAAGCACTGGACCACATGCCAAGCCCGCTCAAAGGAATTTCCAGACCAACACCACATATGAGAAAAGAGGAAGAAGAAAATTCACCAGGAACATTAACATACAGACAGACTTCATAAAGCTGACAGGCTGCTTCTAGTACCACAGCTACTTGGGTCTACCCAAACCCGCTTTCTGTTCAAAACCACCTTCAAACATTTATCCCCTCACTCATGCAGGAATACACCCAATTCACTGATGCTACATTTCACCAGTCTTACCAGATTTCAGACCAGAAATTTTGAAGATGGCACTTGGCTTCTCGTTAGTGACAAACCCCAGCAGCTGCCACACTGCCATCCCACTCTGGTCTGGATAACAAAAATAGACAGATCCTCCCATTCCTTCTGGAAATGGTATCGTTCCCAGCATGAAGACCACTACATGGTTGATGTTTTCATAGTCCGGTAAATCAAATACAAATTTGTCTTCAGCCACTTGTTGAGGAGCTGCTTGTACCTAAAGAGAACAAAACCTTTATTAGTATTACCGTATTTTTCCATTTTTGACTGTAACTGTGAATTTCCTTTTACAGAAACACACCTAAAGTGGAACATAACAAAAAAAGTGAGGAACGTACTAACCTAAATAGCAAATAGCCAGATAAGAGTCAAACACAGCAGAAGAACAACTGCAAAGAAATATTACTGAAAAGGCACGACAGTCTTGTTCTACCTGCACTGAACATATATCCCACCCGGGACTACAGGATCAGAATACCTTCGCTCCCCATGTGCGTAGGAGGAAAATAGGGTGCTGAAGAGGTTGCCAAGTCTATTAGCAGTGGCTGTTGACCACCTGGCTGGCACAACCCCAGGAGCATGGAAACCTGTTCACATAGGAAATACAATAGACCTTGAGACAGGCAGCAGAAGGATGGCTACACGCCAGAGCAAAAGATACCCTCCTCTTTACCCGAGATGCCACATCCTTGCAGCCAACGCACAATCTAGCCTTAAAGTTGGAAGTTTAAGCTTCTCTCTGAGCAGCCCGAGCCTCGCCGGGAAACAGAGGGGATGGCCACCGGCCTCCCGGCAGCCAGGCCCCGGGGACGAGGACGGCCAGGTCTACCCCGCCCCTCGGCCCTGAGGAACGGCGAAGCCCCCGCGGTGCGGGACGGCCCTGCGGCAGCTCCAACCCGGCCCCGAGCGGGTTGAGGGCCCCGCCCGCGGCCCGGGCAGCGCTCACCAGCCTGCCCGCCACCAGGCAGCCGAACATGGCAGCGACCGCCGAACCCTCTCAGACACTTCGCTGCTCCCCAGCCTCCATGAGCGCCTCCTCCCGGAAATCAACAGGCCCGGGCACGCACGGTCACTTCCGGAGCGCGGCGGCGGACTACAACTACCGTGGTGCAACGCGCGCAGGCGGCAGGTGGAGCGTAGGGCGGTGCGGCAGCGCGGGGCCTGAGGGGAGATGTAGTTCGCCTCGCCTCACCTCATGGAGGTCCTAGGCGGGAAAGGGAGACAGAATCATTGTATCATGGAATGGTTAGAGTTGGAAGGGACCTTAAAGATCATCAAGTTCCAACCCCCCTGCCATGGGTAGGGACACCTCCCACTAGACCAGGTTGCTCAAAGCCCCATCCAACCTGGCCTTGAGCACCTCCAGGGATGGGGCATCAACAACTTCCCTGGGCAACCTGTTTCCAGTGCCTCACCACCCTCACAGGAAAGAATTTCTTCCTAATATCTAATCTAAATCTCGCCTTTTCCAATTTAAAACCGTTACCCCTTGTCCAATGGCTACAGACTTCTCTGTCAGGCATTCTGCCTTTACAAATCGGATGGGTTGTCTTTCTCAGAGCACGGACAACACGTTTGTTACTAGGCAAAAGCAGCAGCTCCTGTCATGATTAGCTCCAAGGTGATTTAGCTACAAATATTACCTCCCTGTTGGCTTGAACACAAGGGGCCACTGTATCATGTTACAGAGACCACTGATAATTTACCCAAAGCAGAACCAAGAATGTATGGGTTGAAATCAGCATTCAATTCTGCCTTTCTCCTGGCACCTAAAACTCAGCACCTTTCTTTTTAATTCCTTAGCACTCTGTAGATGATCCACCCAAAGGACAAGTACAACAGGGTATTCGTATAGGTATAGGCATTGCAAGTTACGTAAATGAGACATGAACAAAACTGGAGTGAGGAATACCATATGAAATGCTAGATAAATCCCTGGATCCTGCAAAACACCTCTTATATTTGCAAGAAATTAATTCATTCTTTGTATTTGTAATGCTGTATTAATACGGTCAGTAACACGCCTTATTGCAAGTTATCACTGTTGACTGACAATGAGATTTTTGTATAGGCATATGTTCTGTAGTATTTGCATGATAATGATATTTAAATAAAACAAATGTCAAATTTTGGATTGATATCCAACTTTTCTTGACAGGAAATAAAATGCTGAGTGAGCAGAGTCTAAGCTTTGGAGGGCTGAGAAAGAACAAATCAGGACATAAGGATTGAGCTTCAATCTCTGTTTATAGGGCACTTCACTCCCAAGTTTGGGCAATAATTGTTAAACTGCACCCATGCTCTTTTGGTCCAGGGAAGCTCTTGTGCTTCATTGCTTGTGCTCTTCTGGTTATCAGAGTCCAGGCTGTCTGGGCGAGATGGAAACAAATCATTCCTCAATTTGACTGGGAGTGGGGTTCTGCACCTTTAGAGAAGCCATTCTTTTAAATCTTGTTCTGCTGTTTCTTTTGATACTTACACAAGTATTTTCATTCATGCTTTGATCTTAATCATACCTGTTTTAGGATTTTTGTTACAAATCTATATAAAACTTTCCTCTTTTTACTGTGCTAGTGTGCTTCTCTGGGCTCTGAAATCTGTGATTAAACCCATCCCTGTAGGAAATGTTGTGAACTTCCCTGCAGCCAGGGTTCCTCTGTTGGGCAGGCTCCTCAGCCGTACCACCACAGCCTTGTCAGGCCCAGGATGCTGTACTTGTGGCTCATGGTAGAGGCTTATCACTGGGAAAGATCCCAGGATTGCTTTTCTTGCCTGCTTTGCAATAGTAAAGTTGTTAGCTAAGGGTGACACTGCCTTTCCAAATGCTAAAAACTTAAAAAAGACAAAATAAAAACCCTGGTGCCTGCTACCAGATGGAGTAACCAACCCGTGATTTGCAATGTCTTGATGTGTGGGAATTATGAGAGCAAGATCTACTAAAAATGCTGGTGCTAGTCCACTCATATTTCTATGGGAATAATGCAATACGTATTTCTGCCCGATTCACCTCTTGGATTTAGCAAGAAGCTCAGGAATGAGAAGCATTGAGGCATTGGTGCAGAACTGCCCGAGTCCCAGACCTCATTTTGGAAGTGAACCTTTGCAAGTGAGTTCTCCGCTTGGCAGGTGCTTTTCCAGCTGGCCCTGGTGAACTGGAATGAAAGAAAGTGTTTTAAAACTCAAGATGTTGCAAATTAGTGGAGGGTGGCCAAGCTCTGCAGTGCGGTCACTGAGGCACAACAAGAAATCTGCTAATTAGGCAAGAGCTCATCTCACATTGCCAATTTGCTACGGACCTCAGAGATTACACCATGTCTAAAAGGCACAGGGCAACCCCATCTTGCAGGCCTGAGCTCAACAGGGCTTCTCACTGAGGTGTGAGGTTTGGTTTTATTTTTTAAATCTAATCCTAATTCTTTAGTATTTACCTAAAACTTGTTGAGCTTTCATAGCAAGGACAGCAGCAGAGCTAACGCTTTCCCCTTCCAAAAGCTAATCTCAGCCTGGCTCTGATGAAGCTCTAGAATGTACTTGTGATGCTTTGATTTGCACTTGAGCCCCTACTAAGATCCATAGCTTAGTGCCATTTCGGTAAAAGAAGATCATACAGAACAGGCAGGTTCCCTCTATGCAAAAGTGAAAGTATTTCCCCTTCAAGAAGGACGTGGGAGTGCTCGTGGATGAAAAGCTCAACATGAGCTGGCAGTGCGCGCTGGCAGCCCTTATCCTGGGCTGCATCAAAAGAACTGTGGCCAGCAGCTCATGGAAGGTGATTCTCTCCCTCTACTCTGCAATTGTGAGACCCCACCTGGAGTCCTGTGTCCAGCTCTGGAGTCCTCAACATAGAAAGTATATAGAACAGTTGGATCAGGTCCAGGGGAGAGCCACAAAGATGATTAGAGGGATGGAGCACCTCTCCTGTGAAGACAGGCTGAGAGAGCTGGGGCTGTTCAGCCTGGAGAAGAGAAGGCTCCAGGGAGACCTGATAGCAGCCTTCCAGTACCTGAAGGAGGCTACAGGAGACCTGGAGAGGGACTCTTTGTCAGGAAGTGTAGTGATAGGATAAGGGAGAACAGTTTTAAATTAGAAGAGGGGAGATTTAGATTAGATATCAGGAAGAAATTCTTTACTATGAGGGTAGTGACACACTGGATCAGGTTGCCCAACGAAGTTGTTGATGCCCCATCCCTGGAGTGTTTGAGGCCAGGCTGGATGGGGCTTTGAGCAATGTGGTCTAGTGGGAGGTGTCCCTACCCATGGCAGGAGGCTTGGAACTTGATGATCTTTAAGATCCCTTCCAACCTGGTACTAATTTTCACCCTTTAGGAGCCAGTGAACATGTTGCTTACAGAGAGAGTGATCAGGAAAAATTACCAGATAAATCTGCAGAGGTTGAATATTTACTTGGGAGACTGGAAAAAAGAGCCAAAGTGTCCAACTTAACTGCAGACTAGCTATGTACTTTTGTGTCTCTTCAAATAACTATGTATAGTGACCAAAATCCAGAGACAGTGAGCACAGCTGCGGCTGGTGGCACTGTTTTATATTAAAATATTTTAATTTGCATTATAATTTGCCATTATCATAACCTTTCCTTGTCTGCTTCTCAACTTTTACAAACTTCAGCTGTTAGAACTAAAGTTCTTTTCACTAAGTACATGCCTTAAGTTATTTTTTTATATATATATGTGAAAGTTTCAGCCAGAATATTTCAGTTGTTTCCAAGTCACAGGTCAAAAATCATATTATTTTGTTCAAGTTAAAAATAAAGTAAAATTGGATGACCTGTCAGAAATGTTGCTATGAAAATAAGCTCCTCTGTATCTGTGTATGAACTATTTGAAGAATCCTGGTTCGTATACGCTCAGGAAAAATTTAGCACCAGGACAATAGCACCGCAGACTCCATTCGTGCTGAACAGGTCTCACTGGGTGCTGCAGAAGTTCCTCTGTGGGTGCTTCTAGGTCAAGCACCAAGCCAAGAAGGAAATACTGAGGTCTTCTCGCCCAACCTAACAACCTGAAGGAAGTACCTAAATTAAAACCGTAGTTTCCTTCTGTTCTTTCTAGGTGGTGGCTCATCTAAGACAAAAGTTGTCCTCTAGAAGGGCATCATTGGTGCCAGTAAGTACAGAAGACATCTCAGCAGTACAAGTGGGATGAATCCAGACGTTTCTGCAGCTCTCAGAGGTGGTGTTTAGGTGTGATAGGAGGTATAAGAGAGGAAAGAAGGACTAGTGAGACTGGGGGAAGACATAAGGGTATTAGGTTGCAGCAGGGGGCAGGAAGGAGGGAGAATATAGTTTATATTTTAGTATTGCTGCTTTCTTTGAGGTTCAAGAAACAGTTTTAAGACCCTCTGGGCAACTGAAAGAGACAATTACTGGTTTTACAGTGGTAAAAAATTGCCTGGCTTACTGTCTTTATGTGATCTTTTATTTTCCAGTGACAGAAGAAATAGGTGTCTGTGCTGTGAATTTTATTTCACTTACCAACAACCTTGAAGCCTTTGTTGTGGCAGCAATGTTTGACAGCACCCAACTATGGTTCAGTGAAAGATTTAGCAATGACAGAAGAGGTTAATTGTAGGACAACGCAGGCAACCCTGCAGTTTCTGTCTGTTCCTCAGCTGACTTTTTGGATCCTGAGTGCCATGGACATCTCACACATCCTTGCTGCGTTTAAGATCTTTGGATCTTTGTGGAGAGGCATGGATTATTTTGTCCTTGAAGTCAAAAGTTTTAGGACTGAGGCTGAATTTACACTTTTAAGTGAATGGCACGTTGTCTCCAGCAGATGGTGATAAAACACCAGGGTTTGGCCTGTTTAAAACCAACCATTACTGTCGGAATTTGAGATTGGATCTGACTTTGTTTTAGGGAAAAAACCTGCTCAGTTCAGTTTAAACCATAGTCGGGATGAAACAGTTTATAAATGTATTGATGATATGAAATTAACTGTCAACCAGTGAACTACTGGTGATACAACAGAGAAACCGTAGTGCTAGAACTTTTACAGATTATTACTAAAGGCCCAGACACCTTCCTGCAACTGATCCCAAGAAGTTTGAATCCCCTCTTGCCACACACCCACAGAGATACATATAAACACACCCACACCCCAGGTTTGGGTCACAAGCAAACCAACCTTTTCTGAGTGTGGTATCCCAGTGCATAACTTTCTTTCTGCATTTAGAATTTAAACTCATCTTCACAGCAAAATTCTTCTTTTGTAGAACACTGTGTGAGGATATTTTTCTTTAAGACATCTCTGTTTGGTTATGTAAAATCCTCTAAGTTACACAACCCCATTTGAGACCTACACTGTCTGAATGTCTCTTCGAGCACAGCTTTTATTAAACACTTCAAAAGGCCAAGTCTGGCTTCCCCAAAGGTGTTAACATCAGTTTAATTCTATTTCATCTAAAGTTACTCTGTCTCCTTCATGTATACATGAATAAAAACTAACATACAACTGCTTAGGGGAAAAGTTTGGATTGATTTATAGCATAAGACACTAATTCTCTGGACTTTTTTGATAGGTGATAACCAAAGGTATTGTCCAAACCTAATTTCTAGGTCCACCTGTTCTGGCTTCACAGGTTTGTGTCTTCTGCCCAACTGTAGATGTTCATCCCTCCTCCTGTTAAAGCTTTTTCATAGATCATTGAGTTGTTCAGGTTGGAAAAGACCTATAATATCACAAAGTCCAACTGTTAACTAGCACTGCCAAGTTCACCATACCATAAGTGCCATATCAGCCCATACTTTAAATAGCTCCAGGGACTTAACCACTTCCCTGGGCAGCCTATTCCAATGCTTGATAACCCTTTCAGTGAAGAAATTCCTTCTAATGTCCAAACTAAACCTCCCCTGGCACAACTTGAGGCCATTTTCCTGTGTCCTATCACTTGTTACATGGGAGAAGAGACCAACCCCCACCTCACTACAATCTTCTTTCAGATAGTTGTGGAGAGTGATAAAATCTCCTCTCAACCTCCTTTTCTCCAGGCTGAACAACCCCAGCTCCCTCAACTGCTTCTGATGAGACTTGTTCTCTAGACTTTTTACCGACTTCGCTGCCCTTCTCTGGACCCACTCCAGCACTTCAATATCTTTTTGTAGTGAGGGGACCAAACACAGTCTTCGAGGTGGAGCTTCACTGATGCAGAGTACAGGGGGACAATCACTTCCCTAGTCCTGCTGGCCACACTATTCCTGTTACAGGCTGAGATGCTGTTGGCCTCCTTGACCACCTCGGCACACTGCTTGCCATGCAAACTAATACGCTTGCTGGGATTCAAGAAAGCACTAGGATGGAATATGTGGTTAATTTTCTATTAAGGAAGTACCAGCCACGTAGTATGAGGTGTGATAAAATGAATGTTAGCTTAAGCATTTTCCAAGTTAATAAGCTCCAGTGTTTTCAGGCGGAAGAGTCTGGTCTGCTGGGAGTTAAATGGCAGTGCTTCTTGTCTGGGAGACTGACTGGATCAAATAAGATGGTACATGCGGGAAAAGTCAGAAAGGATTTGAAGACATTACAGAAATATTAGGAAGAAATTCTTTACTGTGAGGGTAGTGAGGCACTGGAACAGGTTGCCCAGGGAAGCTGTGGGTGGCCCATCCCTGGAGATGTTGAAGGCCAGGCTGAACGGGGCTTTGAGCAGCCTGGTCTGGTGGGAAGTGTCCCTGCCCGTGGCAAGGGGGTTGGAACTCGATGATCTTTAAGGTCCCTTCCAACTCTAACCATTCTATGATTCTATGATTTGGAAAACTATATTGGCATACGTAATCAGTCC
The DNA here is from genome assembly GCA_013400375.1 of Thinocorus orbignyianus. Taxonomy (NCBI): domain Eukaryota; kingdom Metazoa; phylum Chordata; class Aves; order Ciconiiformes; family Thinocoridae; genus Thinocorus; species Thinocorus orbignyianus. The sequence goes on from VXBW01007700.1 coordinate 530,286, forward strand.
AGAAACATGTTGAACTTCTTCAGTTCCTGGTAAGTTCAAAGGCTGTGATGGTACTCAGCAACCCTTGAATGGAAGTCTGCAAAATCAGTGTGGGGAAAAAATACCCCTTTTCCTTTGGGAAACCACAGAAAGGCCAAGCTGTAATGGTGTTTGACTGCTGGCAAACACCATCTACCAGATGAACCATCTATCAGCAACTTGGCCAGAATAATGCTTCCCATCTCATGCCGGAGAAAGGGCGTAGGGCTGAAGGATGGGTAGGAAGTATTACATGTCTCTAGATGTTGTCTTAACTGAAAAGTGGCAGGTTATTGTCCATGTTTTCCCAAGCTCCCTTCAATAAACCAGCGCTCGTGCTTCTGGGGAGCTTTGTAATTAACAGTCTGCACCACCACGGTGTTCATAAAAGAGTTATAGTTGGTATTTGCGTACTGGACTCAGAAAGAAGCAGCTTGAGTTCGAATTGCTTTCAGTTTTACAGCCAAATTGTGGATCTTCCCCATGAAGACACTTTCTGGTCCTTTTTTTTCTTGTACTCCAGCCAATCCTGCTGAGCAATCCCTCAGAGAGCTCCCTAGAAGTTAGCTCTGCTTTGAACTCCTTTTAAGCTGTGGCTCTGTATTTCAAATACAACTAATATTATTTAAGCATTCCCATGCATCTGTCCACTGGAGGAGATGGACAGTCCCAACCAGTTGGCATTTATAAGCTCCCTTAGGAAGAAGTAATGCTTTTCCCCCCTCATCTGACAAATCCCTGTCGTGTCAGAGATGTTGTAATTGATCTTTGTCATTAAATTCAATAATGTCCAGATTTACAGATCTACCTTGTTTCAGGCTAATGTAGATAAATGAGGTTCACGGTAAAATATTGACTTTTACTTGGCACCTATGCACCTCAGCACTTTATGCGTTTGATTAACATACAAGCAAGGCTGTAAAATCAAATAAATGAATGCAAGGAGTAATGTTTTATTCTCCTTAAATGATATATGAGCCTCAGCTATTTATAGGAAGGGATTGGGAGAGAAATGTAAAGCTAAGCCAATTCTAGGAATGCTGATACAGGGGATTCAGTGAAAAAATTGATATTCGTATGAGGAAACTTCTGCAGGGAAAATCAGAACACCATGTAGCGGTGTAAAGCTCATTTGTTTGTGCCTTGATCATGGTCTCTACCCAACGCAGCCAAACATTGCATAAGCAGTATTTTGGAGAAATAAGGCGCATGTTTTTATCGCTTCGCTACCGGAATACCTTGCCAGGGGCTGTGTTAGATCATTTGTATGGAAGTCTTTAAAGCAAGTTTTTTTTCACTTCTCTGCAGGCAGTACCGCAGCTCGGCCGTGAACACTGGACTTACTAAAGAAACCTCTTCAGCAGATGATCATTACACAGGAGCCCAGACTGGGTGATCGTGCTGATCACTGCACGGACATGCCACACTCAAATTGAAGAAGGTGAAGGTGAAGTGACATGGCTTCTCTATTAAGAATGGGCAGAAAGAATTTAAACAAGGGTCCTCTCAGAGAAACGACTCCCTTGAAAGAGTGTTTATCCATTGCAAGGGGAACTGCTCAGATCTCTCTGAGCCCACAACCAGGGGAGTTTTCAAATGATCTCACTCGAGCATCGATAAAAAGCCTAACCCATATCAGACTTACTCTCTCACTGTTTTGACCCATGCAAAATACAAATAGGCAGATTCTTAAGTGATACAAATCTCTAAAGCTCCATTGGCATCAAGGGAGAATCTGTAACAGATGAGAAGGATGCTGTGTCTCTGAGCAGGCTGCAGATGAACCATTTTTCTCCACAAATAATGAAGACAGGTACAAAAGATATGAAAAGTGTGACCAATGTAATCACAGACCATTTAGTTGTTTTCCTTGCTGGGAGAATCACTGCAGAAGGAGCAAGATTTAGACAGCAATCAGAGAATCCCAGGCTCAGCTTTTGTTTGAAGAGGGGAAGGTTTTTTTCAGCACAGACACAGTGGAAAAAGGCTGAATGGGGAACCTAAGCAGAACAGTTCTCCTACCAGAGTCATCCTGGAATAGACCACTACAGGGATACTCCTGTTTCAGAGTGCAAATTATCTTATTGCAGATACTTAGTTTGCTCCCAGAACAGAATCAGTTTTCAGGAATAGGAAATTTTATTTTGGAATAAGGAGTCCACAAGGGAAGATACTACTAATCCACCTGTGGATTTTGACTGGTCTGTATTTATAGAGGGTCAGAAAAATGCCACAAAATACAGTAGTGGCACTGCTTCTTTACACCTTCTTTGTGATGTGGTTGCCCTGGCCCTGTGTTCCTAGACAATTTTCTCATACTGCCAAGCTCTGAATTGAGGAGACCCTGGTTAAAATTCCTCTCAGACAACAAACTAGAGGAAAAAAAAACCCACGTATTCAGGACTAGGATTCCTCCAGAACCCATTTTGCAGATGGATATCTTTGAAATGGCTTCCTGAAAGATTTCTCTCTGTCATGGTTTTTATTCTGTGGAATTTTCTGTCTCCTGTATTCCCCAGCTTTCTCAAAAGGGAAGTGACTTTTCTTCAGTAAGAAAGCCCACTATTTTGAAATCATAGAATCATAGAATGGTTAGACNGGTCTCACAAGCACAGAGTAGAGGCGGAGAATCACCTCCTGTGACCTGCTGGTCACTTTTCTTTTGATGTCACAGGATGTCACGAGTATTTTCTCTTCTGAAGTTAGAAATGAGGTAACATAGCATGAATGGGTCCAGGGGGGTGAGTTCATTACCTGGTCTGTCAGAGACATCTGTGAATCCTGGGGAAACCACACAGGGTCCATCATGACGGCCATACACAGACATCTACTGAGTCACCAGACTCAGCTGACTGGGCTGCCTTTACAGTGAATGGAAGGAAATATGTGCTTTCATCTGAACTATTCCAGATACTTGCCTTAGGCTGTGATACCCCACAAAGATAAAGTGCTTGCTTCTTTCCACCTTTTAGAAAGCTAACCCTGGATGATTAGCTCAGGTAAGGTGATCTAAACAGTAGACATCTATGGCTAAGTGAACTAAGCTGAAACCCAAGTGTCTTTTAATACCTTTTATATAGTGAACTTACGTATTTTAATTGTTGTCCTCAAAGGGGTATAAAAGGGTCACATATCATGTGCTTTTCTAAACAGATCAGGACATCTGGAGGCTCTAGGAAGGATTATTTCTTCTATCATAAAAAAATGTTTAAGAAATCCTGAAAACTTTTGGAAATTTATCTGTAGAAGAAAAAAAAAGAAGAAAGTCTGAGAGTCCTTCACACAGTTTCTTCGATTCAAGGTCAACATGAATTAATTTTGGAGAATCATGGAATCAGTTGTCTATGTCCAATAAATTATGGCAGGTAATTAAGCTATTCATTTTAACTTCAGTTCTTCACTCCAGTGTCCTTGCTATATTGGGTGCTTTTTCTTTGCAATAGAAAATGTGGGTAGATAGCTCCCCATTATTTTGATAAGGGCATTGGTGGAATGCTGTCTTGTGATTTTCTTGTTTGAAAACTTACTGTAATTTGTTCCCTGAGCAGAAATTTTTTTTTCTTTTTTTTTCTTAGGAAAGCTGTTTCCCTTCTACCCAGCTTTTGAGTCATTGCTTCCATAGGATAGTGTGAATATGCAGGTCTCTATAACCAATTTTATTTGTGCATTTGTAGCTCCATGGTTCTTATCTCCTCATGATCTTTGATGATTTTGCACAGGTGAATCGATAAATCTGAGCTACTATCTTCATTTTAAAAATGGAAAAGTGAGACACAAAAGGGTTTCCATTGTCTGTGGTGAGCTTTCTATCACACTGAAAAACTCCCCTGGTGTACTGCATGCAGATCTGGGAACCCCAATATAAAAAGGACAGGGACCTGTTGGATTGGGTCCAGAGGAGGGCTACGAAGATGATCAGAGGGTTGGAGCACCTCTGCCTTGAGGACATGCTGAGAGAGTTGGGATTGTTCAGCCCGGAGAAGTCTACAGGGAGACCTTCCAGTACTTAAAGAGGTTATAGCAAAGATGGGAGGGAATTTTTATCAGCAATTATTGTAATAGGACACGGGGTAATGGTTTTAGATATTAAGATGCGTGTTAAGTTTCTTAGTTATTGTGAAAATGGAACCCTACTGAAATATCATTTCTGGACAGTGAGTCAGCTTTGGTAGAAGATATTGTCCATAATGGAAGACTCTGGAAATGGCCTTTGCATTAGCGAGTGAAGGGGCTTCTGCCCATGCTTCAGCCTGTTGATGACCTACTATTTCACAGTGAAGCTTCAAAGCAAAATGTTTTGTACTGACTTTCTTTGTGTGGTGTGTGTGTCTGTTCTTCAAGACCTACAGATCTTTTTTTTGGTTTCCAGAGACAAGCTAGAGATGTGTGTGCGTTGTCATGAGAAAGGGGATGGGAACAGTAAGAAAGAGGGTTCTTTCTTGTCCACTTTTCCAGTTTTTCAATAGACAACAAACTCAGAGGATCTCACAATCCATGTTTCCTGAACGGAAGGACTGTCTTTACATGTTGCCTAGACACATAATAAATCGCATCCCTAAAGCTTAGCTTGTCACCACTCTGTGTCTCATCTGTTATATGCAGTCCCCTTGACCCCAGGACTGTCATTCCTGGTGCACAAATGTGAGCTCATGACAGAACGGGTCCTTAGGACATAGCAATCTGCACAAAGTGATTCACTGGGATTTATTCATATTCTGTCAGTATTTATGATCTTCTGAAAATATTGCCAACCAAAAGGGAAGGAATTTTGGCTACAAAGAAGGTGTTTCCTCACCTTCAAGCTGGAGTACACTAGAGTAAAAACAAGAAGGTAATATTCAATTAAGGGTCTTCCCAGCTCATGGGTGAAATACTGTGTCTGTGAAAAAGTGTGAAAGTGAGTAACTGCTATTCTATTATGTCTACTATTATTTTACCTCCAAATCTGCGAAAGTTTTAGCATATTCTACTTTTCCTTAATAAGCAGAATGTTGAATTTGTATTGAAACAGGTAAAGATATATTATGATGCAAGAATACGCATCAAAGTATGATGACTATAAGCCAGCAGTGTGCCCCTGTGACCAAGAAGGCCAATGGCATCCTGGGGTGCATCAAGAAGAGTGTGACCAGCAGGTTGAGGGAGGTTTACTTCCCCCTCTGCTCTGCTCTGGTGAGGCCCTGTGTGGAGTACTATGTCCAGTTCTGGGCTCCCCAGTTCAGGAAGGACAGGGAACTGCGGGAGGACCAGCAGAGGACCATGAAGGTGGTCAGGGGCTTAGAGCATCTCTTTTATGAGGAAAGGCTGAGGCACTCGGGTCTTTTTAGTCTGGAGAAGAGAAGACTGAGGGGAGAATCTGATCAACACTTATAAATACTTAAAGGATGGGTGTTTTCCGTGGTGCCCAGTGAGAGGACAAGAGGATATGGGCACAAACTTGTACATCTAAACATAAGGACGAACTTCTTCACTTTGAGGGTGACAGAGCACTAGAACAGACTGCCGGGAGAGGTGGTGGAGGCCCACCTGGACAAGTTCCTGTGCAACCCGTTCTGGGTGAACATGCTTTGGCAAGGGGCTGGACTATATGCTGTCCACAGGTCCCTTCCAACTGTATATCATTCTGTGATTCTGTGATTCCAGGAGAAACTGACTGCCCATGACTTGGATGGGAGGACTCTCTGCTGGGTTAAAAAATATCTGGAGGTCTGGGCCCAGAGGGTGGTGGTGAATAGAGTTAAATCCAGTTGGTGGTCACTCATGAGTGATGTCCCCCAGGGCTCAGTATTGGGGCTGGTTCTCTGTAACATCTTTATCAATAATCTGGACGAGGGAATCGAGTGCACTGTCAGTAAGTTTGCAGACAACACCAAGTTAGGTGGGAATGTCAACCTGCTTGAGGATAGAAAGGCTTTGCAGAGGGATCTGGACAGGCTGAATTGGTGGGCCAAGGCCAACGGGATGAGGTTCAATAAGGCCAAGTGCCAAGTGCCTGTTCCCAGTCACAACTACCCAATGAAGTGCTACAGGCTGGGAGCAGAGTGGCTGGAGCTGCCTGGTAGAAAACGACCTGGGGTTGTTGGTGGACTGTCAGCTGAACATGAGCCAGATGTTTGTCCAGTAGGCCAAGAAGGCCAACAGCATCCTGGCTTGTACCAAGAACAGTATTTTGAGTAGGACTCATGAGGCAGTTGTCCCCCTCTGCTTCGCACTGGTGATGCCCCATCTCCAGTACTATGTCCAGTTTTAGGTCCCTTACCACAAAAATGACATTGAGGTGCTGGAGTGGGTCCAGAGAAGGGCAATGAAGCTGGTGAAAAGTCTAGAGAACAAGTCTTATGAAAAGCAGCTGAGGAAGGTGTGGTTGTTCAGCCTGGAGAAAAGGAGGCTGAGAGGAGACTTGTTCACTCTGTACAACTACCTGAAAGAAGGTTGTAAGGAGGCAGCGGTCAGTCTCTTCTCCCAAGTCACAGGAGATGGGACAAGAGAAAATGGCCTCAAGTTGTGCCAGGGGAGGTTCAGATTGGATAGCAGAAAAGATTTTTACATAGACAGGATTATCAAGCATTGGAATGGGCTGCCCAGGGAGGTGATTGAGACATCACCCCTCGAGGTATTCAAAAGATGAATTGACATAGTCCTTAGTGACATGGTTTAGTGATGAGTTCTTGTTTTTATCAGAGTTAGGTTGATGGTTGGACTAGATGATCTTAAGGGTTGCTTCTCATATAGAGAATTCTATGATTCTATGAAAAGCTGCCACCTCACTCCTGAAAAAAATGATGGGTCAGTCAAACAAGGGTCTGATTCAGAACAGTGGCATAAACCAGAAACAAGTTATCATGCAAACCTGATAATAGTTTAAAAGAAAACTAGTCAAAAACATTTTTCTCACAAACCTCTGGCAACATTGTGGTCCAGCCAAATTATCCCAAGTACAGGGGTACTCTTTCTGGAAATTTTTTCCTCCCATCCTTCCACCTCCTTTCTGCAGGTGATGCCTGAAGCTAAGCAGAGCTAACCAGTATGTTTCACCTTCTCCATGTAATTTTTCTTTTCATAGACCATGATCATTATCTCACTCCTCTGGCTTTTTTCCAAGCTTAAGTCCTAGCCTGTTCAATTTGTCCTTGTGCAGAACCTGTTCTGCATCTCTCGTTGTCTCTGTGCATTTCCTCTCTCTAGCTGAGATGGGGTGAAGGTGCAGTCCTGACAATGGAATTTTAGCATTGTTCGAATAAAGGAGACCAAAAGGGCCTTACACCTCTAAGGACTGGGCTCTGTCTGCCCCAGACTGGTCAGAATAAACTCCCTCTAAGAGAAAAAATTAGAAATGAAAAAAGAACACAAAGATTCAAGTGAATAACATCATCTTCATCATGACCCCATTAAGGTTAATAAAATGTTAAAATGAGACAGTGCTCACCCACTGTTTTATCTTTACTTCATTGCTTTTTTCTTACTAGCAGTGCATCAATAACTTGCAGTATATTCTAACTGATTGAATAAAAAGTTATATTTAATTGGGAAATCAATGAGCAGGAATAGGGCACTGAGGTCATATAGATTGTATCATCCTGACCAATCTAACTCACTTGCCCTTTGAGCTGGTCTTTCATCATTATATTTCACTTGCCAATTCCTCAACGCTCTTAATTATGGGCACAGCAATTTGTCTTCAAATATCACACTACAGTGAAACCTATGCATCAATAAGTACAGCTCAAAAGCTGTTTTCCACACTGCTGGAGAGTTAATTGCTTCTATGGTTAAAGCAAATGTTGTAATTCTTTACATTTGTGGTGCTTTTCAACATCCTCAAGTGACTGGAGGCCATTCAGAATTGCTAAATTAAAGGGAAACATGTCTTTGAATATGAAGATTGGTTGTGAGCAATTTTTGACACTTTATCTGTACAGAACGTTCTGCCCCACACTGTGGTTGGAGCATGGCTAAGAAATTGCAGAGGACACTTTAGGAAGCATAGCCAGAGTAGTCAGAAGGATCTGCTGGCTATTCATTTTCTATCTGTCCCTTTTAAACACCAGCTACATGTAAGGAGAGTGGTGAATACCACATTTACAAATTTTGCCCAGTTGAGGAAAAAACAGCTTTTTCTCTTGAGGAAAGTGCAATTTTAGTGCTGTCCTTGTGTCTGTCCTCTCCAAAGCTGGAATGTTCTCTAATGTGTTAATGACACTTGGAAAGTATGGGATGTGGGCCTTGAAAAACTGGTTCGTGAACAAGAGTAGTGGTGAAGTCCACAGCTGTGGAAGATGTTGGTTGAACTGGGTGACTTCCTTGCAGGCTTTAGTGGAGGTACCACAGCCAGCCCTTCAGGCTGTATAAAGCATCTGTTTTTATCCTGCTCCTTTTTTTGCATGCAGTGGCTGATCTGCTCCCTGACTCCTGAACCACTTATAAGCTACAGCATTGGTTTCTGTGCTGGCAGCTTGCCTCAACCCAATGTCTGAGTGGCTGTCAATATTTTCTGCCCTTGTAACAGACAACCCAAGGCCCTCTTATGAAATATTCTGGTGTCTCTGAAAGGAAAGATGTCATTTCTGCCTGATCATAGAATTATAGAATCTATGATTCTATGATTGAGGACTCCAGAGCTGGACACAGTACTCCAGGTGGGGTCTCATGAGTGCAGAGTAGAGGGGGATGTTGTCTTAGCAAGGGTGGGTGGGACAGGAGCAGACCTACAGCCACCCATATCGTCTTGCAAGTGTACTGCAGGTTCTGGGCTCTTCTGTGTTCCTCTTCCAGGAACACCTGCTCAGTTACTTGAAAAAAAGCATTTCAGGTGAAGCAATATGCATGGGTGATTAATTTAACCGGGAGCCCATGAGAGGTTCCAGTCCACATTGTGTTGTGGATGCAAACAGGGAATCACTTTTGGGGAAAAGAACTCAGCAATGTGCTCAAGGGTGAAGAAGGAGATCCAGGCATTCACAGAATCACAGAATTGCAGGGGTTGGAAGGGACCTGTGGAGACCATCTAATCCAATCCCCCTGCCAAAGCAGGGTCGATCACTTGGAGCAGGCTGGACAGGAATGCGTTCAGGCAGGTTTTGAATATCTCCAGAGAAGGAGACTCCATAACCTGTCTGCATCCTGTTCCAGTGCTCTGTCAGCCTCAAAGGAAATTCGTGTTATCTCAACTCCTTGTCTGCAGACAAAGATAGTAATGATTCCTTCTCCAAATGTTTGAGGCTGCCGTTTGAGGAACAAGGAAGAAAACATTGTTTGTGGGATTCTGAACTCCTGCTCAGCAGTAACTTCAGCAGGAGTTGCTTGACTGTATGTGAATAACTAAATATGCATTAGTCCTGTTTGGTGCTACATCCCAATATCTGTGAAATATGTTTGGCATTTAAGTGAGCTAAGCTCAAATACTAGGTCTTGACCATATTAAAAAAACCTTATCAGGCAGAACACCTGTTATTTTGCCTTTTCCTCATCTAAAACCTCAGCCATACAGTTGAGGAACCTCTCCTGACCAAAAGTTTCATGCAAACTGGTTGTGAAAAGTTTTGATTTGGATGCTTCATCTTTTTCTGACAAAACCCCTCTGATGAGACGTTTCTGACAAGGTGTAAATGTTATCTATGAAATATCCGGACAAAATGTGTTATCTTCTGGGGAGTGTTTTCTATGCAGGATGTAGCATGCTCTGAGCTGGTGCTATAAGGGCACGAGGAGTACCCGATTCTGAAAAACACATGTAGAAATAGTCCTTATCTTCCCCAAAATATTCCTTCAGATAAAGAAGTTCTTTAATGTCTAAGGCATGTATTGAAAGAACCTTACTCTCCGAGCCAAGCAGAGTGGAGCTATTCAATAACTGTGCCATTGCATGCATAAATATCCAGAAAACAAATCAGTTATATCTACATTAGACACTAGACATAATGAAAATAAAGCTACTATAATTGAACATTATCACAGGTTTTGATGTTCTTGGCGTGGAGTGCAAATATTTCAGCTTCTGCTTGGAAGACTATCTTGGAAGGCTCTCAGCCCACACAGGGGTACTGACAAGACAAATACACTTTAGAAAACCCACAGCATAATGTTGGTGCCTCTGTTGGCCCCCAAAGTCTGTCACAGCAAGTGACAGCCTCAGGAGAAGTTTGGATTTCTGCCTTGTCTGTGTTGTTTCCAACTTTGGAAATTCTTTTCACGGCACTTTTTGTACATAAAAACAATCTGTTGGACTTACCTCACATTATGTTCATGTCCATCTCTGAAAAGATTATTAAAATTATCTTTTTGCTACAGACGTAATAATACTGTTGGGTTTCATACCTTGTGTGTTTGCAGAGCTTTGTAAAGGATGTCACACAAGTGCTTGCGTCTTCATGGATAGGTTTGGAAGCTCTGAGGGGTAATGGAGCTTGCCATGGAAGGGGTGGAGTCCACATAAAATTAGGCAGCTGCTCAGTACTTGCAGAAATAATATGTACAGCATATTAAATATGAAATTTCATCTAGAATTTAAAGTACTTTCCAAAGTTGGTTGTTTTATTATTTTTTTCCCCATTTTCTGAGTATTTATGCCAGTGGTTCTGAACTTTCCTGTCCAAAAAACCACACTGAACCAACAACAGTTTGTGTGCAGCCTCCCATTTAGAGCTTGGTGTTCAGGGAGACCTCAAGAAATGGGGGATCCCACAGCTACTAGAGAATCTTGTGGAGAGCCTATTGTACTCAATTCAAGGTACGAGGATCACTTTCTACATGAATAATGTATTTCTTTGCAATTAGTTTATGGGTGGATAGACTGGAGACAGCGAGAGTGCTAGAAAGAAAACTCAAACCATTCATTGTGGACCTGCTTCCTCATCTCAGGTCTTAACATCCACAGCTGTAGCTGATACACAAAAGACGACAGGTACTCCTTTGTCATTCAATCCCCGTGTTTCACTCCCTATCTCTCCACACAGGATCATAGAATCATAGAATGGTTAGAGTTGGAAGGGACCTTAAAGATCATTGAGTTCCAACCCCCCTGCCATGGGCAGAGACACCTCCCACCAGAGCAGGTTGCTCAAAGCCCCATCCAGCCTGACCTTAAACACTTCCAGAAATTAGTTACTGAAATGCTACATCAGCAGATATTTTTTCTTGATCTTCTCTGGCAGAGGGAAAACACACATACCCCGTTTTTCTTCTCTGTTTGGTCACAGGGTCTTGTTATGTCTGTTTTATGGAGGTCTGAAAAGCAGTCAGGGCTGTAGGCTTTGTGGAGATATTGGAGCTATTATCTGGTTTGTTTTGTTTTGCCGATGGGGATTTGGCTAGATTATCTCCCTTCAGCACATAAACCCTAACTGTACGCTTTTTATGCATGACTGATACGGTGATATATCATCCTACAAAAGCTGGAAAAGTGTCCTGTGACTTTGCCCTGAGCAAACCGACCTTCTGAAAAATGAATGTTCACCTTTGTGAATGCTGCTATAGTGTTTCTTTTGTAAGATAATTCTTTTCATGAGTAACAATCTCTGTAGCTGTGTATTGCAACACTTTCTGTCTACAAAGGATTCAATCTTCCTGAGGAAATAGCAATGGTTAAATGTTCATTTCTTTTACCGAGTGTAGATCTGATTATTCTTCAGTCAATTCAGTGTTTTTCTCGAGGTCTTCTCTGCTAGTCACAGGCAGTGAAATAGAACAAAATTATGAAGGATAGACAGCGAATGGAGAAATCATTTTAGGAAGAGGTCACCTTTGTACCTAGACACTATATCCAGATGTAGTAAGGATTATGCAGATTTCAATGGGTTTCTACATTTAATTAAAGCTACTGCTCAAACGTAATGGTGGGCACACATACAAATGAACTGAAACTGGGGTTTTATACTTTTTCAGGGCAAATACAAAGTTCAGCATCTTCTTCACTGGAAAATTTCTTGAGGCCATTATCAAGTCTGGTGCCATTCTTGTATGTCCAGCTTGGCCACCTTGTAGTCACACCAAAATGGAAGTACTCATGATGTCAGTGATGTACACAAGACTTGCCACCAGTATATAGCAACGGAGAAATTAGAGTAGTAGAAAAGAGCTATGGCAGGACAGGGTGAAGAGTCTTTAAGTATAATTAAATATTGTCACACAACTGAATGGAAGGAGAGCTGCAGATCAAATAGTTTTTCATGCTGGATCCAAGATAAGGCAGAAGCATTCTTCAACTTAAGAGAATGAATTGAACAAAAAATAAAATCTATTCATGAAATACAAAAGGAAAGCTTCTATGTGTGGCAGGTTCGTACTGTGAACAGGCTCATGCTCTTCTTCCTGGAATGACTGTGTGAAAATAAAAAGGAGTAACATGACTTTAAATCATCTGGTACCTTCAAGGAAAATAATCAACTGGGAAACTGAGCAAAGAGTTGGCAGTGAGAGCAAGTAGTAAAAATCTGTGAGGAGCTGTCTTCAGTGAAAGAAACAGTTGCACTAGATGTGAGAAATGTTGATTCTTGATTCTGCAGATTATATTAAAATCCTTCTCCAGTTACTTCACATCCAAAATGGGAATAGTCCCATTTCACTTACAGTTAAAGAGAGTTGTGTGAAGTTTAATTGTCAGCAGATGATTCCCATAAAATTCCACTCTCAGAAATGTACTCTACAACCTGAAACACTGCCAGGTCCCTCATGTGTCTTGATTACATGGAAATTTTCCATTATTAGCCACATTCGTGCCAACATACCCACCCTTGTGCCATTTGGGAAGTTGGAACTGCTGCAATTGCAGTTGTTAAAGGGAAGAATAAAGGGAAAGTTTGTGTTCAGTGTCAGTCCCCTCCAGAAGGTATTGAAAGGTATTAGTTGATGAAATGCTTTCTCCATTGTATAATTTTTGCTCCTTCCTGTGGTCTCATACTCCATATCCTTTGACACAGAGACATTAAATATAAAAATCTTTGGCAACAGCAGATGGTACGTTATTTCAAAGTTGAATACTGAATTTTGGAGTTGCTCTACTCCTTGACATCTGAGGTTATTTATTTTTATTTCTCAGAAGCCTGGTAGACTTACCAATTCAATTCAGGTCAGGTCTTAGTTTGGGTCATTAAAGGAAATTGATTTTTGTAAGGAAGCAGCTGATTTTTTTTTGTGAGAACATGGGAATCTTTGTACTGCACTCAACCAGACATCCAGAGATAGAAGAATAATGATAAATGCATTACTCCTTAATGCCATGGCTTATGGCAGCTTGAGACCAAGAGGGACAGGGGAAAAGAAATGTAACTCAGTATCTAGGTCCTTTTTACTTCCAGAAGAAGAAAACTAACATAGCTCTTCCTAAAGTATCAGCTCTTTCACAGGTATCAGCAGTGGATGAGGAAGATAAGGCAGGATCAAGGCTCTTCTGCCTCCTACATACGTTCTCCCTCTGTACTACCGTGGGCTGGTGGGATGTTTAGTGTGATCTGGATGAGCTGGTCAAGAGTTTGCATTTCTACATGTTCATGTGCACAAAGAAAAGGTTGAAAGCACAGCTCAGTCCTCACTGTTTCCTTTAGTGGACAGAAAAAACCCAATCTAACCCCCTTTGGTGTTGCAAAGCTGGTGGAGGATGTGCAAGGAAGTGGTTCCATTACACTGACCTAGGCTGACTTGGGGAAATTCTGTGACTTTTAACAGGAACTGCTCTAAGGTGTGTATGTCAGACCTCTGTGGTTTGTCCTGATAAGACAGGAGCCTGCCACCTTCAGAGAGAGGGTCTAGATAAACCTGTACCAATAACATTGTAGCTGATTCTTCTACCATGCTGTGACCTCTTTTGTGGTCTGTGACTAAGGCCATCTCCTGCACAGAGGACTGCAGAATGGGGAAGGGCAAAAGAGGTCTCAAATGATGGTCACAGTCCCTTGGGGTCATGCTCTGCTTATGTCCCTCCTTTCACATGGCCAGATGCACTAGCAGTAACCATGAGTTGCATTCAGGCTTGAGAGAGCAGTGGCCAGATTTCCCTAAAATGCCTAAAAGAACACCAAGAAAAGAACAGATACTAAATAAAAATATAATTTAGGAGCTGTTTGACTTCATGTTGCATCACAGAATGAAACTGTGTCCTGGAAGAAACTCAGAAGCAGTTGTAATACACCCTGAGCCTGGAAAACAGCCGGCTAACTTACATGCAAGAAATTAGGAAGAGAGGGCACAGAATATGGTATGAGGAAAGTAATTCTCTCCTCAGCTCTATATGAAGGCTTTAAGAGGCTCCGGCTTTGTATTGAATTTACAAGCCCCTTTTCCCCACAAAGGTGATCTCTCCCCGGTGAAGCAATTAGCTATTAAGAATCCATTTCATCTTTGTCCTCATGATTCACGCCACGCGTTTGTGTTCTTTGCAGCAGGCAAGTTAAGTCCTTTATGTAGAGAGCCCTATATAATTTTATAGTTATCTGCAGAAAGAGCATAACTCAGCCTAATTTGTGTTGTGCAGCTCACCTATTGTGTGGCCCTGGGTGCTCTTGCAGAGGTATCTATTAGGAGAGCTGTCGCGGTGGTTGTTCAGCAAGGTAAGCTGAACGGCTGGTTTTGGGAGGTGTTTTACTAAGGCTGTGCTGTATTCAGTGAATGGAGATGCTCAGAAGATGTCTCCAGAGGCAGACAGCTCCGCACTGGGATGCTCTTAATCCATGTCTCCAAAATATAATGTGTGATGGTAGTATTTTTAACCAGCACGTGTAGGGCAGAGGAAAACAGAAAATTTTTATTATTGTTGGTAACAAACCATTCTGTTCCCTTCTGAGCAGTATACTTGGATTCTGCTATTGTGGTGTCTCTGGACAAATACAAAGAAGGTTAAAACTGTAATTAAAGCCACATTTGATTAAAAGAACGACAGTGGTGATACTGGTATGGCTTTGAGATGCCAGGGGAATCATTTCTCTCATTGTCTCTAGGTCTGGTATAAGCGCTGCTGTTGTCATTCCTCGAAGTAAGCAGGATAAACACTGCAAATAAAAAAGAATTTCTGAATACACCACGATTCTCTCCCTTAGACAAGAATGCGTAAAACCAGCTAAAGTGTCTGATTGTCCTGATTGTCTGTCTGACCCACCAGTCAACCAGACACTGCTAAAGGGCAGCTTTACAGGATATGTCTGACCAGAGTCTCAGAGGTGCGGTATTGCAGGCAGAGGAGGCATCTCAATGCACACAGGATGATGATGCACCATATGGACTTTGGTCCATACATTTCATTTATATCTTCATTCTTTCTTTACACCTTTAGAGTAATATTGTGTAAATCCATTACACAGGTCAACAACTACTAACCCTCTGCACCAGCAATTTTCATCTAGGATCACCCTGGTGCCAACACACTAAATCCAAAAGGTCCATGGATTGAAGTCCCACCCGAATAGGTTTAGACTTGCCGTTCAGGCATCTGCCTTTCCGCGTGGACCACAAAGGAAAAATGTTGAAAGCATTAGAGTGAACAAGAGAATCTCCAGCTGAGGTCACTTTCATTAGTTGAATTTAATTTTCAGTGCAGATAGACATCTTGAAGCAGATGAATGGAGGAAAGGGGAAGTTTGAAAAAACACGTGTCAGTTCCAATGTTAGGGTTAGTACAATGGCAAGTAGAAGATAAGGAACATGAGGTCAAAGAAAAGAAGAAGAAAGTCCTCCAAATAAATCCGTGATGCTTTCAGTTCTGGTCATTCTTTTCACTGATGCAGTGCGTCAAAAAAGCAATCTAGAAGAGTAGAAAGCATGGCAAAACTATTGAATGGATGTAGTTTCTTCCATAGCTGAAGAACAAAAAAGAGTGTTCAAGGAGTGAGGATACCACAATGAAGGAAAAGGAGAACAAGATTAGAAAATAATGAATCTTTGCCTTCTGCAGCACAAGGGTTAAAGAGGCACCCCATAGAATTTCCAGATTCTGGATTTAAAATCATCATCAGGCATGCTTTTCTACAATGCACATAACTAAAATGTGGAGGTTGTCGCCCTAAGTTATTTTAGATGCCAAGTAAATAATTTACAAAAAGAGATAAAGTAATTAATGGACAATGGATCCTTTGATGGGTGTTGAACAGCACATTGAAAAAGGGAAACACTGCTGTAAGAACTCCCTATCTCACTGAAAGTGTTAGGAATTCCAAAGTGGAAAAGATATGCCAAGGAAGGATAACTTCTGATTTCCCCTGTTTTTTAAGGTCTTTTTCTAAGCATCTGCAATACTTTCAGTGCAAGACTGTGGATCTTGTGGATCTGACCCTCTACTGTTCATCTGAGGTTCTTAATAGCACTATGCATTCAAAGCAGATCCTCCCTTGTCCCTTATTACAGTCACTGGATTTTGATTTTCAGGCTCATTCTTTCTAATCCTCAATGAGGACAGAGAGGAACATGCTGCGGGGTATTCTTATTCATCACATGAGATTATTAAATCGTGTTATTTTCTTCAGGATGTAATTACTTCAATAGTTCAGAAATGAAAAGTGACTCGATTCTGAAACTCTTTGGTAAGCAAATATTGGATTTTGGGTTTCAGTAAGCATCTGCCTGCCCTGGATGCTCTCAGAGAGGAGAGACTGAAAGGGGTACTAATTTATATATTCCGGATGAACTGATTTTGGGAAGTTACATTTTGGTCCAAAAGATTAAGCTCTCTGCTAAATTTCATATGTTTGGAGGACACTATGGTTTGTTTTCTTTAGCAGCAAGCCCAATATTTCTGTAATGTCTTCAGATCCTTTTTGACTTTTCTTGATGTACTGTCTTATTTGTTCCAGTCAGGAATATGTCTCCCAGAGAAGAAGCTCTTAACTCCCGGTAGACCAAACTCTTCTGTTCTGAAACAGTGGAGCTTATTAACTTGGAAGATACTTAAGCTAACATTCATTTTAGCACATCTTGTACTACTTGGCTGGTATTTCCTTAGTAGAAAATGCACTGCGTATTCCATCCCAGTGTTTTCTTAAATCCCAGGGAGTGTATCGGGCATGTGTGGCAAGGCCTTGACAGGGGGGAGGCTACAGGGATATCTTCTGTGAGAAGCTACTAGAAGCTTCCCCCCATGTCCAGTAGAGCCAATGCCAACTGGCTGCAAGATGGACCCACTGCTGGCCAAGCCCAAGACCATCAGTGGTGGTGGTAGCACCCCTGGGATAATATACTTAAGAAGGGAGAAAAAACTGCAACAGAAAACTGCAACTGAAGAGAGGAGTGAGACCATGTGAGTGCAGACACCAAGGTCAGGAAAGAAGGAGGGGAGGAAGTGCTCCAGGAGCCAGTGCAGACACTCCCCTGCAGCCCATGGAGAAGATCATGGTGAGGCAGGCTGCCCCCTGCAGCCCATGGAGGTCCATGGTGGAGCAGAGATCCACCTGCAGCTCATGGAAGACCCCATGCTGCAGCAGATGGATACCCAAAGTAGGCTGTGACCCCATGGAGCCTGTGCTGGAGCAGGCTCCTGACAGGACCTGTGGCCCTGTGGAGAGAGGAGCCCACACTGAAGCAGGTATGGTGGCAGGACTCATGACCCCATGAAGAATCCACAGTGGAGCAATTTGTGGAGAACTGCAGCCCGTGGGAAGGACTCATGGAGGTCTGTCTCTTGTGGGAGAGACCCCATGCTGGAGCAGAGAAAGAGTGTGAGGAGTCCTCCTCTGAGGAGGAAGTAGCAACAGAGACAACATGTGATGAACTGACCACAGCCTCCATTCCCCATCCCCCTGTGCCACTCAGGGGGAGGAGGTGGAGAAATGGGGAGTGAAGTTGAGCCTGGGAAGAAGGGATGAGACAGTGTATATTGAACTCGTAGGATGCTGGGTCCAGAATGGGTTTAGAAATGGATGGGTGAACTGGTTGCCACCCTGCTTTGTCTTCAGGCTAAATATCCCTCAACTCTTTTTCTCTTTTCTCAAACTTGGATTCTTTCTGTTGCTACCCTCTGCACTTCCAAAGTCCAAATCTTTTCTGAAAATCTCGAGTGAACAGACCAGCAGAAGCTATCACCGTGGGATGTGTTCTCAGAGGGTATATTGCTGCTGATGTCTCCTGCTGCTGTTTGCTTTGCTCATGCTATTGCTGGCTCATTTTCAGATCCCTATTCACTGCAACATATAGATTGTTTCTGCAGAACCACAATCTGAGTGGTTGCTGCCCTTTTGTGAAAGCTCTGTTGGTTACTCCTGCTCACGTACCTCATGCTGCTGAACAGCAGACTATTTTTCTTCCTCCCAGCACATTTCTCCAGTTTCCAAGATGATTTTCAATAACATTCGTGTCCTCCAGTGGACTGGCAGTTCCTTCCAGCGTAGTGTCATATGCTTTTTAAACACTCTGTTGTCCTTCATCCAGGTTTTTTCGCAGTGGTGAATAGTACAAGACCTTTGCTGAACAGCATGGCATATGTCCTCCTTTTTGTCCACAAGCCATTTTTTTCCCCTTGTAGTGAGAACCTTCATTGTTCAGAGGCTGAAAAACCAGATGTGATGGGGATGGCAGCTGTGGGGACAGTGGGGAGGCCAAGATACA
Organism: Thinocorus orbignyianus; assembly: GCA_013400375.1. Taxonomy (NCBI): domain Eukaryota; kingdom Metazoa; phylum Chordata; class Aves; order Ciconiiformes; family Thinocoridae; genus Thinocorus; species Thinocorus orbignyianus. Next base: position 548,823 of record VXBW01007700.1, read on the forward strand.
AAACCAGTTTGGTCATCCAAGGGAGCTGCTGCTGCACCTGAGCCAAGACCTCCAGATGGTCCTTCTTGTAGAACCCTGGTAGCAAGACTAGTCAGATGCTGGTCGTGGGGTTTAATTTTAAGTAGAAAAGTTCCTGAAAGAAGAGATGAAAATAAGGTCAGAGGGATGCTAAAGCCCCAACTGCTTGTTACGGATCTGAGCTTTGATACAGGCACAATTGATTATTCTCATTTTGAATGATTCTATTCCACTGCAGCCTGGGGAAAGTCAGGTTATAACTTGTTTCTAAATTCTCCTATTTTGCCTTAGATCCATCCTTTAACAGAAAATATGTATTAAATAATGTTTCAAGTAGAAAATAATCCATCTCTCATAGGGTAAAGGAGGTCTAAGAGGGTCTTCAGAAACACCACACTTCCTGGCTCTGGACTATGTTAACTTGAAAAAAAAAAAGAGTCATATTATGAATCATATTTACACAACATGTTCAATACCAAGATATTTAATTATAAATAACGTGAGTTATTTTGTTGTGAATTTTTGAGCAGAGAGCATTCTAATTCAATTTTCTGTAAATCTTTTAGAACACTTTCATGACAAAAACTGTCCTTGCTTGACTGAATTAGTTTAATTCAAAGTGATGCAAATTGCCAATCCTAATAATAATTTAAAACAGTAACTGGGAAGCCTTGATTTAAATAATCTATTGTAATCTTGTTTTGAATTTATAATTATAATTATTTTACCAAAGACAGGTTAGTTCTTACTGATGAGTAACCATAAAACCAATTTGACTTGGGAATTAACAAATCTTTAGAATAAATTTGGTATTTTTCTGCTAACCAAGACAGTATTTGTATACATACATGATATGTATGTGGATATGGAGATGTACATCTATACTCATGTATACCTCTATGTGTGATTTTGCATGTGTCATATATGTCTTATGTGTCATATAAGTAGTAACATAGCTTAAAGTATACTTACTCTGCTCATTATGTCCCATATTTTCACTATATGAGATGATACATTTTCTTTCTACTAGATGATTAATGTTTTATGTGCAATTTGTGTCAAATTACATTTAAATGGGAATAAAATTCAATTAAATGTACAGAAACATTTTAATGATTAATTTACTAAAACTACCTTCAGTGAGGTAGATCTATCAAGGAAAAACACTAATGAAAAATGTTTCATATTCAAAACATAATTTAATAAATAAATGAAATATACCATTGGTTAGTTAGAGAATCTTGTTATTTATTTTGTCATTTTGCCCTTTAAGATTTTAAAATTATTTGATCTCATCTGCTCTGATTGCATCTTTTGTCTTAGGACCAGTGGAAGAAGAGAATAGAGAATATTTTATCCATATTTTGAAAGAAATAGTTATTGAGCCGATACTAGATTAAATGTGAATTAATGTTTTGTTTTGTTTTGTTTTTTCACTTTGGAATATTACACCTGGAAAACAGAGTCCAAATGTCAAAAATAGTTTTATAACTTGAGAACATTCTGGTTTCAGGTAAGAATTTGGTAACTTCAACCAATTCAACAGTTCGCATTTCTGTAAAAATTTAAGCAGCACACATTTATTTTAATTGCAATTAATTTACATTAGTTTAGACTTCAGTACAGATATTCATAATTTCAAATAGCTTATTTTTTAGGTAAAAATAATTTCTCTGAAGTGAAAACTGGCTGGCTGGGGCTTTGAGCAACTTGGTCTAGTGGGAGGTGTCTCTGCCCATGGCGGGGGGTTGAAACTTAATGATCTTTAAGGTCCCTTCCAACTCTAACTATTCTATGATTTTGAGATTCTATGACTTAAATAATAACTAGTATTAATTTTCTTTATTATAGTACAGACTTAAAGCAATTGAAAATGATAATTAAAATGAAGGGCTTTCATTTCATTCAGGGAAAGCAGATCCAAAGGCCATCCATAACATCTTTTCAAGGGGAAAAATACAGGAACAAACCAAACCCACTCCTGAGTGACACTAGACATCAAATGTTCCAGGTCTGACTACTTAATGCAGGCCATTTGTTAGGACCACCTGACACTTACTTGATTCTGAAAATAACTATGACAGATGAGTCATTTTTCTTTAATCTTCCTACAGCAGAACGGGGAGGAGGATTATGGTGTGTTTTTGTTAATGTGAAGGCAGCCTCCACACTCTTATGGACAGTTACCTGCAGAGTGGAGGGGAGCACTTAGACCTGCCTGCAGCCCCTGCCTCCAACAAGGCTCAGTCTCCTCCTCTGGTCTCTGCCTGGATCTATCCATCTGGGATGCCAAGCCAGGAAGATGTGAACAAGCACAGATTCACCGCCTGGATGATTAATTTGATATGACAAGCATTAGGATGAATATAAATGCATACAAATATAAATATATGGAACTGGTGTGTCCAGCTTGGTTTGGAGTGCAACAGCAGAATTCAGTACGGATTGACTTCTCGCTGTGACCATTAATCACTTTAGGAGCTGGTATTATCCTAGAGACCTCTGCTTACTTCACCTTTGCTTCGGTGGGACACAACCAGCCCTTGTTTGATGGGTCCCTGCTTGCTGTGGAGCTCTGGAGTTGGCTTCATGGCAACTTGCTTGGGTCCTTCTGGCCTGGAGAAGAGGAGGCAGTGGGTGCATGGCCGTGCAAAAGCCATACAGACAGATTGTCACCAGCATACAGCAGAAGCTCAGGAAGATCCAGTACTTCTCCTTCAGACCTTGACTTTCGAAGTAAATTCAAGTGGGGATTTTACTTGGGGCATTTTTAAATCCTGATGGATGTGTGGGGCAGAGGGCAGCATGAGGTAGGTGTGTATGTTGTAAGAGTGTCCCTCTTAGAGATGTAAATGTGGTCTGAGCGAGTGATGGGTGTTTGCAGGCATTGGCAGGTCACATCGGAATTCTTTCTGGTGATGAGGTAATGATCTTGGAGCAGATGATCAACAAGACATTTCACAATGCCCTTCCCACTCAATATTGCAGGTAAACAATGACATTTCAGCGAGCACCTTCTTTTGAGTAGGAGGGAGGAAGGTTCATATTTTAATGGGTACCACCTTAAAAAGATGCTCTTGTTCTTAGAGGATTCGGGATTCCTGTTACCCAGGTACCAGAAAGAATTCTGCTGCAGTAGAAATCTTTCACTTTGCTTTGTCTGCAGACTCAGGGGGTGGTGCTGTGTCATTCGGGTCTGGAAGTTTTATTTGTTATTAAGCAGAAGAGAAATAATGTTGTGGGGGGGAAGGTATATATATATATATTTTGTTTGTTTGTTTTTTTGCTTTTGACAAGATGGTCTTCTACCTCAAAGATTGTGTCCTCTAAGCCAGAGCAGTAGTGCAGGCCAGAAGTATTCCTCAGGAGCAGAAGAAATTAGTGCAGGGATGTTTATATGAAAAGTCAGGGTAATTTTTATATACAGGTATGAGGTATAACTTCTGTTAGTACAGCTAAAGTTCAGTTTCAGAATTTGAAGCTTATTACACATTTATTTTGGGGCCCAAAAGAGTGAATTTCTGGCTGACATCAAAGATATGATAAGCATACAGTAAGCTCAGGAAGGATACAGAGAACTGATTTAACAGGTAATAATGTAACAATTTCTTTTACTCTGATGTCAGCACAACTGAAAGGACCCTAAGTACGAGGGAAAAGCAATGATTTAGATTTCTATCTGCTTATTTTGCGCTTGTTATCAGGCAGCTGGAAATGATGCAGTCAGATTGATGCCTCTAGTTAAGAGGAGATGTGAAAATGCAGCCTCACATCATGCCTGCAAAAGTGAAAATCTACTTTCTAGACCTCTCTGCAGCCCTGACCGTGACAGTCGAGAGGTCCCTGGGGCTGCGATCACCAAGAAGAGCAGAGCACAGCTTGCTTATGCTTCAGAGCTGACAGAAATCTAAGGGCTGTCCGTTAGCTAGTTTCTTACTTCTAGTTCTAAGTAATATTTTATCTTGCTCAAAGCCTGATTTTAAGTCCTAGATCTTGGCACCAAAAAAGTTTCTGAGGATTTAGGTGATGCTTTTTGACCTCTAGAAGGCTGCTGATGGATACCTGCTCATCCTCTTATCCCTCTCTTTGCTTTTGAAATGGTGGCAAAAGTAACTTCTTGCTGTAGGTCTGAGCTTGGCAGTTGCACTTTTCCTTGGTTTTCCTTTCTGCACGTATTTTCTAATCTAATTGCTGGCTGAGTGACATATGGAGCCTTCCAGGTTTTAATCCTGCCTAGCAGACAGGGAAAAAGTCCGTGCATTTCAGTAGTAATCTACTAAAGAAATCTATTGTAGATAAAACAATTATGTCTTTCATTTGTTCTTTTTTTTTTTCCCTTGAGCTGACATACAGTTCTTTCCAACTCTATAAAGGTGTTTTATTGCACTTACTAAAAATGTCAAGGATACTAAACAGCAATGCATAATTTACAATGACTTTGTAGGCAATGGAGTCCTTACAGCCACAGCTTCCTGAGAATATATTTATTACTATTTTACTACCTGCTGTAGAATCCAGGCTCAACTTCCAGCGTATTTGGTGAGAAAAGAGAATGGAAGGAAAGACAGGAACTGCTGATGGAAACAAGTGGGTGATTACTGGACACTTGCCAGTTTACCTAAGATAAATGGATATTATTAACTTTGTTGACCACATTGAAGTGCTTTAATTATGCAGAAAGGCAGTCAGGAAAACATTAAGCCAAAGAAATGTGCTTGAATTAAAGCACTGGGATGCTGAGAAAAAGAAGTCATCCCATTCCAGCAAGATTAAAGTGACCTCGGTTATTGGTTAAAAAGCAAAGTGAAATAGGATATTTTAATTCAGTTTTAATGTCGGCGTTCTTTGCTAAAGCTGGTGTTGCCTAGTAATGAAGTGCAAGGTTCAGCTGTACGATAATCACAACGACATGATAATATGTTGATGTTGACTTGATGAAAATGATTTGTGTAAGCACTAACTATGATATTTTAAAGTAAGAAGCAAGGAGGTTCAAAGGTCTCTGGGAAAAGAACACACAGGCAGGTTGCAAGGGTAAGGTATTTGGAGCAGCACATCCTCTGCTAGGCTTTTCTAAAAGGGAGCTATCACTGTAATTTTGGTCAGAAACAGCATTTTCTCTCTCTGTATTGATTTCTGCTTGAGCAGCACGTGCAGGTTTGTCATCATTTTAGCGCCTTTGTTCAGAGATGAAACTGGCAAAAGCAACAAGTGTTAATTGGGCCCTGTTTAATTTTAATTTACTCTGACAGTCAATACCTTGCACTCTGTGTAATAGCCCTTTTATTACCATGGGAAATGTTGTAAATGCTGGGAGAAGTGTCAGCCTGAGCAGGGGAATATTGAGGAAGTGTGTTTGCACTAGCGACTGCGTGGGCTTGTGGTAGCCCTGAACAAGCCAGCACACAGCTCTGTCACCTGGGCTCACAGTCCAGGCACAGTCTCTCTGAGTCTAGATGCCTTTTCTGAAACACGATGACAAGATCTGTTGTGTCTTACACTCCTATTGGTAGTTCTGGGAGAAGGGCATGGTGTCACAGCACCCAGATAGGGGGATCAGGCTCCCCACTGGCTTCACCTTGTAGTAGGAACTGAGGACTGGCCAGCCTTTGGGAATGAAGTCCCTTATCCTACTATTTTTATCAGCTTTGCTCAAAGAGCCCATAACTACACTAGGGAGCACTTGAATGTATGGTGCTAAGTACTTTGATAAGTGCTTGCATAACTGAAGCCATTGACTGGAAATGGCACAGAATGAAAACGAGATGGTATTAATGTCCTGGAGCCATTAATTCTTGCACAATGGATTTCCTTCTTCCATAGTAAATCCTTCATGGCAAAAATGTGCAAGGTAATCAAAGTGAGCCGTGCAATTCCTTTCATTCTTTTCTCACTTGATTCACTTTATATCTTTACTAGAGATGATACAGTGTGGCTATTGACAATCAAAGGGGCCTTGAATCCTGCTAGAAGAACAGTGGATTTTTTCTACATGACCCATCTAAATGAGTCTCACCAGTGTTGTGTTCGGTTGAAGATTGCCTTAAATTGACATGTGCTCAGTTTAGACCTTACTGCTTTTCTGCCTGGGCTTCTGACAGATACGGTATTGCCTCTGCTAGTAACAGGCCAGAAGCTTTGTGCTGAATTTGCAAGGCTGCAGGACCAAGTCGTATCAGGTTTGCTTTGTTTGAACTCTTCATGACCCTCCTGAGCTTTGTTTTACTTGCTGTAGCTGTAACAGCAATTTTTCTAATTGACCACATGTCTACGCCCAATTTATTTTATTTTTGTTTGTCTTTCTGTTGTACTTCCATGATTTTATGACTTTAAGGTAGTGATGTAGTGTAGAGAAACACAAGCTTGGTGTTAAGGAGAGCTGAGAAGTGGAGAAATACGACACAGCATAGAGGAGCGTGGGCAGGAGATGATGAAGTGGGGAGCAGGCTGAGACTGGAGACCCAGTGGCTATAAACATCTTACCCGTGGTCAGTTAAATAAAACTCAGACCTGGAGCTGGTCAAATCTGGTTTTAGGGGTAACAAGGAACAAGTATCTGACATACCTCAAAGGCATGATATGTAATAAATTTAGATGTGACGTGGAGCTGCAGATAGAGTAAGAGAGAGCAAAGTGTAAAGGTATGTTAATAGACAGCTAAAATGGATCCACAAATCAAAAAGATCCTAAAGGGAGGAAGATGAAACCATTGATATGAAGATCATGTTTCTCCCAGTCAAGGAATGCAGATGATAATGGCTCACCATAAGGAGCCCCATTCCCACCTCTGGAAGGAAACTACCCACACTGTGACCCAGAAGAGCAGGATAAGGGTGAGCACAACATCAAGAAAAAGGGTAGAAATTAAGATGTGTATGTATAACAATTTTAATTGCTTTATTATGGTTATTATGGGAACTTTTTTTACAAAGAAGTATACTTTTTCTCTGTAGTAATTTGATCTGGACTAATAATAATTAGGCGGTTAAGATCTCAGTTTTACTAACAGCAGATTCTTGTCTTTATATGCATCGGGCGTGCTTCCTTCTTTCTAATAAACAAAATTTTGAGCATAACAAAACACAATAGGTCTTAGCACTGTTAGAAGGATTAAACAACTGGACTTTTACCAAGTGTAGTTGAAACAGAAAGAACACACAAGTTGGGCTGCGTAAAAGAGGTAGGAGAAGAATGACATATTTGGGAGCCCCTGTTGTTTTTTGGAAGGAGGGTGGATCTTTCTATGTCCCCATGTATGTCACCATGTCACATTTAATGGCTTAACATGTCATTGCATGTTAGCTGAGCTGTGGTCACTGTCTCTGCTCTCCTGCTTAGTCTGTGATTAATATAAAGTAATGCAATTTTGCCTGGCTTCTTTTCACTGCAGGATGTGAAATTATCCACCTTGCATTCACCATTTGTTACGGGCACGCACACAACTACCCAGGTTCATCTGATCAGGAATAGCCCACATGGTAAGTGTGAGATTCATGTTTTCCTACCCGCATTCTTGTAGTCTAGGAACCAGAAATGCCATGGAGATGTATAAGGTAAATTGATTTCCACACAAAATTAGATAGAATGTATTCTCAACTACCTACTCATCTGGCTAGAGTCTAGATGCAAATCCAGGCAGTGCTACAGAAATAGTGAACAAGTTCAGGCCTTTGATTGTGAAGTTATAACAATTAACAGCACCTAGAGTCCTATCAAAGGTCTAATGTGCTTGTCTTTCCTCATAATGTATTTTTTATTTTGTGAGATAAAGCAATTGATTTCTTTCCCTATAGCCTGCTGGATTCTTGTGTGAACATGGTCCCATTTCTCCAAGGGAGGAAGACTAGCAAAGTTAGTACTGTTGGTTCATACAACATCTTTCCCTCCGTTCACATTCGCTTCATCCCACATGTTCATCAGTTAAGCAGTCAGTCTGCAGAATGGGTCATGGAAAGAGAAAAACTGATGGGCTCAGGTTATATGGCAAGTTCTGGGTGGGTTCGGGATTTGCACATGGATTGCTGAGGAGTTTCTAAGCATGCTCTTGTCTCTCATAAGTAGAAGAGAGCTCTGATTCAGGAAGAAGATCTGCAAGGGGGATATATGCAAAATTAGAACAACCAGGTTCGAAGTTCTGCTAAAAGCATCTTGCTAAATCCCCTGTGGCGTATTAACTCACTAATCACAGCTCTATTTGAATTCAAGGTATTTTAAATTCAGAGAATATTGCCTCTTCCTCCAGCCAGACCCATTTCTGCCTGTACAGCTGGATCACTAACTCCACAATAACCTGAGAGGGAACTAAATATCACCCAGAAAAAGTCTTCTGGAAGCCCACTGGGGCAGGTGAGTTAAGCTCCAAAATACATGCAAAATACTTTCAAGTTTGCTTTCTTTTAAAGTACAACTGCTAAAGGTAGCACACCCCACATATTTTATTAGGTAGCCAAAGGATTAGTCACTGTATGAAGGGATTAATGGTCAGTGCACTCTTCAAGTGCACATCTACACAGAGGACAAAAATAATCTTGGTTAATGTCCCAGTTACACTGCTGCAGTCATTTTCTGTCCATCTTTATCACCCTCTCTCGTTGCGGTGCACACTCTAACCCTCGAGCCACAGGACACAGTCAGACAGCAGTCACCTACTCAAAGAAAGAATCATAGAATCACAGAATGGTTAGAGTTGGAAATGATCTTAAAAATCACCTCATTCCAACTGCCTGCCATGGGCAGGGACATCTTCTACTAGACCAGGTTGCTCAAAGTCCCATTGAGCCTGGGCTTGAACACTCCAGGGATGGGGCACCCACAGCCTCTCTGGGCAACATGTTCCTGTGTCTCACCAACCTCATAGAGAAACCATTCTTCCTCATATCTAACGTAAATCTATCTTCTTCCAGTTTGAAGCTGTTACCCCTCACCTTATCAATACGCGCCCTTGTAAAAAGTCCGTCTCCAACTTTCTTGTAGCACCCCCTTCAGATACTGAAAGGCCACAATAAGGTCTCCCCACAGCCTTCTCTTCTCCAGGCTGAACAACCCCAAGTCTCTCAACCTGTCTTCATAGGAGAGGTGCTCCAGCCCTCTGATCATCTTCCTGACCATCTTCTGGAGTTTGAACACAGAACTTCAACAGCTCCATGACCTTCTTGTGCTGAGGACTCGAAAGCTGGACACATAATCTGTCTGATTTTTGAAAGTAATAACTGTAGGTGACAAGAAAAACAGAGGGCTTGGAGCAGACCCCTTCTTCTCCTCAGCATTGGCTACTCATCAGGAATGATCACCTCTTTGTCCAAACAGTAGGGTTGACTTCTCTGAGGCATATAAACTCTCCACACTCAATGCTATTATCTGGAGTGCACACAGCTACCGTGGGGTCCTTTGTGAATCAAACTCAGGTTTCAGGTCCAGCTGCTCAAACTGGGCTCTCAGTTGCATTGTACATGTGTAAGCCTTAATGGAATCCACATGGAGCAACTGGTGTTGTGCACTTCTGAGAAAAAACAATTTAAAAATTCCAAAATTTTAGAGTATTCTGCTAGCAGTGTTGTTTGATGTATTTTGCTGGATGTTTTTCATGGTTCAATACCAATAACTTCATTCCTTCTAAGATGCATCACATATACGCAAGAGAAAGTCGGGTTTCCAGTAGCCCTGGTGAGATTAGAATCTCTCCAATCCTCTGTCCCCTTCCACCTCATATAGAAAGTATTTGATGTAACCAGTTTCACATAGTTACTAACAAGCAGTTGCAACAAGTGTATAACTAAAAATAATTCTGACAACTCAAAGGGAGATCATTCTTTATTCTTTAAAAGAGCATTGTTCCTTTCAGGAAAAGTCAGCTTCAACTTTGTGATGGCACGATAAAAAATTCATGATTTCCTACTGTTGGATTCCAAATGTGAACAAGTATGTGTTAGCACTCTTGCCATCAGGGTCTGTAGGTGTCAATAAATTCTCAGTCTGAAGCCTCCCTGTTGAAGGGTATCACTCGGGATGTCAGTTATCCATGATGTCCTTATATCTCGTTTCACACCGTTTTTCCTCCTAAATCAAATGAGGCGGCTGCATTTCCAAAGGCTGTTAACTTTACTGGCAGTGGTACTCCCCTGGAGATATGTGCTTCTTAGGTACTAATTCTCTTCAATTAAACTTCCTAGATCATGCTGCATTGATCAGGCAATTAATTGATTACTGAAGACTTACCTGAAACAACGAGTCAGCTGTTTTTCTTCCCTGTGAGTTACTGACCCCATATTTTTTTTAAACTCAGTATGTCTCAGAAATACAGCATTCATTTGTGGCTTGGTGAAAACAGGCACCCTTTGGTGCATAGAGCATCTCACTGCTTGTCTTCTTTCCTAACTCAAAAGAAAGTGCTGCCTTGCTTCTAACATCACAGAAAGCTGATGGATGGAGGACAGGGAATTGCTGTGTTTCTTTATTTTATGCAGTGCAAAAATCAAGTGGCCGTTAGATGGGGTCTGGAACCATAAGCCTAATCCAATTTTGCCATGTTTGCTCTGTGAATAGACATGTTTCATCTTCCCTACTGTTACAGGATAAAAGTGTCTTGTTTCCTCTGATGCTGCAGGAAGTTATTTCCCCTATAGAAGCTATTTGTTTAAAATAAAAACTTGGAGAGTCCCAGGATCAAAGAAATGGAATATAAAAAATGTCAGGCTGTAACTAAGAAGAATAATTGCATGTTCAACCTTTGCTCTGTAAGTCGGAACAAACCCAAAGTCAGTAGCTTTCAAGCACAGGACTCAGAGAGCTTGTACCCAGGGGCTGTGAATTGTCGTGGCCAGTTAGATTAGCACATTGTGGTTTTTGTTCTCCAGAGGCTCAAAACAAATTTAAAATATCAGGGACTAGAAGCTAATGTTTGCAGTAATAAAAAGCTGAAGGGAATGTTGGTCATAAAATACAGTCCAGGAAGTGTTTGAATGCTACCGACAGCTTTCCTGGAGTCTGCTGCAGCCAGTGGGAATCCTTTCACAGCCTTCTGAGGGTTTTGGTTTGGACTGGTTATGAGCTGGAGAAAGGGTAATGTAACCAGTGATATTCAGATCCACGGTGGAGGCTGCTTAGACACACAAAGGGAAGGAATTAATTCCACAATGAAGTCAGACCAAAGTTTAATTTGTGTTAGATCCGTCATGAGAAGCAGCTGAATGCTCAGCCTCAGGGCATTGTCCATGCACAGCACATGCCCATGCTGCTACGGGCACAAGTCTTTAACTGTATAAAGAGCCAGAACCAGGAGTCATCATTTTTTTGACAATAAGTTCTAAATCGGAAATGCAAATAGCTTGTGAACACTACTTGCTCGGACAAGATGTTGACACATTTGACGTGTGCATTTTAGGTACTTCAGCTTGAGAGGTGGGCTAATGCAAATCACATGAAGTTCAACCAAGCCAAGTGCAGGGTCCTGCACCTGGGATGTGGCAATCCCAGGCACAAATACAGGTTGGGCAGAGAATAGCTGAAGAGCAGCCCTGAGGAGAAGGACTTGGGAGTGCTTGTGGATGAGAAACTCAACATGAGCCAGCAGTGTGTGCTGGCAGCCCAGAAAGCCAACCGTATCCTGGGTTGCATCAAAAGAAGCGTAGCCAGCAGGTACTGGGAGGTGATTCTCCCCCTCTGCTCTGCGCTCATGAGACTCCACCTGGAGTACTGTGTCCAGCTCTGGAGTCCTTAATCATAGAAAGGACATGGACCTGTTGGAGTGGGTCCAGCGGAGGGCCACAAAGATGATGAGAGGGATGGAGCTCCTCTCCTATGAGGACATGTTGAAGAAGCTGGGGCTGTTCAGCCTGGAGAAGAGAAGGCTCTGGGGAGACCTGATAGCAGCCTTCCAGAGAGCTGGAGAGGGACTCTTTGTCAGGAAGTCTAGTGATAGGACAAGGGATAATGGTTTTAAATTGGAAGAGGGGAGATTTAGGTTAGCTGTTAGGAAGAATTCTTTCCTGTGAAGGTGGTGAGGCACTGGAATATGTTGCCCCGAGAAGTTGTGGATGCCCCATCCCTGGAAGTGTTGAAGGCCAGGCTGGATGGGGCTTGGAGCAACCTGGTGTGGTGGGAGGTGTCCCTGCCCATGGCAGGGGGGTTGGAACTCGCTGATCTTTAAGGTCCCTTCCAACTTCCAATTCTATGATTCTATGATTCCATGGCATGTGTCTGGCTGTCTCCCTCTGGAGTAAGCGCAACTGAGGGACTAGGCACACACGAGTGCAAAGCATGTCCTAAATGTTTATTTTACTATTTAAATACTCCAGTTGCATGTTTGTTGACTTTTAGTTACCCATGTTGAAAAGATTCCCCCCAAATGTGATAAGTGTTTTAGAGACAGAAGGTAAGTAATGAGGTAGGATCTTGCTTTCGTGCTGTTTGTTGGCAGCGAGAACTCAGGGAAGGTTTGGTCTTATGGTGATGATGGTTAAAAGGGAATCCTCAGGATCAGAGGATTCTGCTGGCACGAAAATAATTTAAGAAAGAGGTGAATGAGGTCTGGCATCTCCGTTCCTCACGTTGTTAGTGAAAAAAGAAACTGGAGCGATGGACTATAACCATGATTATTGATTGAATAGATGTGTGTGGCTTATTTGGGCATATATAGCTTTTGTTGCTGGATAGGATCAGGATGGAAGGAAGAAATCCGCTAAGAAACCTATATATGAACTTTCAAAGTTATTTTTTCAAAGTCATCTTGCAGAATTACTGCACATTGGTTTTTGTTTTGTTGTGTTTTCAAAAGGCAAGTTTTGTAAGTGTTATTGACTTGTAAATGCTATTTTAATTGAACCCAAATTTTGTGTTCTATTTATCTTTACGTTAATTATGAAATGGAGTCACAAGGGCTGTTCTTGGTCTTGGTCTTCTGTTCTGCAACAGTCAGGAAACTTAATAAGAAGGAGAATTTAAAGACAGAGTAGTGACCTCTCAGGCTTCTGTGGATGTGGTTTGTATGTTTTGGTTCAAAGCAAATTATTTGTTTAAAAAACAAAGAGGCAGAGAATTAGGTCCTACGGGAGGAGGGGGCTATCCTTTGTGTCCCTAAAGTTAAGTCCTTGACTAATGAGTGTTTTCCCCTACCTGTGCATGCATAAAACATGCCCCCTTGCTTTATGTCCTCCTGTTTATTCCTTGACATCCGCAGGGGCTTCATTTGTGGCCGTACACAGTGAAACATCACCTGTGACAGCAACCTTGTCACTCTGCTGCTCCTGCCCTGCCAAAGCAGCTTAATGTATTATTGGCATGTGACAGTTTAATCAGTCCTACCTGTCTGTCCAGCTGTGTCCTTCACTTGTGACAACCTAATCTGAGAGGAGCAAAAGCAGTTTAAGAAATGGCCTATGTCAAACCAACATTTCAACCTATGTTTGCTGCTTTCTTCTGTGAATATAGAATAGCTTATGTATTAACTGGAGAGGGCTATCTCTTATATTCGGTTCTGCCTGCTGCTAAAATGCTTAGTGTAAGGATGGGACCATTTGTTGAAAGACCCACTCATCTTAATCTTGGATAACTCCAAAATTGCTTTTTGGGCATCTTTTTGACGCTTCCTTCAAGCTTTCAGTAAGATGATATATGGAAATAGCTGTGTGGTGCCTGTAAGAATATTTCTGAGCTGTTTGAATGCTGACTACACAGTACTTAGAAGATGTGTATGTTTGAAAGATGTGTTCCTTTTCCTAAAGAGGTGAAACTTGGCCCAGTTATTGATGTTTGTGAGTTCTTGGATTGTACCAGTTATCTGCCACCCTAGATATTACCCATATTTGAACTCTACACAGTTATATTCAATGCAGTAGCTACTGGGGCAGCCATTATGGACCCAAATGAAAGAGATACAGGAGAATTCTAGTTCTAGTCTGTGGACAGAAGCTACAGACCAGTCAGTTCTCTGCATTATATTTTCATTTTCTGAATGCTCACAGATACCACATACTTAAGGTTGTTTTCCACTAGAGTTTCTGTGTTCTTGCTCCACAGTTCTTGGCACGGTGGGCTTCTTTGGCATCCTGTGGTGTCCTGGTGACCCAAAAATAGAATTTTGTTGTTGTTGTTCTGTTTTCCATTAAAATGTCAAATACAATCTGAGAGTTGTGTTATAGCCAGAATGGTGTTTTCATAGGATAAATATTGAAGATGTGCAGTACATGTCATAAGAGCCTCTGAGGAGGTTTGAGAGTAGGGCATCCTGCCGAAATGCAGTCGGAAGATGCTAGGGTGGAGGAACCAAACCTGGGGCAACCTCACACGTAGTGTCATTTGGAAGCTGTTCTTGCAGGGAATTATCTCCCAGACTGCTCCTGGGCTTTGTCTTGGAGAGTGAGTTAATTAGATTGCTCAAAGCAAACAGATGGAATCCAGTATTCAAGCTTGCACCTTGACTGCCTGTTACTTATTCAGCAGTATCTGCCTATTAAGTTCAGATACTGGCAGATGAAAATCAAAGAAGACCAAAAAGAAAACAAGTAAAGAAAGAATAGAAATAGAGACAAAGAACAGAAATAGAATTTATTTCCATAGTCTATGCAGAGGTTGGTGGCTGAGGAGAATTCCTTCACACCTCACATGTGCAGAAGGTGCCCAAGGAGAAAGATCATGGGCTGCCAGAAAGACTGGTAGTACCTGAAATAATTGTCAGGGCTATTCTAGAAAAACATGAAGAAGAAACCCAGCCAAGCTATGATGGCTCTGCTCATAGAGTGCAGGAGTGCAGCTTGATCCATTTAGAATAAACAAATTATTGTGGCCTCATCCTAGGAAAAGGACTCAGTGGACTTGATCCAATGAAGGTGGCAGCAATGAAGAGGGAAGGACTGAAGTAAATCTCACTGCTGGTCTTGAGCAGCAGCAAAGGAAATGGGGTCTCCAAACCCCTTCTCTTCATGAGGTGAGGGGAGAAGGGTGGATGTAGCTGGATATCTTCCCTGTCAGTGTCACACTGGAGAGAAAGAGAAGTGTGTGTGACAGTAGGAAATTCAGGTCTGAAAAGGAACCAAGAATGAGGTATATGGACAGATGCAGTAGAAGGAAGTGATTAGTCCGGAGAGTCTTTTCTTTTTGCAAGGTTAGAGAATCTGTTTAGAGGAAGGTCAATGACCTCTTGGCATTTTGGTTTCTGTGACCTCTTCACAGAAATCACCACTCTTTCAGTCTAAATATAACAAAAATGCAATCAGCTTCTCCAAGGCTTCTTGTACAGTCTACCTCTCCATCCTCAAGGCAACTTGAGAAGAATGGTCTCGACTTAACTGACTGTGCTGAGGCATTTTCAAATTTAGACTTCATAAGAACATAAAAACCTTGGAGGGACAGAGAAGTGCACAAAAAGGTTAACTTTAGAGTCTAGAGTCACTTGAGATTTGCAAATGGCATTGCCATTCTTGCAGAAGCCCTGGAGAGACAAGGAAAGAGTAATTAGAGAAAAGTTCACAGTAGGTGAGGAATAATTAGGAGCTGCTGAGAAACAGCTGATCAGATGGAGCCTGGGCACTTCAGATGGAGTCTGGGAAAAAGAGCACTGCAGCTTACACACACATAAATGAGGTACGCTTGTGATCAGAGGTTAGAATTCAGACTTAGGGTCTCTTTTTGAATCCGTCAGCACTCCTCAATTCATACAGCCTTCCTTGCTCTTGAACCCCAGTGCCTTCTGTCTGTTGAAACGTGATTACCCTTCTCATTAGAGCAGTGCTTGAACCTGTTCTTTCAGATGAGGACCAGAGATGAGATGGCAGCTGGATCCAGATGTTAGCAGGATATTAGTGTTGACTTGGTATGAAAACTCTCAGGTTCAATTCTAAATGCTGTCCTCTCTGAGGTTTGGAGGCTGGTCACTAAAAGACATCGTGATGCCCTCACACTTTCTTTTGAGATGATGTGACACTACAGGAGGAAGAAAGATGCAGCCCCAGCATTACTCTCCATACAGGGGTCCTGCTGAGTAACAGGGGTGAATGAGGAGGGAGTGAAAGACTTCACCAAGCAACACCTGCAACCCTTGTGATGGTGCAAAGTTATTGGTTGAGTACTGCAAGAATATATTGTAGGCCACCTCATCTTAGAAATCAGAAGGACTAAATCTATCAACAGCCCTTACTGTGAACAAGAGTGGTAAAATCAACATTAAATCCAACCATTACTTATTAATTTATTATTTTTTTATTCAATTATTCCATTAAACTGACACATAGAAATTCAATGTGCTAAATCCATTTTTCCCTAATTTTTCATACTGAGTTTTACCTAGCAAACAAGTCATAGAGCATAGCTTTGTGTTTATTTTATCTCTTAAAAGAGGGAGATTCTCTAAGCAGACTACCAAGAAAACTCCTGTTTTTCCAGTAAAAGACAACAGTAGGAGTTACTGGATCTTCCTGCAGATGACAGCTGATTTTCTATTCATCAGCTCAAGTGACTCCTATAAGATGACTGGATTTATATTACTGCTGCACTGGAAAAAAAGCAGAAATAATGTAGTCAATCAATATGAAGACAATATGAACAAAACAAAAGAAGTAGTTTCTTGGAGTATGATCTCTAAGCAGTGTTTTTGGAGTGAAATTCCCACTTATGAAGATTCAACAGGCACATTCAACTACCTGTGCAGATTGGGCAGCTTCTCTTCAATTTGACTCAACCTGGTGAGGAACTCTGATGGGACCACTGCACCATCGCTGGTGAGATTGTGCTAAGATTCTCAATGTGTTATGTGTCCTGTCTCCCCATGCCTTACTCAGGCGGATGTGAAATTGTTCCACTTGTAATGGCTAACTTCATGCCCATATCAAAAAAGGCAGGATTCATACCTCAAGAACAACATTTTCTTTGCCAATGAACTGTGTATTGTATCGACATTACAGTTTTTAACACTGCAAACCAAAAATGATGTTATTGCCATTTTAGAATTATGCATCATGAAAATTCAGCTTCTTTGATTAATCTAGTATTGGCATGTTGGCATCATGACCTCCCTTTAGCAACTTGTGATATTTTAGGTAATTTCATGCTGTTCAATTTATATTTATTGCTATCAGTAGGAAGAAAACTGTTTTTCTTCTACATGAGAATCCAAAGCAAAAATGAGTACCAGTCCATTCTTATGATAGGTGGTCTTTCTATTTTCATTATACTTTTATGAGATGAGCTTATTAAAATGTGAAAATAAAGCTAAGCAAATCCACCACATCGAATAAAATGCACCAATGAGTTTTTACTATCAACATGAACAAGGTTTTTTTCTCCATCAGGCTACCTTGCTTTTCAAATTAAATGTCAAGTATCATGTCTCCCCCAGAGATTTGAGCTGCAGAGCAAAGTTTAGATTCGACAACTACAGAATTATATTTACCTTAATGCTTATTACATATCAAATTACTGTGCTGTAACATGAATAAATATTGGATTTTAATGTTGTTTCATTCAGAGCTTTATTAGAAAGAAATTTCATTGCTTTAGTGCAGCTATTTAGCAGGCCCAAAAGGTCATGTGTTTTAAGGGAACATTCAGCTAAAAGCATTGTTGTCCTCAATGGGAACAGTATTTCTCTTGCCTCATTATTCAGCACTTTTGTTGTTGAGCTGTTGCATCTGGACATCTGCAATCTGTACTGCAATTCCACTCACAACAGTAGTTCAAGGTAAGTAGGTGTTAGGTTTCTTGCTTTACCAAAGGAAGAATTGCAGGGTAGGGACAGGTATTCACAGAAACAACCAACATGGGAGGCTGCTCTGCTCAGGCCCGGAAGGAGGATGTTTGATCGCCTGTGTTTTGCTCCCATGTTCAAAGGATGGGCTTCAGAGAGGAAGAGCCATGTAGCATGGGGAAAATTGTGACTGACTGACACACTAAGGATGGGACAACATTAGCCCAGAGTTAGCCCATGTCTGAGGCAGACATGTCCCTGCTGAGGTTGTGGAATCAAGAATCATGAGAGGACATCACAATCTATACCCCATAATCTCTGTCACCTCTTCTCTTGACCAAACTCTAGTGTTAGAATTATAGAATGGTTAGAGTTGGAAGGGACCTTAAAGATCATCAAATTCCAACCCCCCTGCCCTGGGCAGGGACACCTCCCACCAGAGCAAGTTGCTCAAAGCCCCATCCAGCCTGGCCTTAAACACTTCCAGGGATGGGGCAGCCACAGGTTCTCGGGGCAACCTGTTCCGGTGCCTCACCACCCTCACAGCAAAGAATTTCTTCCTGATATCTAATCTAAATCTCCCCTCTTCCAATTTAAAACCATTACCCCTCGTCCTGTCACTACACATCCTTACAAAGAGTCCCTTCCCAGCTCTCCTGTAGCTCCCTTCAGATACTGGAAGGCTGCTATCAGGTCTCCCTGGAGCCTTCTCTTCTCCAGGCTGAACAGCCCCAGCTCTCTCAGCCTGTCCTCATAGGAGAGGTGCTCCATCCCTCTGATCATCTTGGTGGCCCTCTGTTGGACCCGTTCCAACAGGTCCATGTCCTTTCTATGACTGAGGACTCCAGAGCTGGACACAGTACTCCAGGTGAGGTCTCAGGAGTGCGGTGTTTGCGGGCTGTTCAGACTAACAAATTCTGATCTCCTCTTCCAGGGCCATTTACATTGGTACAGGCTCTTTCAGGCTGAGGAGCTCATAAGACATAAATTGGCCTCGCTTGATTAACCTCTGATTTATATAAAACCACTTCTAATTTTGCCTTTATGTTTGCACCTGAAGAAGACTGGTTTAATCCTGTTACCTAATATTAAATTTTAAAACTTCAAGTCAGGGGGTCATGGTTGTTTGGCAATACTGGCTTGGATATAAATCCAAGGATCTGACGTTATTCCGACAATAGTAATCGTATTGAAATGTGCAGTCTTACCACATGTGTATCAAGGACACCATATTTATACGTTAACTTCATTAAGCCGGTTAATGCAATTAGTGTACTGTTGCTAATGTAGTTAAAAGTTTTATCAGTAATCACATAAGCTCCAATAGGATAAGTATAAAGGGTTATTAATGCAATAATTTATTAGTAGCAAGTAGAGAAGCAGCAGAGCAATAAACTTAGCCTTGCTGCTGTAATGCCTTTATATGCCAGCACATTTTGGGTTTCACAGAGTGACTGTGTTATTCCTTCCACTGACTACTGACTGCTGCTGGATTCTGTCTCATATCCTATGAAAAGGACTCAGCACCCTCTTGAATACCTCAGTGTCCCTCAGTCAGTTACATGGTGGATAACGTTCTTTCATTTTTTCTCCTCTTTTTTTGACAGCTTGCAGCAGGTCTGACTCTTATCTGATCAGGATTCCTGTCTGTGAGAATGATCTTTAAATACCTTTAGTTCAAGGACACTGTAGACTGTCTCTTTCAACTAATATAAAGTACCAAAATAGTGAAATTTAATGAGACAGAACATTAAATTGATTGTCTCAGAAAGAGTACCTGAGAGGGTAGTTAAGATGATGTGTCAATCACTTTGTCTTAACAGCTTGTACCATCATCATGTGACATTTCTACAGAATGACATCAATGTACTTGGTGTCAAAGGACTCATATTTGCACCTTTGATTTAACAAGCAGCCAAAAATCATTAAAGGACATGGACTGCTTTACTTGGTGGAGAGGACACAGGTTGTGTGGTTTTGAACAACTTAAAAAATATTGATGCACAAGTTTTAAGACAACTTTTTGGTTTGTTTTTCCGTTGTAAGAGTTTTGAGGAGGGCCTGAATAGATTTTAGTTCTGCTGGGTCATGTGCTGTCTGGAAGACAGACATCTATTCCCCATGTTATAGTTATGTAGAGGCAGAAAGTCGAGTTTCATGATTCATCATGATCCGGGTAAAAAAATCTAACTAGATGAGGTTTATCTTCAGGTTTTTCATCATTCCCAGACACAGTTACGTGGGCTGGCCTGCTCTGCACTGGAAAGTGGTTTTGAGATAAAGCTGATCTGCACAGCTGCTTCGTGTCACCAGAGCACCACAAAACAGCCAGGTGACACTAGTGAATCTGGACCAACCTCTAAGGATCTGGATTTGGGAGCTTTACCTGAATAAGAGCTGAAGGTTGAGATTACAGCTGCCTGTATGTGAAGGGATGCAAAGACAGTTGTTTTCCTGCCCTCCAGATTTCCCCATGTGCGTATCTGAATTCTGATTCAGTGCTGGAAGAGCAATATCAGACACATGATGCTACCTCTTGTGCTCCTGCTATCCCAGACCATTGCGGATTCAAACAAAGGTGTTGGCAAGTGATTCTTAGGAAGGAGTTTTAAGCCTTGGATTTTATTCTCTCCTTTGCTCTCCAGAATCTGCATTTGGTTCCTTTCAAGATCTGTTGTAAAAGTCAATCCTTCTTGGGGGGATGAAGGTTCAAGGAAGAAGGGAAAGGGATTAGGAAGAGAGGGTTTACTTTACACACTTCTGCACGAGGTGCTTTTATGGGGTTTGACAAGAAACTCCCAACATTTAGGGGCAGCATGCAAGGAGATACAACTGTGAAGACAGAAACATCTGTGGAAGGAGCTTCTCTGGGAGCAGTGGAAAGCAGAATGGTATTAGTGGGCTGCATAAACCTGAACTGAGAATGAGAATAAGGTTTTGAGAGCTGGGAGGTTCTTAAATGACATTTAAGTTAGGGCAAAACTCTCCTGGCTGAATTTAAGATGTACTTTGAGTTATTTTACGAAACATCTGTTTCTTGGATATAGAGTTTGGACTCTGTAAGCTGGTCAGTCTCCAGTCCTATCTTTTTAAAAACTTTGAATAATATGTTTGCAAGAATAGAGCCCAGGAGAGACCTAGGGATCAGGACAAAGCAGTTCAATCTTATACAGAGCCACATGCAATCTGTTCTTACGAGTGTATTAATTTTATAATAAGTTAGTTACACCACATTGTGATATTGCTGAACATTTGTCAAATATCAGTTTGGGTGCTTTCCGCCCTTAATAATGATGGCAGCAATATAGGACTGAGTTTTTTTTAAAGCTGTCCATTTAGAAAGATCTCAAAGCATTTATAAGCTGCTGTGCCTAATGAGAATCCCAGGCTTGTCAGCCCTTCCGGTGAAATAGAGCCGTCAGATTCTCAGATGTAAGCAAAGAGAGAAGAAGAGAGCGCCAGAGCTACCCAATGACATTTAAAATTCCTTTCAAGTAAGCATAGATAGTAAAATGCCAGCAACAGGGTTAGACAAGTTCATAACAAGCCTCATAAATGGGTTTACTCTAGATGAGAATGTGGAGGTCTCAATAATAAAACCCACACACCTGCTTCCTCAAAATGAACCTTTTAATTGAATTTTCTGCACTTCTCGGCTCCTTTTTGAATCTGTTTCCCCATGTCTAAGTTGTAGCTCTGCCCCCAATCTCAATCTGAGCCATCTGTTCCATTTCTAATATTAACATCTTCTATCATATAGTATACCACACCCAGAGAAAAAAAGAAGAGATAAGATCACTTTCTCCTGGGAGAAACCCTTCTATTTCAGCAAAAGGTTCAGCTGTCACTTTAAAACAACACCTTCCCACACACAAATAAGCACCTGCCACATTAGAATATTATTAATAATCCAGCCTTCATGTGTTTGACAAGGCAAACAAAATTAACCAAAAAATGTGAAAAGGTCTAAGAAAGGTGAGAGGAAGTCAACGTTTCTTTTCCAAATTACAGCGCCCAAATGGATCCACAGTAGAAAGTAATTCCATTTTAAATCAAGTGTTCTAACTTAACTCCTTGCATACATTGCAAATTGCTATTCATTTGCAATTATACAGATATCTGTTTATGCTCAGTGAAGATTGCTGTGCTGTGTTGACTTTTCTTAGTCCCAATCTAGAACTTCAAATCCCTCTTTCTTCCCTTCTGTGGTGTCGTGGTCCTTCCTTAGTGAGTAATCCGACTTCCACCACTCTTAGTGTAATCCCAAATCCACAGGGGATTTGTAGGTTGGAGAAAGCCATGACAACTCAATTTTGCCTGTAACTGGAGGTTCAACCTGAGCTAGAGAGTTGGCATCCCTGTGCAAACAGAGTGGTAGCAGAAAGAAAGGAATAGACTCAAGGTTTGGGGCTGACCTTAGTAAGTTCAGGAAAGAGTTGTAGTGGGAAAGTCTTAAAATGTGGTGGAAACTTGAAAACTGGGCAGGGAGAATTGGTCTGGGATGAGAAAATAGAAACTAGAGAGAAATCAGGTAAGATCACGCAGCAGTTTGGGAAAATGGGATGAGGAGTCAGGTTTGGTTGGAAGAATTGGAGAACCTGTAATGAAACACAAGATGTAATTCTGGCTGGGGCAATTTAATTGAAGAGATGTGTGACCAAGGAACTGGAGTTTTTATATTTGTATGTGCTTATATATATGTATATAAGCATATGCGTGAGTGACTGAATTAGGCTTAAAACTGCTGTTAGTTTCTGAGTTCCTAAGTTTCTTAAAAAGTGATGATTTTTAACATCGATATTTCTCACATAAGAGCAATGCATTATATTGGGTTAGTCACAAACTGCCTACATATTGTGTCCTTTATTCTCTTGATTTTATGGTTCGTCTTTAGTCCTATGTTTTTCATGACTTGTTTCACCTTTTGTGAGTTCTGCTAACTTAGCATTAACAAACACTAAGAATAATTAGACTAAAAGAAAACACTGGTATTATCAGCAAAGAGGAAATGTCAAATCTTCACATTTGTGTTATTCCAAAGGGTGTCTGGATTGAAGCAATCAGATCTGAAGGTCACTGTTCATCAGATCCAGAGAAGCTTGTTCTTTGGTTTGGAGACATTTCAGGACTTTGAGAGTCTTGGTGCACTTGATTCTAACTGCCTCTATTGCTTTAATTTTTCCTGAGTAGTCTTTCTACCTTATCTAGATACTCTCAGTTTACATCCCTTGGGGAGGCAAATTATCATCAAAAGCATCACAATGACTCAGGCACTGTATTCCCATTTATCAGCAAGAATTTGGAAATCTGACTTCTGTGGATTTTCCTGGAGACTAGGACCAGTAGAGTCACTTAAAGATTAAATCTTCAAATGTAGCCCAGAATAGCTGTTCTGTACTAGTGTTTCTTGTGAATGGTCTGGTTTAGGCTTAAACTGAGCTGCAGGAAAGCACACTCAGGGCCCAGCTAGTTATTGAAGTTTGGAGCTGAGTTGCAGAGCTCCCTGCCTACTCGAAGGTAGGGCATAGACTGAAGGTAGTTCAGCCAAACTGAGTCTTCCTCTGAAGTCTGTCTCTATTAATTGTAGAAGGCACCTAATGTGGGGTTCCTAAACTGAGTGCAGATAGTTAAATAGAAAGAATCTTAGCTGTAGGCTAGAATCATAGAACGGTTTGAGTTGGAAGGGACCTTAAAGATCATCGAGTTCCAAGCCCCCTGCCATGGGCAGAGACACCTCTAACCAGACCAGGTTGCTCAAAGCCCCAGGTTGCTTCAACACTTCCAGGGATGGGGCGTTCACAGCTTCTCTGGGCAACCTGTTCCAGTGCCTCAGTAAAGAATTTCTTCCTAATATCTAATCTAAATCTCCCCTCTTCCAATTTAAAACCATTACCCCTTGTCCTGTCTTTACACTTGCTGACAAAGAGCCCCTCTCCAGCTCTTGGAGTCATTGAGGAATGCCACAGGACAGTTTATTAATTTCAGTACAGCTGTAAATATACTTTCCCCAGCCAACAGGAGAGGGAAATGACTGCAGAACCATTGTGCTTTACATTCTTACCCTGCTTCACTTCACAATGGTTTTGTGTTTGAAAGGGACCTAGACGACTTTTGAAATCAGGGCTTGCATTTCAAAGAGACATAAATGATTGGGAAAATATTACCTGAAATCTAAACCATACCCAGTTTTCAACATCTATTCACTGACCCTGCCTTACTATATGGAAAATGCAGTGTGCTGCCTTAATTAATATAAGCTTTATATGGTGTAATATATGTATGGGATTTTAAATGTTTTCTACTGGAACACAGAGTTTCCTCTGTGAGCTACAAGGTCACACTGACTGCCTTTCTGTTGGAAATTAGTTACCTAGAGGACAGGATGCCTCTGGATACCTCAGTACCCATATTGGTGAAATGGCTTCAACTTCCATAGAAACTCATCTAGGACAGAATAAGTATGTATTAGACCAGCAGAGTTTGAGACAAAAGAAGCAAATGTATTTCCTTGATCCTACAGTAGCTTCAACTCCTTGAGGAATGTTATGAAAAAGAAAACCATCTTGAAAAGCTGAAAAAAGATATGGGGTATGTTTGCACACCTAATTCCTATTCCACCAGTGTTTTAGTGTCTGCGAGACTCTGGAAATGCAGTGTTACAAGTCACAAAATAAGTTATAAGTAATGTGAGGACCTAAACCCAGGAGACTTTAGAAGTTTTGTGTTTCAGAAGAAAGTCCTGCTGGAATGCAAAAATAACCTACCGATTATTGAATGAGTATGTCAGAATGACTATATTTTAAATAAAGAAGGTAACTTTAAAAACCACTGTTTTCTCCTAGGGGCACTGCTGTAGTCAGGACAGTTTATATATTTTATCTTCAGAGTCTCCCAAAGGATTGGCTCAGGCATGGGAAATTCACGTCACATGGATGGCCATGACACATGTCCAAAAAAACCCAGAACAAGTCTCAATGATTTGGAACGTGTTTCTCACCAAACGGTCCTCAGTTCCATTACAGCACCTATCAATTTTGTTGCTTTCAGATTGAAAAGATGTTTTTTCCTTCTGACCTTATGACTTGAGGTTCTTTTTCCAATAGTTTGGTCCTACTGAGCCCAAATTCCCTTAGTTCAAAATTTACTGTCTAAAAAATGCCTTTAGAACATATATAAATGCCTTAAAATGTTAACAGTTCTTTAAAACCATGCCCACATATTTAGAAATTTAATCACAGTCCCAGAAAGTAAACAAAGCTAATGAGACATAGGAAAGAACAGGTCTGATTAATACAGAAAATGACAATAAGAAAAAGCAGAAGGTTTACTGGGTGTCACAATGTATTCCTGCAAGGACGTCTATTAATGTCATATTGAAAATATGTTATTATTGTCAGGGATGTTTTTGGATGTTTTTATGTCAATCTTGTCTTAAGATAAAAACAGGTTCATGTTCTTGCTATGTGTTTGATTGATTATTCATTGAATAAGTTACTGAACGTCTTCCACAGAAACTAAGCCTCAGCTTTGGATCACTGGTTATGGAGACCTGGTATATTGGAGATACAGGCAGCAGGTATCAATACATTATTTCTGAGCAAAGCTACTTGATCTTTTTGGTGGAAATATTATTGTTAGGACATACAGAAATAATCTCTAAACTGGTGCTTATAAAACAAATCCATTGGCTAATAAGAAACGGCCACTTTTCAGACCAAGAAGTATCTTGGTACAAAATAAAATGTCTTAATACTGAATAGAATAGTATCCTTTTACATAAAGAAAAACTGTCTATTATTTGTGTACGCATGGCTTCTTTTCTTAAAGGGAGTGCGTATGTTGAGTGAGGAGGTGAGTTAACTTTAGAACAAAAGAGTTATTCCACTGGGTTGGACCAACAGACCATCTAATCTTGTACTCTGTTTCCAATGGGGGCTGGTACCAGATATTTAGAAAGAAGTATAAGAAACAAGCAATATATACAAAGGGATACTTCCCATCTTCCAGATATATTGCTTATGGACTTCCTGAGCTGGAAACTATTTTCAGACCATCTGCTTACTGCACCCATTCTCCATGAATTAGTCTAGGGCTTTTAAATGCATTAGTGCCTTTTGTCTGGGCCTCCACAGCATCCTGTGGTAATGAGTTTCACAGTTTTATTATGCATGATGTGAAAAAGTACTGTTGATGGAAAAAGGTATTTCCAGAGGGTGATTCATCCTTCCTGTCTTAGCAGAGGATTAATTACCCTTTGAAGAGTCTCATCTTTCCACATTGACATTAGCACTTTAGTGGAGTACTTTACAGTAGACACCTACATTTTAGATAACTACAGACAGGGGAGAGTTATCCCAATACGAGGGCCAGTTTAATTAAATGCAATAACCTCTTTCAGTTAAACAACCTCAGCATAACATTTTTCTGTAGATCTTGATGATAGGAAATATCATAAAGTTTTCCACAAAGATGTACTTGAATGACAAATTGCTACCTACTTTTGTAAGCCTGATGACAAGGCTTTCCCTCTGCCAGTTTAAAGTAATTAACTTTGTGTGTAGAGGAGGCATAAAGGATCATTATAAGAAGAGGAACATTAGGTTCCATTATTTCCCTTTTTTATTGAAGAACTTTGGCTAGTATATGTGGATGGTTACATTATATGAACTGTTCTCTGAAATGGATGGCCAAATTCTTGTTGTCCTATCAATTACTGGTTACTAAACAGATTGTTTTTTAGACGGAGAGACCTTCACGTGATTTTGGGAAGCAAGCCATATATCATATATCGACTATATTAATAAAGCGGGTGTTTTTCACATTAAAAAGATAAAGGTTTGTACTTTGGGAGATGACAGTGCAAACAATGCTGATCATGTAGATATAAGGTTTTTAAGCAAAGTAATCTGTAAAGCTTTCTATGCACCTATTACCTCAAAGGAGTAATTAAATAATGTGAAACTTATTTGTAATAGCTCATGGCATAGACTGAAGGAATTACGTTATAATGAATACATATTTTTAACTCTTGGGATAAAAAATCTAAATAAAATATGCATTTACAAAATATGCTGGAACCGTTATAGCTCTGAAATAGTTCTTATTTGGCAAAAGCACCGACAACTGCTTGGCATTAACTAACTTAGCTCTTGTAATTGTAATCAAGGGAAATCACCGTACCAGTACTCTGTTTCTAACAATAAGCTTCATAAAGCTTGTTAATGAAACTCACTATTTAAATCTTTTTTT
Organism: Thinocorus orbignyianus; assembly: GCA_013400375.1. Lineage (NCBI taxonomy): Eukaryota > Metazoa > Chordata > Aves > Ciconiiformes > Thinocoridae > Thinocorus > Thinocorus orbignyianus. The sequence continues at coordinate 575,764 of VXBW01007700.1, forward strand.
GGCTTTGGAGAATAGTCCTTTCCCCAAAAAGTAATAAAGGTGTAGAAAAAAGCCCAAATCCAATCAAAGACCGTTTTCACTTAAACTTGACTCTCTCCCCTAGCTTTCTGAAGAAGTGTCATAGAAATAGAAACCCTGGCATTTTGCAGATGGAACTGCAGCAGGATGAAAGAAAATGGTTAGCTGGTTAGCTCATTAATGCAAGCCCTGTGAGACCTCAATTTCCAGCTCAGTTGCAGATGTCTGGTGTCCTTGTGCAGTTAACTGGCGAACAGCACAGCACAGAGATGCTTGAGTGAGCTCTCAAGTGGGATGGCCACTGGAAGGAGTAGAGCTGTCCTAGCAATGTACCACGGCATAGATCACTGCTGGAACGGACAGACTCAGTAATAGTTTTGCATTACCTCTGGAGAGGGGTAGAAACCAACCCAGAAGTCAGTTTCTGGGACTCTAGTTGACCTTTCGCATAGGAGAATAACAGCAGAAGTCTTGTTTTTATAAAGATGTGTAAGGGTTTGTGCCTAAAAGTCTGAGAAATCTTGGATGGAAGACAGATGTAGAGCTGCCAAGCCACGCCAAGACAGAGCCATTTAAAGCAGAAACTCATTGGAAATTTGTTTGGCAGAAGCTCTACTTGTTTAGAGCTCAGAGGGTCTCCAGAGTTAGGCAGTAACAAAAGTGGGATTAATTTCAGTGTTGGTCAGGTGCCCCAAATTCTTTGTGGCTTTTGCTTTTTTGCATTTCTTGTAAACATGAGACAGCAATAGTTCTCTGCCTTGGAATAATGTTTTGAAATAAAGGAATGACAGTTTTACCAACACTGCGAAAATGACAGGCATTGATGTAATTCGGATGTATAGATCTTGTTCAGAAATGGTCTCACTGTTTGCTTACAGACTATGGTGATTCCCTTTTTCCTTTTCCTGTTGGCAAGGCTCATTTTTTTTGTGGAGGTTGGAATTTCTGAGAGCAGATGCTCAGGGTCTTGGCATTCACTGTACTGTCCTACCTCGTGGAAGTCAAGTGACATTTAATGGTAATAAAAGTGTCTGAGAGTCTCCAATGAAGAGTATTCTATGTTTGCAGAGTCGCATTTTTTTTGAAACAACTCTGTTTGTACAGCTATGCTTCTGAGGGCAGAAGTATAAGTCAGAATGTCATTGTATAAATAAACTGTTTACCCATTAAAACAACATGTTATTCAGGAAATTGCTGTTATAAGCTATGATTTCTAGTACATCTGGATGAACCATTCTGTAGGAAGTTATTTGAATTTCTATCTCTTTTATGCTTTTTGTGAGTACAATACAATTCATACATTTCCAGATATTTCAGTTTGCGGATGGTGTTTGCAAAGTACTTATTCTATGCTACTTAATTATTGATAGTTGTGATTAAAAATTCTAGTGGTGTATACGGAATTTGTGACAAATATGGGAATGCATCTTTGACAAATGGTGGTCTCTTGTTGCCTCCTCCAATTTTTCTTTTGGAAAGAAAGGTGGGATAGAATGCACCCTCAGCAAGTTTGCTGAGGACACCAAGCTTTGTGGCATGGTCAAAAAGCTGGAGGGAAGGGATGCCATCCAGAGGGACCTGGGCAGGCTTGAGAGATGGGCTAGTGCATATCACATGACGTTCAACCGAGCCAAGTGCAGGGTCTTGCACCTGGGACGTGGCAATCCCAGGCACAAATACAGGTTGGGCAGAGAATGGCTGGAGAGCAGCCCTGAGGAGAAGGACTTGGGAGTGCTCATGGATGAGAAGCTCAACATGAGCCAGCAGTGCACACTGGCAGCCCAGAAAGCCAACCGTACCCTTGGCTGCATCAAAAGAAGCGTGACCAGCAGGTACTGGGAGGTGATTCTCCCCCTCTGCTCTGCGCTTGTGAGACTCCACCTGGCGTACTATGTCCATAGAAAGGACGTCAAACTGTTGGAACAGGTCCAGCGGAGGTCCACGAAGATGATGAGAGTGCTGGAGCACCTCTCCTATGAGGACAGGCTGAGGGAGCTGGGGCTGTTCAGCTGGGAGAAGAGGAGGCTGAGGGGAGACCTGATAGCAGCCTTCCGGTATCTGAAGGGAGCCTACAGGAGAGTTAGAGAGGGACTCTTTGTCAGGAAGTATAGTGATAGGACAAAGGGTAATGGTTTTAGCTATTAGACTAGCTATTAGGAAGAAATTCTTTGCTGTGAGGGTGGTGAGACACTGGAACAGGTTGCCCTGAGAAGTTGTGGATGCCCCATCCCTGGAAATGTTTAAGGCCAGGCTAGATGGGGCTTTGAGCAACCTGGTCTGGTGGGAGGTGTCCCTGCCCATGGCAGGGGGGTTAGAATTTGATGATCTTTAAGGCCTCTTTCAACTCTAACCATTCTATGAGTCTATGAAAGTCAACAGCATCCTGGGCTGTATCAGCAGGAACATAGTCAGTAGATCAAGGAAAATGATCCTCACTCAGCACTGGTTAGAGCACAGATGAAATACTGTGTCCATTTTTAGAACTGTCAGTGCAAGAAAGATGTTGGTGAAATTGCACGACGGCTACCAATACGCTGAGGGGCTGCGACACTTGCCTTGTGAGGAAATGCTGAAGGAGTGGGTCTTGTTCAACCTAGTGAAAAGAAGGCTTCTGAGGTCACACCTGGAGAAGACAACACAGAATTGAAGTGAACAACCAGTTGGTGGGATGGCAGTGAAAGATGTCAACGTCAAATCAAATCCTCTGGTCTCAGAGGACTGGGAGGCAGGAGACAGGCTATGCACATTTACAGACTGAACTATGCCTAAGCTGTGTTGAGGTTGCTTCCTAAATCAGTGCCTATGGCTTTCTGGGGTGAGAATTCACAAGGCACAACTTCAGAAAAGTTCTGTGAGTATCCTACAGCGCTGATAATGACTAGATGTCCCAAATATTGCCCTGCCAAATTCCCTACTGGAAGAAATTCCAGTAAAGCAAATGAAGTTATATCAGCAGATGGTTTGGTATGTCACAAGCATGCTTGCTTGCTACAGTATTTGTGGTAGAGAAGTCAGAAGAGCTGAAGCTGAGGTAAGACTCATTGTCAGTGCTTGGACAGTTCTGGGAAGCACTAAATGCCTTCTGCCTGGCCCAAAAACGCAGGGATCTCATTGAATTCTGATTATGTTGTCTGAATTTAAAGTGATGTTTGTGCATGTCAGGCATGCATGAACCACACAGTTTATGCATCTCAGTTTATCAGTATGCTGCTGATTATCCTCCGTCTCCATTAATGTCGATACATTCAGCTATTTTCAAGGGGCTCTAAGCAGGCTGTGGCAACAAGACGTTTCTCAGACCTGCAGGGTGGGTGTCACGGTTTGAGACAGAACTGACAGCAGATTAAAGAGGCTTGCATACCCCAAATGCTTTTAGTCAGATATATTTGGCATTACTGCATGACGTGGCCTTCTCATCCCAAAGAGAGACCCTGCAGTCCAGTACCAAACTGTGGGGAGGTGGGATCTACCTCTCCTGGAGCCTTCAAGACCACCTTTCAGGAGTCTCTGCCCGCTTCTGTCGGTTATGGGGTTTAGGCAGAGGGAAGGAACATCCTCAATTCTGACTGGCTCAGCTTCCCACGGTGCCTGGATATGGGCTGTTGCCTGCTGTCACTCAAGGCCCACCCTTCCAGAATGTTCTCCCCATGTGGCCACAAACAGTTTAGGTACAGAGGTACAATTTTAGGGTAAACCAAGCTGACTGGTTTGTCCTACTACCACTAAAACTTACTGGATTTTGGGTCTGATCGTACATGAGCTTGGACACAGGGAGTTACAAATATGGACGTTTAGGTGTCACATAAATAGTAATGACTCACAAAACCGTGATGCTAAACCCTTTTCGTGGACTGAAAGCAGCCTTTTAGCTGAGACCTTCAAAAACAGCAAAGGTCTTTCTGTCTTTCTTTTCTGCACATCCATCTGTCATTTCTCCCCGAGTCTGTCCTCCTTCCTCAATGCCAAGCTGCTTTGGATAATTTGTTGCAATTAATTAGATCCCAGAGCTGTTTTCAAAAGCCTGTATCATTCAATTCCCATGCTGTTGGCTACCTATTAAATGACATAATCTAGGTTTCTATAAAGGAGATCAAGCATTTAGCTTACTTTTTGTCTACATCCATAGCACACCAAAGACCTGGTATTTACATGGAAGCCCATCTGAAATGCTAATGCAAATAATTAACTCCAGCCTACCGACTCCATTCAAATTGCTTGCTGAACCCCACAATATCTCAAGAAATTAAGCCGGAACCTTTTATTTTTTAATGAATCTTTTCTTAGTACTGATTGAAACTGGGATTTAATCTTTTGTCTGTATCTTCCTTAATTTGAAGTACAATTAAAAGATGTCTGTAATTGCCTATCCTTTTCTACACCAAAAAACTTTTTTGCTGGTTTGTTCAATAATTCTTTCAGGAGACTACATAACTTTTAACAAGGCTCCCCAACCTCCTTTTTATGTCCAATAACACCAGCTGCCTTCTTGCGTCTCTAATGAATGTATCTTCCTCGTCTCACTCCACCACCTCATCACTTTCATTGTGTTCCCCTTCTTTGACAGGTGGTCTTGTGGGTATAACGACATCATTAAATAGCTCTAAAGCTGCTAGTAAGAAAATAGTTATTGAGTGAATCAGAATATCATCATGTGAGTTACCTTTACTGTTACAGCTGAATGAATGTCTTACAGTGTTTCCTAAATTTAACTGTTCCACCTCTGCTTGATCTCATCCACCAGGGTCATAGATTTTCGGTTTCTGTTGATTTCTATAAATTGAGATAGAATTTCATTCCCTATATAAAAAGGTTTAGGGTCATCTGAAATATTTGGGGCTGCTCTTCCTCCCCTTCCTCTCCTCTTGCCGTGGTGGCCAGACATGACAGAGGGTCTCTGCCTAATTCAAATCTTGGGTAAACAAATGTAGGGTGTGCATAATACTCTGGAGCACCTACACTAGCTCTAAAACTCAAATAACTGTCAAATATTCCTGTTATTTATTATTAACACAAGGAAAGGTGTCTATTGTCAGGTGGTGAAAACACAAACCCAGGTCACAGTCCAGTCATTCTTCAGGGATTCATCAAGGAGAAAGAGGAGTAAAAATGAAACCACATCCAAGGAACATGGAATAAACACATATTTATACATGTTTATATGTGTTTATACACGTAAACACATCTGTACAGGCAGTGAAAATTAATTCTCTACAGGACTCGGAAGCACGCTTTCACAAAGCATCCCAAAGATTATCTTGGACTGTGGAGATTTAGTTTCAGAGATGACAAGTGAATCTCAAGATGTCTCATTAAAGAAAAGGTTAGGAGCACTTCACCATGCAATGTTATTTAAACATGTTTTATTTAGTTGAAAAGAATTTTGTTGGTAATGAATGGAGAGCAAAAAGAAGGTAGGGATTTGGGAGCTCTATTAACAATAAAATCCCCGATACACTGTGCCCAATGAGTCTTGTTGAAGATGAGCCCTTGCACCCAAAAAAGAGGCAGCACAGACCTTTTGCACTAATTTGAAAGCTTGATCAACTGCTCTTGATAACGATTGTGACCTGAAAGGCCAAGTCCAAGTATGCAGAGGCCACAGTGCCATCCTTTTCTCCCATTACCTTATGGCAGAAGTGCTGCTCTCCTCTCCAGGTGGGTGAGGAGAGGAAGTGTTAAATTAGTAGTCACCATAGGAAACAAAATCGCCACCACGACTGATCCCTGGGTGAAGGTTGGCCTACTTAGATTAGAATTTTGTTCAATTTGTAGTCAAGCAGCAGCAGACAGGCCACTGACATTCCGAGGTTTTTTGCTGTGGATGTTACTGCTGTGCATGGTCCACCAGTGGCTCTTGAATAATGTTTCACATTTACATTTTGCAGTTCACAGAAATATGACATCTCGTGTCAATGCAAATAAACCTGTCACAGTCTGATACTGTGTTTGAGGCAGTAGATTGAAAATTGATTGTGTGACTTGCCTGAATATAAATCATGTATTTATTTACCCTGAACCATGGACTTGCAATTAGTCAATACATATTCATAAAACATGGGTTAGGTAAATTAACACTTGCCTATTGTAAATTACAACTGAGAATAATTTGTGATGCATAGAAAGTCGAAAATGGAGTTCATTTTAAAATGGATTTGATACATTGCATTATTTAACCATTCCCTGAATAATTTCAAGCCATGAATTTAGATACAACAGAAAGTATTGCTGACATACAGAAGAAATTTACTTAGAAGAATAGCCTTTCTCTTCCATATATTGATGCTTTTTTTGCATGTACGTTTTAATTGACCAGTTTAGAAAAAGAATTATTTGATTTTGGCCTTTCCTATCAACCTTACATTTCTGTTACAGAGAGATCTAAAACTTCTATAAATTTCTGATACCGTTCTCCATGTTTCATGGTTTCTTCCTATATGAGTTAAAGCATAATGTATCAAGTATGATCTAGGTTAATATTGGCTTGCATTGCTCCCACCAGGATAAGTTACAGTAATTACTCACCCCGGTGAAATAGTTGTTTTGAAATATGTAGAAATGGTGGCTACCATGAAGAAAGCTCTTCATACTTTGGCTAGAGATTGCATAGGAGAGGTTTTTAGCCCTGTTCTACCTGATTTAAGTCAACTATCTGATCTACCTGTCTTGGCCAAATACCTCGTTCCTGGACTACTGAACATAAATGTGGCCAATGTGTGGTCTCCAAAAGTGGTCAATGGCTGTTGCTGATAGAGGAGTGTAGAAACAGAGCATGTTTGTAGAGCTGTGTCTTCAGCGTATGTCCCAGCTTTCAGTAATGTGCAGTGAAGGCACTTCCTCAGCCAGCGGCGTTCTTCTCTGTGTTTATAACACTTACTGGATTTTCAGGCTATTTGAAGATGTTTCCTGTGTTCTCTCTGCCTGATATGTACTGTAAATTAAATCTCATCCCTGAGTGGCCTTTCAGAACTTTTCACTGAGTGCCTCTTTTTTGGTGAAGTGCTTTATTTGTAAAATGAAATTTTTGAGTGAGAGTTTGTTGCTGAAAAAAAGAAAGAAAGGACCAAAAGCTGGATATTAGGAAGAAATTCTTTATTGTGAGAGTGGTGAGGCACTGAAACAAGTTGCCCAGAGGAGCTGTGGATGCCCCATCCCTGGAAGTGTTGAAGGCCAGGCTGGATGGGGCTTTGAGCAACCTGGTGTGGTGGGAGGTGTCCCTGCCCATGGCAGGGGGGTTGGAACTTGGTGATCTTGAAGGTCCCTTCCAACTCTAACCATTCTGTGATTCTATGGTTCTATAGTTGAGCGAGAGCAGTTAAATCTTCTGACTTTTTGAGCTTAAAAAGAGGTACTTCAAAGAAGTAATTTTGAAGGGTAAAATAACAAATATAAGTTTATTCTCTGACCTCTAAAAGAACTTAACCAATTGGTAATTCCAACAGAATTGTGTAGGAAAATAGAAAATGAAAATGTAGGAATTTTCATTCTCTTAAGTACTTAACTATGTTGTTCCTACAATGGTAAACGGAAAAGAGGTGGATTTTTTGTTGGTGTTGAATGAGGTGATATACCCAGCAAAAAGACAGAAGAGAGGTGATTTCAGGCAATCATAAACAGATTGTCACACATTCCAGGTTAAATGGTTGGGACAATTTATGGGATATTCAGGAAACAGACTGTTTGCTTTATGTCACAGCTTGAGCACTTCAACACTAGTTTCAAGTAACACAAGAGAGTTCCTGGCCTTAAACATTACTGAAAATTGAATGACAGAGGTGATCCGAATAGACACATTTAGTAGATTAGTTGCTGAGTAAGACAGTGAAATTTTAGACTTGAAATATGTAAATTTGCTTAATCTACTTTGGAAAAACCTGAAATCATTGTGCTGTTCATTTTATTCAGTGAGAAATGTATTCATTTATCATTTTGTGAGACACATACCTTCCAAAATGCTTTCCTATCCTCTTCCAATCTATAAACTTGAGGTAGTAAAATGGATTTTATACTTCTGCTGAAAGTCCTTATTTTAATTTGTCCTCATTGCTTAACAGTCTGCTGAGTACTTCTTCCACCTGTGAGATAGTGAATCACAGAACCTGTGCAGCTGGAAGGGACCTCTGGGCATCATCTACTCTTATCCTCCTGGATCAAAGGAGGATCAGCTAGAGCAGGGTGGAGACTCCACATCCTCTCTGGGTAATTTGTTCCAGTGTTTGAATATCCTCACAGTGAAACTAGGTTTTCTTAATGTTCTTAATGGCATTTTCTGTATTTCAGATATCTGTGGCTACTCTTGACTTTCCCCATCCGTGGAGGTGTCCAAGGCCAGGCTGGATGGGGCTTTGAGTAACCTGATCTAGTGTGAGGCGTCCCTGCCCATGGCAGATGGTCTTCAAGGTGTCTTCAACCCAAACCATTCTGTGAGTCTATGGTTCCATGATTCAATGACTTGAGAGGAACTTCTGCCTCCAGTCTTCAAAGGTGACATCTACACTGTTAGACAGCTCTTCCAGAGGGTATTTCCTGGCCTCCAACCCAGGGGATGTGGAGTAGACCCCAAACACACTCTACAGCACAGGTGTTTGGAAGAGAGAGTTGGTTGTATTTGTAGTCCATAATACCCTTCCCAAGTCTGTTCCAAGTCCAAGATGCAGTTGTGTGGCTCTAAAATACAATTAACTGACATTAATGCATTTTCAGCTCAAAGAGTCTGAAATTAAGTGCTGTCATAGCCTCAAGGCTTGCCATTTTGTGGCAAGTATGTCCCAGAGCACATATTGAGAGACTGTACAGATACCTGAGGGAGCAAGGTTTTCTGGGATAGCACTGGAATACACTGGTGTGGATCAACATAAATTGCTTAGTTTTATTTTACACTGGCTGTAAGTGAGTCTGCTAGAGTCAACTGTGCTCAGAATTATAGCCAGGCTTCATATGGGAAGTACATATCTCGTTATCTTTGAAAGGATCTAGGAACAAATTAGGACATGTGAGCTGGATCTAAAGTCAGAAAAGTCTAGGCTAAACTGGTTGTGTAACACTACCCAAGAAATGTTGTTCCAAGTCCTGTCATTGCCAGCAGAGTTACAGCTGAGCATACCATTTCCGTGGTCCTTCCAATTTTAAATTGATTCTTGAGGATACAGTGACTTCTTATCCTCCTCCTTCCCCATCTATTAATCTGACAGATCCAAATGAGTGCCATTTATCTTGGAATCTGGTGGGGTGGTCAGAGTGAATGAAACCCAGCTTTTCTAAGCCACAACATCAAATGTACAGTCTACACGATGCTGCCAGCTGCAGTTTCTATCCCATTTTCTATTAGAAGGTGTCTATTTGATTTGCCCTTTACATCTACTGAAATATTGCCCTCCTTTCCTGGATCTTTTAAGGTTTTGAAATCCATTTTCTTCTAGTTTCATGCCTGGAAACAAACACTTCCAGCCGACAGCTCTTCCACTCAGTTGTCTTGAGAACTTTTATTTCTGTCATTGTGATGTTTCTTATTTGCTTCTCACCAACACTTCCCTTTAATTTAAACCCGTGTAGATACGTAGAACTCTACCTGGGGCCTGAATGGAGCTGAAAGTTGCTGGTACAACATGGTGCAGAGACACCTCTGTAGGCACTGTTATTGGTCCTGCAGGAAATGTCATGTCACTGAAACTCCAGCAGAGATCAATATGTGAGCAGAACAGCAAAGAGCATGCCAACAACAGTAGCTTAACTTGGGTCTTCACAGTGTTCTGAATGCAGCTGGGTGGTTTACTGTGAATGAGATAAATCATACGAACTTTTTGAACTGCCTTTAAGTAATGGGCTTTACACCCCTCTGATGTCATAGAAAGTTTCTTCCTGACACAAAGTCAAGAATATGACAGGTGATAATCTGAGCAGGAGCTTTCATATTTTCCCATTTAATGCATTTCACAGCCAGGAGAGTTGCATTTGGGTGCTTTTTAATTTTTGGATATTCAAGAGGAAAAGTAGCTTAGGTTATAAAAACTTCTTAGTTCTTTCCTAAAGCTCTGCACCTCTACCCCGAAGGAGGAGATAAATTTCAAGGAAAATATCTTCTATCTATGCAGTCTGTGGTTCTGCCTCTTCCTCTCAGTCACAAAGATTAGCGACATATTGCTTGTTATCTCAGGGCATCTGAGTTAAGTCCACATGGTCTTCCCTTGATGCCAGCAGTCAGCCAGAGGCAAAAGTGCAAATCATAACTTTAAGTTTATTGGTATAAGAAGAAAACAAACTGTTGAGCTTTAAGTTGATTGATACATTAATGGAAAATAATTTTAGTGATTGTTATAAATGTTAACCTTTTGGGTTATTGGTAGAAAGGTATGCTCTATCAGAGACTGGTGATGATGAAAAATTTTATGGCAAGAGGGATGAAGAATATCTTATCAGGAGACCTATGTGATGTAGACCAGAAATTGTTGGTAAAAGTACAAGCAGGAACACATCAGTTTTGGGAATGTTCTTTCAAAGATCCCAGTGGAGATCTTTCAGTAGATCTGACTCTCAGTTGGAGAGGATCGTGGAATCACAGAATTGTCAGTGTTGGAAAGGATCTCTAGAGATCACCTAGTCCAACTTCCCTGCTAAAGCAGGACTGCACCCAGCTGGGTCTTGAAGGTCTCCAGAGAAGGGGACTCCACAACCTCCCTGGGCAGCCTGTCCCAGGGCTCTGTCACCCCCACTGGAAAGAAGTTTCTCCTTGTATTTTAATTGAAATTTCTGTGTTCCAGCTTGCACCCATTGCCCCTCATTCTGTCACTGGGATCCACTGAAAAGAGTTCAGCTCCATCCTCCTTAAACCCACCCTTCAGATGCTTTATAAACATTAATAAAGTCTCCCCTCATCCTTCTCTTCTCCAGGCTAAAGAGTTCCAGCTCTCTCAGACTTTCCTCATGAGGGAGATGCTCCAATCCCTCCAGCATCTTTGCTGCCGTAGGCTGGACTCTTTCCAGTAGTTCCCTGTCTCTTTTGAACTGGGAAACCCAGAACTGGATGCAGTGTTCCAGTTGTGGCTTCACCACTGCAGAGCAGAAGGGGAGAATGGCCTCCCTTGACAGGCTCTTCCCCATGCAACCCAGGATTCCACTAATCCTCTTGGCAACAAGGGCACATTGCTGGCTCATGGATAGTTTACTATCTACCAGGACCCCCAGATCGTTCTCTGCAGAAGCGCTTTCCAGCAGGTCCACCCCTAACCTATGTCAGTGCCTGGAACTCTTCCTCCCCGAGTGCAGGACACTACACATGTTTGCTTCTTACTGTCTGTCCTGCTGCATTTTTTGTATTCTCAATACTGACCATGTCTGGGCAGTCAGGTATCTCAGGGATCCAGCTCTGTGCAATGATCTTCCTGGTCTGGCAGTCAAAAATGGAAAGAGGCGAGATACAATGGCACAATCTACAAGGCACATTCAGATGTGGAGAAAGTCAGCTGTGCAATTCTCTTAATATTTGTGAGAGTACACCAGGAGTGAATACTGAACAGGACTCTGTATCTTAAAGAGCTATTTTCAGAGGATACTACTCAGCTTAATAACGGGCAGATCAGCACATTTTTACTTTGGAAACTCTCAGTTTTACTTTTCGATTTAAGGCCAGAAACTTTTAAAAATGTGTCATTAAGGTTATTTTAGTGAAGTTTTCCTAATGATGGAGGTAAAATGGGTGTTACTTTTTGAATGCATTGTCCAAAGTGAATGTAAAGACAGCCATCGTGATCAGAACGACTATTTTTGGTGACATCCTAGTTTCTGCTATCTTTAGATTAGAAAAAAATTACTACTTTTTCTCATTAAATGTAACCTACTTGCACAATTCACTCATACTGTGATATATAATATACTTTACTGAGGGAGAATGTGCACACAAATCTTCCAGAAAAGAACACAATTTTAGTCCAAACTCTTTTGTAAAGAAGAGGAAGACTGAACATTCATTTGGCTTATCTAACATAGTTTTCCTTGCTTTTATGCTCTTTCCACTATGTAGAAATCAAGTGAACTTCTTTATTTGTGAATTATTTTCAGATTTTTTCAGGGATGTGCTTACACTGAGGTGGTCATAAATGCCTGCAGCAAGGTTTGTATAAGGATCAAACTCTGCAGTGTTGGGGTTTATGGCACTTGCCTGCTCAAGGCCTAGAGTCACCTTGACTCTGGTGTAGGGAAAATGGTGCAGCAGCTCAGTCGAGGCAAAAGATACTGTTTAAGTAAAGTCTATAACAAGCAATGTTGAAACAACTTTACTTTGAACATTGAGGCACTCATTTTAATTTGGGGTGGAAAGAAATTTATATGCTGCCTGTTTTTTTTTCAATATCTGACCGCATGTGACTGGCAAGAAGTGCAGAGCTGTGGCTTTGTAGGTAACAGCTATTACCAACCAAACCTTCATGGCTTTCTGTAGTCAACAACCTGTAAGAGGTTGCTTTAAAACTCCTTGAGCTCCTTAACCCCTGTATCATTTAGAGGAAGCTGGTTCTGCCACCATAGGAGGTGACAGGAAAAATGAGCAAAAGCCTTTGAGAAGAAGTAAAATTGTACACAGAAGCACTAATGTTTATCACAGATGGAAAACATTCTTACACTAGTCCTCTATTTACAGGCATTTGTAGGTATATTTAACCTGTAGTATTCATAGAAAACTGATCCTGCTCCACAACTAATTAAAGCTGGAATGCTGCCTAAATGCCTAAAGGGTGCTACTTTTTTTTTTTTTTTTTTTTTTTTTTTTTAAGGCGAGTATATAAAATAAACACAGCATATCAAATAAACATTCATGCAATCTCCAATGGTTTCTTCCAACCTAAATTATGCTGTGATTTTTAATATATTTTGTGGTTTAAAAAAATATAGAGGTCTTAAGTAGCCTTTGGCTCCTGTGCCACTCCTGGCTAGAAATATAGGTATTTTCTTATTCAGTGTTTTAAAATGGGGTTCCAAACAATGAAGCATTTTCTTCTCTGTGATTACTCTGGTTCTGTCTGAGCCAGCTCTCATCAGATCATCACAAGTTCTCTGTCTTTCTTCAGAGGTTGATGCCCTCGGTACAAGATCTATTTCTGGAAGATCTCATGTTTTGCTGATGAGTGGGTTATGAGCTTTTTGTGCTAAAGTGTCACCCAAAATATTTGTTTCAATAACTTTTTAAATGGTTTTAATATTTTTTCCTTACAGAAGATGTTGACTTAATTCAGGTCTGCATCAACAAGAAATAGTATAATCAACCTGCTAAGAATAATAATTTTATTTAATAGGAAATTAGTCTAAATAATGTGTAATTTCTCTTTAGTTTGAAAGTGAAAAATCTCTTTTGTTTCCACTTACTGAACTGATACCTGACCTACACCAGACTGATTTTCATTATTTCACTGGAATTTTCCCAGGCTAATACTGATGTAAATGACAGCAGGGCCCTCTTCTGCCATCAAGGACTGAACACAACCACCATTAATTGCTGTTTCATCAGGCAACTGATAACATACCCTTCAGCTAAGAATAGCCATGTTTCTTTGAACCCCTTCTAATGCAATTGTGAAAGAAAGAACAACTTTAAAAGTAGGTTTAAATACATTTAGAAGTGGTGAGGTTCTTTGAGTAGTACAGATGAACAAGACATGAATGATGACAGGTCAGAAACTAGCAACATTTATACTTTTCACAGTCAATACAGGATTGCAAGAATTACATGTTTTTATTTTTTATCTGCTCTCCTGTCAGAAAAAGATTATAGTTACAACATTTTTATGAGTCTGAATTAAAGAACACCAATCATCTATAAAAATCACACTCCTGTTTGAAGTTTTTCCGTTTTTATTTTAACATGAAAGTTGTTGTGTCGTGAAAGCAGTAAGGAAGGAGACTGGTTGTAAGACAATGCTGTCACTTTTTCAGCCTTTTTTTTTTGTTTTTTATTTAATGCTCACAACTCTCAGTGCACTGGGGTCAGATAATTCTTTTTTATCTCCTGTCAAGTCCACTTCCAGTTCCACTCATATAGGTCACTCTACCATGAGGAAGAAGGAGGAGGAAAAAAAAGACAAGGACCCAAAAAGGAAACACAACTTTAAAAATTTACAATTTTGTAGAGAAATTAATGTAGGGTTTGACGTGGAACTACTTTGACATCTTTTATATAAATTGATTCAATTTCATGCTGGTGATATCATTGTAAAAATGAATTATTTTCTCCATCTCATGTAAGTAATCTTGATTTGAGCCAGGAGTTCTGCTAAAATCAATGGTGCAATTCTATCACTTGCTGTACCTTGAGACTGGATATTTATATGACTCCGTTTTCTTGAAAAATGTATTTTTACTTTTTATTTTAAGAGTCTTTCCCAAAATGGGATTATTAGTCTTCTTGAGTTCTCCATGTGTTGAAATCAGCACAGGTTTCTCTGAGGGGTTTGATGGACCCAGAATCAATTCCTTATTTAACAGTGCCACTCTACATGGCTTGCATTGAGAAATTCTGACTGATATTAGCCAAGCAACTTTATGAAGGAAAAATTTCTGCACCAAAAGGGTTGGAATAGGCTGCCCAGGGAAGTGGTGGAATTGTCATTCCTTGAGGTATTTTAAAGACAGGTACATGTGGTGCTGAGGGACATGATTTATTGGTGTTTTTTGTCAGTGTTAGTTTGATAGTTGGACTTGATGATCTGAAAGGTTGCTTCCAACCTCAACGATTCTGTGATTATATGAATTGCCTCCACAGTGCAATGTTGATCTCCAGGATGTGTGCATGGTTGAAATCACACATGAATATGAGCTTCTTCTAGTAATCAGAAAGCCTCATGTGCTACTCACCCTTGTGTACGCAGTTTGTAATACAATTTCCTTCTTCCCAAATCCTTTTAAAGTTCATTTCTTTTATCACTGAATTAACTATTTGGTTAAATCCACAACATTTTTTTTTTAATTTGTAGGAAATTCAAAGACTTGGTTTGGATCGAACTAAAATAAATTTGGACCTTGAATTTATTTGGTTGTATCTCTTCTTGCTTTTGCCACTTAACTGAAAAATCAATTATTCACTTAATTCTAGTCTCAGTGACAGCTGATGTTCTAGATAACATAAACTTCTAATTAAACCGGTCAATGGACACTAAACAAAGTTATTGTATTTATTGTGACATTTCTTATAAGTACGATGGGATTTCCATCACCTTATTTCAACCATCTAAAATTTCAATGAATAGTCTAAAAAGTAGGCTAGGCTTTTTGTGTCATCAAAAAGAATAGGACGATGCAGAGGGTACGTTATCCCTTAAGGCAGGGAGGATGAATCACCATCTGGAAGTACCTGTTTCTCTCTGCTGACTACGGAGAGACTAAAATCAGCTTAGGCTACCTGGTGAACTTCTGTTGTCACTTCAGGCAATGTGAATTCATCCTGAGCATCACTAGTGCCTTGGAAGGATTTATATTGAGTGTCCTGTGTAATATGTCAATTATTTAATGAGATTGAAACAAACTATTTAAAGGTTTTCACTTTTATTTTTGGTATTTTAGATGGGAGTGCCAATACTTTAGTTTAGCATTGCACCAGGGCGGGGCTGCTGATCTTTGTACTGCTAAAAGCCATGCTGAAATGATGTATTCCATCCAAATAAAGAGTTTTAAATGCTCCCTGTTTAAAAATTTAACTGCTTTTTCTGTTTGAATCTTGTTTCATATTTTAATAATGACCTGAATAATTTAACAGCATTTGGACTAAATAAAAACCTATATGACATGTTTTCTCCTTTGCCATATGAGACACTGCTATGCAAAATAATGTCTGTGCAGATGAACAAGGGTCTCCCCTGTGACCTGTGGTGTGTATATTTTAATTGCATGACATTGGCTTCTGCAGGCACCTTAATGGCTGAGGATGGAAACTGGTCCTTGGTATAACTGGTGTTCCATTTTTGGGGTGAGGGATGGGGAGGATGTAGAGAGCAGAGAGTGTTTCCTGTCTGGTTTGTGGATATGCTCTTATAAAGCCTCTTGGAGGTAATATGTATTACATATTTCTCACGCTGAGGTCCTTAAAAAGGGCTGACAAGGTCTGATCAAATAGCTACGGCTCAAGAAAACTGACAGGCAGTGTGCTTTAGACTCTTCTGGGATATTCATTTTGCCAAAAAAACCCCTCAGACTATAAAACTGCATGGAGGACCTTTTGGGTTACTTAGGCTTTGACTGCAACACGTTTTTACCAGGAAAACTACATTCCCCTCATGACCTCAACACAAAAATAACCAGTTCTGGGACCCAACCCTTGGCGGGGTCTCCATGGACAGCTGTAGAGCTGTGCGTATTGGCCAGCTGATACTATCTCCTGAGATTGTAGCTCGTCACGGAAGTATATGTTTTTATTTATGTTCACTGCATATTTACCACTGAGCTACTGAACTGGAGCAAGTAAACTGATATTGTTGTGATGGGAAAACTTCTACTTTCTTATTTTCCATAAGGAGTTGAAGCTGAAACATTAAATACATGATGATATTCAGAAAAAAATGCACAAAATTGACTTTGAGATAATACCTGCATTCTTAGAATACCAGTGGTATCAATGGCTTAATAGTGGTGTGAAGCCATTTTCTCCCTGCTTGCCATTTCCACTGTTACATTTCTACAGCCAAGCTGGGCACATTTCTGGCCTTGGTCCTGTGAAAAGCCAACATCTGCAAAATAGTTCTGAGCTTCCTCCCTTGATATTCATAGAACAACAACTATGTTCAAAAAGAATGATCTTCAGATAGAAGAACAACTATGTTCACCACCTTTACCCAAGGTAATATTTATAGAATCCCCAAGGGAGACAAGCAGGTAACAGGACAAAACATATGCAGTTTATCTGCTTCTAAGAATACTTGCACATCCATATGACGTGTGCTGGCGATGGTCTTGCCTTCCAGATAATCTTCTTGGCATCCATGACCCTCCTGTATTTATTACTGCAATATTATCACAGCGTGCTAGATAGGTAGCTTGGGTTTCTTCTAGGCTTTTGTAGAAGTCAAATTCACAGATTCATATATGACAACATTATTTCTTGAATGACCTGAGGTCCCATCACATGGGTTCATCTGCGAATTATGACTGAGGTCTTGGGACTTAGGGGAAAAGGATGTTGACACAGACTGTGGAACTGTGAAGCTGATATTGCACTGAACTATTGGTTCAAAGAACATGTAAACATCTTTGTGCATGTGATAAGGATCTTAGGCCCCCTTAAATGAGGCTGGATTAACAGACCCACAAATTTAATTCCGATTTCCAGGCTTTATTTTTCCTGTTAAAAAGCCCAAAGGAATCTTCATTTGTTAGAAGGGGAATCTCTGAAGCAATGGACAAGTCTTTAACTCTCTGATCCTTGTTCTGTGTCTTGGAAGTCATTAGACAGGAGTTAATATTTTGCTTTCACTTATGCAAATGTTTCTTAATAGAAGTCAATAATCTTAATTTGTATCAATAAAGCTGAGATCTGAATCTCACCTGCTAAGATTACTGTATTTGGATGCAGTGTCTCATTTCATACACAGTAAACTCAGGCATAAATATTAATCATCACCTCATATATTCCTCTTGATATGATTGCTAATGTTCTGCTTCCATGACATGACATCCCTTCAAGATTCTTCTACCGAGACGATTTTAAAAATATGAGGCTGAAACAGCAAAATCTAGGGTGAAGGAGCTGACTTAGCAAAACCGGTTACATTTCTGTCAGTGCTTATCATTGTAATTTTTCTAGGATGCTTGCCTCAAAAGCATTCTACACACAGAATATTCTCAAAAATATTCTACACACACATATACATGTGCACACATCCACATCCACACATACTCCAGAAAAACGGGAACAAGAAAAATCAGAAGCAAACACAGATAATATCCACCAGTATTTCACGTAGCATATCGAAATTAAAAAGCAAAACACAGTAATGGCAATAGTTCTTTTACAATATGGATGCTAACTGCTGTTGTCTAGTTTCATCTTTGTATACTCCGATTTTCTTCTTTCCCTGCTACTATCTATCATGATTTAGGAATATCTTAATCACATTGAAATGGGTATTTGACATGTCCCTATTTAGGTCATGATTAGCAAGATCACTTACGAGATCTGTAGCAGCTGTCAGTTGTAGTGTGCTGGTTGTACAACATTTACAAATGACATGAGGGGCAGTAGAAAAATGTCATTAGATTACAGAGAGATCATTCATAATATTTCAGTATCTTCACGTACGTGTTATCTGTAATGGTAACTGGTTTTTAAGGCCATCTGGTTAATAGCTGTTCAGCATAAAAGACAAAGACAAGCTACAGGGAAAAAAAAAACATTATTAAACACAGAGATATAGAAACTGTAACACAGATAATAGAGACACTAACAAAGAGCAGTCACCGATCATTGGGCAACTGATGGAGCCACTCAAGCATACCCTTGAAGAGAATAAAGGTAGATTTTTGTATCTGATAAGAAGGGAAACAAAATTATTCTGATCATTGCCATCTGTCCTATCTTTTTATTAAAATCTATTTCTGACTATTTTTTGTGTGACCTTGCTCTCTTTGTCTGTGCATATGTGGGTGATTTGAAATGGAGCTTCAAACTGGACCAGCCAGCAAGAAGCAGGAGACCAGAGACCCAGGGTGGGAGATGGAGGCCGGATAAGCAGGACCTGGAGTCTGGGCATGGACTCTAGATGGATTTACAACCTGGTCTAAGGTTTGAGGGCACCTGTGAGTGTGAGAAAAGATTGCAAACAGATCCACAGGAGGACAAAAGACCATGTCTCCCAGATTAATTACATCCCACATTCCAATTTAAACACTTAAACATTGTTGCATCAAAATATACCACCCTCTGGAGATAGTTATCCTTGAAGACTCTTGGTGTTCACAGCTCAGTTTTCTGTGTTATAGTTTGGGTGTGACAAGATTGGGTATCGTAGAAATCCACCACATGCTGAAACTTTACTGAGAGATGCAATAGAGGACATCTCCTGTGGGTTTCTCTAGGGGAGCTCAGTGCAAATTGTATGTTCAGAGTGTGGTTTAATGAATCAGGATCCACACAGAAGTCACTACTTTCTTTCACAGATCATGCTATCACAGAAAACCAATGAAACAGTCCTTGACTGTTGTGTTGTCATGAGCAACATGTAATGGCCTTTGGCAGTTGTAGGTGTCAATAACAGAAAAGGACTCCTGGCATGGAGAAAGTGAGCTGTGGATCTATGTTAGCTTCCCAAACATGGACATGAGACCTTATAGTGACCTTCCAGTACCTAGAGGGACGGTTTATCACGGAATGTAGCGATAGGACGAGAAGTAATGGTTTTAAATTGAAAGGGGGGAGATTTAGATTAGATATTAGGAAGAAATTCTTTACTGCGAGGGTCGTGAGACACTGGAATCGGTTGCTCAGAGAGGTTGTGGATGCCCCACACCTGGAGGTGTTCAAGGCCAGGTTGGATGGGGCTTTGAGCAACCTGGTCTAGTGGGAGTTGTCCTTGCTTATGGCAGGGGGAGTTGGAACTCGATGATCTTTAAGGTCCCTTCTAACTCTAACCATTCTATGATTCTGTGAGTGGAGCTGCCCTAGAACAGCTACTTTTCTTTGGCTGTGCATGCACCAATAAGATTGGCCCTGGCCAAACTGCAAAGATTTCCCTCTGTCACTGATAATTGGACTCTAAGTAGCAAAAATATATCACACATAACATTACCCTTGAAGCAGATGAGTAGCTAAACCATGAAGGATGTTTAGTTTTCTGGTCCTGCTGGATGAAGACAGTAAGGTACAAATCAAGAGCAATGCAATCTTGTTCAGCTGCCATGTACCTTGCTCTATGAGGGAAAATATTGGGCTGCCTCCTCAAGTTTAATTATGCATGCCAGGCTGGCTGGGGACTGCTCAGCAAGGATAACCCTTTCTTTTGCATCAAGCTGATTTTTCATTTAGCAGAATATTTTGCTAAGTCATCTGTTATTGCCAGCTACTGGACAAGGTTGAGACAAAACTCTTAGGCTAAAGGGGTCTGTAACTATCTTGGCCATAACTACTCACCCCAGGCAGTGTGAAGCTTGTAGTAGGTGGTGACATTGTCTGCACAGTGTCTCTCCTTTCTCCCCAGGTGTAGAGAGTGGCTGTACTAAGCCAGAACTGTAAGGACTGTTACCATTGCTGTTATTTAATGCTGTTGAAGGTTCGAGAAAGACCTGTGATGAGAGCATGGGGTGATAAGCAAGGAAAGACAAGGAGTTTAGGAGACTAAACTGAGATTGCTAAAAGAAGTTTTGCCAAAACTGATTTTCAAAGAAAATTGAATTTTGATTTATCACCCTTTTTTTTTTCAGGATGATCAGATGTGGATTCTGGCCACAATGCAATACATCATGGAAGATGCAGTTTCATAAGGGTGGCTGGCCCAAGAAGTGGGTGAAGGACCTTGCGACAACACAGGTAACCTTTTCTATTTTGAACTTAAATTTTATTTTATAGTGACATTCTTGTTTTTCAGTCAACTATTTAAAAGCTTTTATTAATTTTCAGTCTATAATCGAAATTTTGTATAAGAGAATAGGTTATCTTCTGATCTCTTCCAGCTTTTCATCTCTTCTAATTGTAAACACTCATAAATTATAGAACTAATCCAGGAAATGTCTGTGGAAACTGAATCTATGTGGGATACCAGAGAGAGCATCTTAGAGCAGGGTCTTTCCTACCACAGGAAAGTCTGGATGTTTCCATATGAGCCATTACTCTGGGCCCTGGTGTAGTGAAGGAAATAGACTTGTTTCAGGCCATTTTCCTTTGTCTACCTTAGGAAAAACTTTCCCTATAAGGACTTATTAATATTAAAGGATGTTCTGTTAACTAAAAAGTAGTCCAAGAATATAGTCTAGCTCACATATAGGTGCCTGCATTGGCTAGATCTCGAATTATCCACGAAGGACTTAAATATCTATTTTCTCCCATGTTCCAAAAGTATTTTGCATTTTCTAAGAACATTATCTACCTTTCAAGCTTGCTTCTTTGCTTCTGGTTTCCTCCCTTGGAGTGAATATCTGCTTTGAGCAATAATAAATAGCCTTTGTTATTGCATAAAGTTTCATCAGCTTTCCAGCAATTACTCGGTTTGATCTTCTGCACTCTTGCAATTACCAGTGACCTACATGGCTGCTGCTCAGCTCTGTGAGCAAGAGAGATGCAAGGTTTCTCACTCACAATTGTCAGGAGTGATGGTGGCACAGAAGATTCACTGGAAACTCTGCAATGGAAAGAAATAGTCTGCCGGATGTTTCCAGGAGCAGCTGATAAATTCAGTGTTTCAGTCAGAAAAAAGTGTCAGAGGATTTGTTTTGTGCAGAGAAAGGAAAATCAATTAGATCAATACTCAGTAAAAATATTATTGTTTTATTCCAACCAAAATAAATAGTACCACTGCAGGCGTTACTGTAGTCATCCTGCTTTTCCCCTGCAGGATCTTGTCTATGTGAAAGAGGTGCAGGGTGACGGTGCTATGGCAGCCATTTAAAGATCCTTTGGGTAACTCTTTGATACTAAGGTATTTCACCTGTAGTATTAGAATAAAAAGTGAATGAAATAAATATTTCACACATAGAAGGGGGAAAGACAGTCAAAACTGAAGAGAAACAAACTCCATGTTGGCCATAGAGGAGACGGGACACGGCTGTGTGTCTCATCAAGAGGAGCAACTGAGTCACCTGAAGTCCAAGAGGAGAGTTTTAAGGACTGGTTGGAAAAGGAATACGTGGTGGTTTGTATTGTGCTCTGTATCTTTCTATTTCCCTTTTCTTTAATAGACATGACTGCTGGTTTTTAGCCACCTTAATCATCACTTATAGAAGTGTGACGTAGGGAGTACACAAAGCTCTTCCCTTAATGTCCTGGATTTCTTAGCAGGATTCAAGTTGCCATTTACTTGAGACTCCAGAAGTTGAACCTGGCCCCTGTGGCTGCCATTCAAGGCTTGGCAGAAGAGTTATGTGAATATATCTATATACAGTGGGTGGCTTTACCCACTGTGCAATTTCCACTCCATCTGGTGGCTGGAATGACTGTACAGGCTATGAATTATTACCGCAGTTGAGCCTGAAGCAGGATTCTCATTTAGAAAGCAGACTAATGACAGTTTTCCCTGAGTTGACCTGGGTCAAACTTATCTCAGCTGGAAGTTGTTTCTTTGCATGGCTTAAACTCATTTGCAAGATTTAGAGTATTGCTAGTGCTAATATTGTCTTCTTCCTAGCAGGGAAGAGAATCAAGCTAGATTTTGCTAACAACCACGATTTCTAGTTACCTGGAAATTTGAGTTTAATTCAACTTTTAATGTTATGTGGTTTCAGTCTGAATCAGCTGATCTTTTTCTTGTGGGACCATTGCTGGTGAGCTCAAAGCTCCCAGGATTTGGTTGCTCCCAGAGTTATGATTCTTTTTAGCCTATAGCATACATGTAGTCTCTGAGCAGAGCCCAACAGGAGTCCAGACATTGTTTTGTCAGGTTTTGGCTATAAAAGTGAAGAGAACCAAGGCGCAAAATTGAACAGCGCTCCATCACTGTCTATACTACTCCACTTTTTGCAGAGTCTCTGGAGGGGTTTTGGCTTGTGCCATGTAATGCTCTTCTGGACACTCCCTGGGGTATTTGCATTAGGTAAGGTGGATGAGACCATGCTGGTTTTGGCATTTACTGTGTAGATGGCTCTGCCATGTCTCTTACCTTTGAAGCCAGAAAAAGGACTCTCTACCTATTAGTAAAATCATAATCTCTAAATCTTACCTTGAATTTGCTGAGAGCTGCGAGATACTTAAAGACCCAGCGAATTTTTTTAATGAAGCTTTGTGTCATTAGACTCTCTACTCGGGCAATAATGAAGTATAGTTATAACACCTCTGTAAAATCACTCCTCTCCTGTAGTGACTTTCACACAGCAGGTTCTGGAGCACAGTCCAATGAATAGTATACATCGCTACCGAAGCAATGAAACACACTCTCAGCTGCCATGCACCAGTTGATAATCTGAAAGAAGCAATACTCTGTAATTGGTATAGCTGTGATCCATGGGGAACACAGGTCATGAAACTCCCTACTGCCTTGATTTTGCTCTTCAGCTTGTAGTTGTCAGTTCAATCAGCTAAGAGGCTCTACACAGGCATTTTAGGGAACAAAGTGGAGAAGAAAGAGGTATCCAGCTGAAAATATAAACAAATATGGCTAGGGAAGAGGTGAATTTTCAAACAGGAGGAGTTCACTCTCAGATGTTCTTGCAAGAAGTACTACAGAATGTTTAATGAATAAACAGTCAGGACCTCAGTATTACATCTTGTCCAACAGCTGGCACCTTCAGAAGCAGAGCACTCCTTCCTACCACAAGCAGGGTATGAGTTCATTTCACGGTCAGAAAGAAGAATGCTATTCACTGAATCACCAACTTCCAAGCACTGAGCCAGGCAAACCTGGCTTGACTTTAAGGTCAAAAGTCAGTAGAGATAGCAGTGGCGTGGCAGTTAATGACTGCGTTTGCTCCTGACCTTATGACCAGAAGTCACTGGCAGCTATGTTGGATAATGAGGATAGTACTTACCTTGAAGAACTGAAGTAATATATACACAACTGACCTGTCAAACTGTTGTGTGTTTGCATTTTACTTCAGAAAAATGAGGATGATTTGCTGTGCGTTGAACGAAATGTATAGAATGTGGGTATTGCATTTTGATGTCTCAGATTGGACTACTTTTTCTTAGAGATACTTTGTGTGAATAATTTAGAATTTCAGGGAGGGTTTTTTGTTTCTTTCTATCTGTGTTTGTCAAAGTAACATCAGTCTCATACTGCTTGGCATGGACTCTTCAAAACATGGCTGGTGATGCCACTGAAGCTAATAATTCAACTGTATCTCACTGCATAATGAACCGATCATCACATTAGTTTTATTGGAATATATGCAGTGTCAACCAGCCATTGCTATTTTCTCATCTGATTTTCAACAGCAGGAAGAGATTGAGAAACACTCATGCTGAACTTTGTTCTAATGGCCTGTGGCAAGAAGTGGTCTTTTGGGTAAAACTTCAGTTGAGATCCCAGTTTACAAGAGACCGGGATCTTTGTAATCATTATCAACTTGTTAGCCCTTGCTTAAGAATCTTGCTTGTTTCAGGCTCCATAAATCTTAGTTTAGATTGCTGCTTATGTTCTGTTTTCACTTGTTTGTTTGAAAAATGTATCTATTTTCCTGCTGGAGTAAAAGCCACTGGACTCTTTTCAGTGGTTCCCAGTGACAAAATGAGGGGCAAAGGGCAAAAGGTAGAACATAAGAAGCTCCATTCAAATATGAGGAAAAACTTCTCTCCGGTGAGGGTGTCAGAGCCCTGGAACAGGCTGCCTGGGGAAGGTGTGGAGTCCCCTTCTCCAGAGACCTTCAAGACCCACCTGGATGCAGTCCTGACTAATGTGCTGTAGGCAACCCTGCTTTAGCAGGGGCGTTGGCTTAGATGATCTCTAGAGGTCCCTTCCAATGCTGACAAATCCAAGATTCTGTGAAAAGGAAAATAAATGGCATAGGTGATATACTGCCACTGTGTTGCCATCTTCCTGGTATTTTGACATAGTATTTCCCACAGATCATTTGTGCTGTCAGGGAGAGAGCCTTGTGGGAGTCACATCAACAACACATTCCTCAACAGGGCATTTGGGAGCGGTGCCTTGGGAATGGTGTTTGCTATCCATACAGATCACTATTTTGATGCTTGTTCTGTTGCTTCTTGATTGCCCACACGCACAGACACACATTTGCATTCCCACTGCATGCACATTAAGCTTGATATTCCTGCTACAAATCTCTGCAAACCCGTTTCTGGCCTCTGTGTTGGGTTGGAAGGGATGGGCGTAGCTGGCAGAGGAAAGAGGCCACATCAATACCTCCCAAGGGTTTCACTGTGTGGGGCTCTTGTCAGATTTAGAACAAGAAAGACAGTTTAAGCCCCGAAACATTTTCAACCCCCAGGCAATGGAAACGTATTATTGTCTGTGCTGCATGGGTGTTCTGAAATATATATGTCCTGCTTGGAAGTTCTGTGGAGCACACCAACATTAACTATGACAAGCAGTTGAATTTCTCATTATTCTGTCTTATTCCTTTTTACTATGGCTATGGCTATCTAGCTAGCTCTTTTAATCTTTCCTAGCAAATCAATCCTTCCTGCCCTCTAATTATTTTAACTGCTATTCTATGAATCCACTTGTTTTTTGCCAATATTTTTTCTGATAAATCGCCTGCAGATGCCTTCAGCGTTCCAGCTACAGTTGCTGCACTGACACTCAGAAAGACCTTTTATGTATTTGCCCTCAGGTGCTGTTGCACATGGCATCTGTGCTTGAAACGCTTTATCATCAGATTGGGACTTTCGCTCTATCTGTGTATTATCTTTGCAGTGAATCCCACCTTGTTTAGTTTACCCTTGTGTTCTTTATTACTTTACTCCCTTCTCTTTTATTATCTGCCCTTCAGAGTTCAAAAGTAATTTAATAAATATTGCTTTTACTTTCTGATTACTATTAAAGTAGAAGTGACACAAGATCAGCCAAAATTAGGGACATCTTCACATCTCTGTTCCAGCTTAGAGTAAGAGGCAGAGATATTGCCTTAATGAATTTGCTGTTAACAAATGTGACAACTGAACTTGCAAGAATATGTATTAAAATATGTGTGTTACAGGGGGAAATTAAGGAGCAGCAGGTACCAAACTGGAGAGCACTGAGAACCAAGCAAAGGTTTTTACCAGGCCATTTTGAAGGACAAAAATAATGTGATAGAAATCAACAGATACTTTCAACACAAAAATCATGGAGATGCCTCCTACATTTAAAGTTCAATCTACAAGGAGTGTAGATTGCTGAAGAAAAAGCACAGATGCTAAAAGAAAACTGCTTGGAAAAACACCAGAAAAATAATAGTTAGTCTATGTCTATGTGGCTGAAATCTTTGAACCTGAAACAGCTCTTCAAAATAGTGGCTTCAATAAAAAGTGTGTTTTTATCTAGTGAGAACAGAGTCCTCTGAAAGTATGACTCTGCATGCCTGTGCCACTTGCACATTTGTAAGATGAAATCAGGTGGTTTCCCCAAAGGCACACTAGTGACAGAAAACTGAGTCAAGAACTTCCTCAGGCCTATAACTTGGCACCTTCACCTTCCAACCGTTTCCCTGTTAGCACATCATTCTGCTCTGGTCACTTAATCTCTTGTAAGGTGGAAGCAAATCTTGCAGCATGGGACTTTACACCACCAAAGTCTTACCTGCTTTTTTGAAATAGGGGTTGAATGCCATTTAAGTAGCACAGAAGCCTTGTGTTATCCCCACTATGTTAGATGAAATTGCAGCTTGGATTATTTTTAGTAGGAAATATTATCTTGCAGCGGGGGAGAATGAGAGGAAGAGATAATAGGATTAAAACTAAGAGGCTAAACTGGCTTGATGTTTGTTATATCTCCACTCTCATTTCTTTCCCACTCAAGCAAACACTACCACCTTTATCAGTAATGAAGCTGTTTATTTTGGTAAAGAGCTGAAGTCAGAGTTATAGCTTTGAAGAAAAAGGTTGTTTGAAGAAAAATAGCATTTACTTTTCTCCTGTTTGCAAGTGGCATTAGTGTCAGTAAGTCCTCTGAAGTCCCCTGAGAAACATCTGTATAAGACCAGAGAGGAATGGTGGTGAGAATACTGCAATGCACCTCCTCTGCCTTGGTACTATTGAGGGGCGTCCCATGTTCAATTCAGATCTCCATTTTAAAAAAAGAATAAGTGCACACGTTATTCCTATTTTGTAAGTTTTTATTCTTAATTATGACTTTAAATGACTAAAGTTTTTGTCAACCATAATGGCATAGGTACTGTAGATCTAGCTGGTTGGGAGCTGTATTACGAATGCTGTAAAGACATATTAAAAATCCAGTAAGAATTACTGATACATTTATTATTTTTTAGGGTTTTTTTTAGGTTTACATTTATATAGCAATAAAATTTGTGACTGGAATGCTTTTAGAAGACATGAAGATGTACTGATATTGAGTGGCAAGGGTGTCAGAAACCTGTCAAGCAACCTTTTTCTTTTGGCAGCAGAGTGAGTAGGCTATTTGTATGACTGTTAATGGGGAATGATGTAAATATGAAAGAATAAATGTTTCACTCCAAATGCTTCATGGAATACATACACGTGCACACACAGTTTAAATAAATATGTAAATTGCATGGCATGGTTTTTAAAAGAATATATTCTTTGAAGATCTCCCCAAAGTGTTCTTTTCAAAATTTATATTCTGCCTTGTTCTGTCAGGTTGAGGATACTCTGAATATGAAAGACATAAACTGCCAGCTAGATTTTGCTTTTAAGGTCTCTTATTTGATTGTAGATAAAAAATCCAACTTTGCTTTTTGATTTGCTTTTTTTTTTTTTTAGTAATATTATTAGCATGACAGACTGGAAAACAAATGTGACAGTTATCAATTGTTCATTATCTAATTTCAATCTGTTCTGATGGCCAGCAGACCAAATAAACTGTAATATCTTCTGGATCGGAGTCTTCCCACAAGAATAATACTAAACATAATAATAATAATAATAAAGTTCTTGTCGCACACTGCAGCTTTTTCTTTCCTTTTTCTTATGGTGTTTTATTCAAATCCATGCAGGGACAGACAACTATTAAGATAAAAATCAAAACCCTCCTGGAGTTAGGCTCATCTAACTCCATCTTCTGTAATGTTGGAATATCTTGTCTTTAACTGGTACCTCACCAGCTAGCTATCGTCTCACCTCCTGCTGACTGCTGAGCTGTTTATAAAAACACATTTCGCTCTGTGTATGATACAGATACTTTGGAGGGGAGAGGAATATATTAAGCATGCAGAAGAGATTGGCAGTCTTTTCAAGTTTCATGGGTCTTGGTGGAAAACCAAAGGAAGTTAGTGGCAGGAAAAATAATTCAAACTCTTTCAAGCTCTTTTGAAGTGATTTCTTCAAAGCCCCCCTTTTTCATTTTACCATACAATCCTTCAGCCTGGAGATGCAAATCCAGGCATGATATTGTATCACTAAGGAAATTGTGCAAGTTAAATCTACTGTGAATGAACAGGCAGGCTGAGAGTCACTGCACCTGCCTAGAAATTTATATGTCTCTGCAAGCTGTTTAGTTCTCTTGTCAGTGGGAGTTAAGTAACTCAAGAGGATGGTTCCTCTTGTCCTAAGCCAGGTGTCAAGGAGAAGTGATTGAAGTCATACTTCAGAAGTGCACTTCTCTGTCCTTTAAATACAGATCACTACCTTGAAGTAGAAGATGATAGATAATTTTTATTTAGCTGAAATAGGGTTAGACAGAGTCCAGCAGAAGTGATCTACTAGCAAGCATCATACTACTAAACCCGCGTGCAGAAGAGATAAAACTAGATCTAAGTCTTCTGTCCCATCCTTTTAAATTCATCCAGGGAAAAGTAATGGAAAACCATGTTTTATAAGTGTATCTACTTCAATAGTGTGGGAAATGGAGAAGAGTTCATTTCACATGTATATACTCAGCTCTCTAAATCTTTAATTTACCTGTAAATTATTCTGGACTCCCATTTCATAAGCAGAATTATTTATTAGACTGAAAATATGATATCATGAACAGTTTTGAAGACAAGTTTTATTTCAAATGAGAATTTAGGATGTGAATTTTGAAAATGTTCAGTGGTCACTGAACAGCAGCTAGTTTCTGTGCCTTCCATATGTGGATATGTCTTTAATTTTCATTTCTGAATGAGAAAGAAGGAAAGCCAAAAGAATGAGAATTACTTCTATCCCTCTCAGGATTTTCTTTCTCAGTGAGTCAGTTAACCATCGTAGTAATGGGAATGGACTCGGGCCAGGGCAAGTCACCTTTGAAAAATGTCAGTTTAATACTTCTAAGGAAACTTTTCAAAGTACAAAAATAAAAGAGTTAAAAATAATATTACCCATATTTTATATAATTTTAATTTATGAGACCAAGAAAAATATTTTTCAAAAGAAGTGGTCAGTTATTAAGTGAATAAGGGGTTGATCTGGGTCACTGTATCCAGTTCTGTAAGACCCCTTGAAATAGTAGAAATGGATAGAATGAGGTTCTTTTTCGCTTAAAGCTACCACTTTAGCTATTCGGTCAGTTTTTGGACTTCTTTCCCACTGTGCAGGAAATCTAGACTGGTCTGTTTGCAACAGGTTTTCTGGGGTTCGTATAGTGTCTTGGCACAGCAGTGTTTGTATTGCAAATGAGGTAATAACATGATGGCTTTCTGAAATGTGGTATTTTCACAGGCAAACTGGGTACTAATGAGGTCCCTATGGACAGCTGGTTGATTTAAATATTTTAATTCCAATCCATCTCTTTTGTAGGAATAACTTGTTTACCATTTTACTGCTGTGATAGCAGTAAAGACTGCAGTACTGGAGAGTGGAAATGAAATGTTCATGACTGGGCAGCAATTTTGAGAGCCTTGTTCAGTTCCTTCCAAGATTTACCCCTGAGCAAGTTCTCTCTTCATTTAGGATTTGCTGCCAAATACACAAAATAACCAGTTGGTTTTTCTAATATGCTCAGGGCAACCAAGAAATGTTGGAAAAAACAGTCACCAAAATCTGCCGTTTCCTGTTCATTTTATATCCCAGCCAAAAAACCCCAAAACATCCCCGTCCCCATAAGCAGAGAAATTACCCCTTGATTTTTCTGCTCTGTTCCAGCTGTCATGCCCTCTACAGAGACAAATAGCTATTGGCTGCTGTCTGTATGTATGCTATTGTCACTAAGATTTACCTTCCAATCTAAGCTCTCTGCTTTCTGTTTCTTCATTTCCTGCTTTGTTGGGCTGAAGTAGATGTTTAGTATGTTTAATATGAGAAAGACGAAAATCAGAGCAATTGCAAAGATTGCATTATATTGCAGTATATCTATAAACTTCTGCAGTCTGACACTAGGGGCACCAACATATAAGGATAAAAAGCATCAATAATGACCTCAAATCATACAAAACTTTGTACACTGCTGTTTCTTCAGGGAAAAAGCTTTACTGAATGCAGAACTTGCCAGAAATGAGTAAAATCATAGAATAGTTTGGGTTGGAAGGGACCTTTAAAGGCCATCTATTCCAACCCCACT
Organism: Thinocorus orbignyianus; assembly: GCA_013400375.1. Lineage (NCBI taxonomy): Eukaryota > Metazoa > Chordata > Aves > Ciconiiformes > Thinocoridae > Thinocorus > Thinocorus orbignyianus. The sequence goes on from VXBW01007700.1 coordinate 606,003, forward strand.
GCAATGAGTGGGGACATCTCCAGCTAGATCACTTTGCTCAGAGCTCTGTCCAACCTGACCTGGAATGATTCCAGGGATGGGGCCTCCACTGCCTCTCTGAGAAATATGGGACTCATTTCAGCACATTTTTTGTCATAGAGTCACAGAAGCATAGAATCATAGAATGGTTAGAGTTGGAAGGGACCTTAAAGATCATCAAGTTCCAACCCCCCTGCCATGGGCAGGGACACCTCTCACTAGAGCAGGTTGCTCAAAGCCCCATCCAGCCTGGTCTGGAACACTTCCAGGGATGGGGCATCCACAGCTTCTCTGGGCAACTTGTTCCAGTGCCTCACAACTCTCATAGGAAAGAATTTCTTCCTAATATCTAATCTAAATCTCCCCTTCTTTCAGAAACCATTAACTTTAGTCATATCGCTACACTCCCTGATGAAGTGTCCTGCCCATCTCTTCTATAAGCCCCTTTTAGGTATTGGAAGGTGGCTATAAGGTCTCTCTGGAGCCTTCTCCAGGCTGAACAACCCCAACTCTCTCAGCCTGTCAAACGGAAAGAAAATGTTGTTTTGGAAAACAGGATCTGCATGTTACAGTATTATGCAGTCTGAATGGGCTGAAGAAACAAGCTTTTGGGCTCCCCCAAGTCCTGTGATGTCCCACAGCAGTCTATGACAACTGCATTGCTTTCCACTTGAAAAAGCCGTTTTCATCAGAAATAAGCAAATTTGCTTATTTTCAACACAAACAACTTAATGGTAGGACTGGGCAAACAATCTTTGCATGCAAATCAATTGCAGTCAGATTTCATGCTGTAAGGAAATCCCAGCCCATCCAGAGTCTTCACTTTTGTAATCTCTTGGAGTGTTTTGAATCAGTTTATGGCAGTTTCACATGATTTTCATGACATTAACTGCTGTGAAGTGAACTAAAACTGTTAAGAAATAACCACACTGAATCAGCTCAGGATAAGAATATAATATTCAGGGGAGTGCTGCAGACATAAAGAGCTCTGACCTACAGCTGCCCAGCTGCTTCTTGAAAAAAATTACCACTGTCCATAATGTTACATGTCCCAATGTTTCTTCCCTTTTGCTGTTGAGGCACTGTTCCCCACTGCTGTTTGAGACCTGCAGAATGAATCAGGGAAAAAATTTCCTTCTCCACTCTCCTTTTCAAAGAGGAAAATTCTGTGTGTTTCTTTAGTCTTCAGCAAAGGATAAAAATATCTGCTTAAGATGTGGGAAATAAAGCTCTTGCACTATTAGAATCATAGAATTTCCCATGTTGGAAGGGACCTTTCAGATCATCGAGTCCAACCATCAACTTAACATTGACTAAAACCACCACTAAACCATATCTGTAAGCACTATGTCTACTTGTCTTTAAAATATCACCAGGGATTGTGACCCAATTTGTGACCCCTGGGCAGCCTGTTCCAATGCTTACCTCAAGCCCTCAAAAAATCTAAAGAATAGCTTCCTAGGATTTTATTTTATTTTATTTTAAATATTCTGGGACAGAGACCTTTTTTTGATCTGAATCATTAGTATATTGTCTTTACTAATTTGGCTTTTGAAAGATACCTTTCTTCTTGTAGTGAAGCAGAGTAAATACCCTCCTCCCCCCAGTCTTGTCTACCTCAGAGTTAGCTATCCAGCTTAAATTAGTTTTCCTGATTCCCTCTGAAGTTCCCTGGGAAAGATAATAACCTCCAGATGGTTCAGATGACCTATTTTGAACATGTGTTTAGAAGAAGATGAATCAGAATTTTGTCTTTCACAGGGTTCTATTCTGAAGACTCCTTGTGAATCTAATGTCTAATATTTATTTTGTCTAGAGAGTTTATACAGTTGCATCTATGGTAATAGAGTTGATAGATAAAGACACATGAAAGTGTACAAAGCTAATAATAAAACAGTAGCAGTGGGAAAACGTATGTAGATATACATAGATCAAAGCAGCTCCTCGAAATTTAGCAGATTATAGAAAATAAATATATAACTGAGTTCAGAAGAGAAAATGAAAGAGAAAAATAAGATGAAAACATCTCAAATTATTTTGTTATGTGATCTGTGTTGAGCATCTTGTGTTGTGTTCATATGCACGACATTGATTTTGTCTGATAATAATACGAATTACCAAATTGTCAGTGGAGGACTAGGGAAAACCTACAAATGAGTTAGGTTTTTAGGTTATCATGGTTTTATTGACCTGTAAAGGCGTATCATAAATGACAGTCCTTTCTCCAGGGAGTTTCCAGTCTAAAATATAAACCTTAACAGGCAGTTGAAGTAAAAATGCATCCCATCTTCACTGGGTAAAGAAAAAAATATGTATAAACGGATTGTGTGAATCATAGCAGCAGTTTCATCCATTCCTAGTATCACTGTATGAACTACTGCTTTGCTTTGAATCTAAGCACCATGATAGCTTTTTGGGTTTTGATGGAGAGATTATTTTCTACTTGTTACTTGCGACACGGGGAAAAAGGATGAAAGGTAAGAGGAAGATATGTGACTGAGACCTTTTGACACCAAAGGGAAGAGAGCTGACCTTCTGGTATACAACAGATTCAGTAGGTGTGTTAAGTAGAAATTCTGGAAGGAGTGGAGCAAAAAAAATTATATTTGATGTAAAGGAACGTGAGGAATGGAGGACATTAGAGATAGTTGCGAAGAAGGAGGAATTAAAGGTATAGATAAAGCATCAAAGCCAAAAGAAAGGATGTTACAACAATCAAAGGGAACAATTTTCAAAGCTTCGAGAAAAAATTGTGTAGAATAAGCAGCACATAGAAGACTGTGTCATGAAGATATTGTACGTGGAGCAGCTGCAAACTTGGGTCATAAATGTATCTGGGGCAAAAGAAATCAAATATGACACTACAGTACCATGAAGTCCTTGGCCAAATGAACTGAATGATTGAAACATGAAAATATAGGTTCTCATACAGTTCCCAGTAGTGATACTGGTAGTTTCCCATTGTACCAGAGGGATCTGGGTCATGTCTGTAACATGCACTCTCCTTTGCAGGATCTTGAGCAGAAGCAGCGGCTCATGCCCTGCTCATTGTAGGCTGCAAATTTTGGCTGTTCAAGGGGATACAGCTAGATTCTGAGCACAAATGCTCTGCTACAGAGAATTTGGCAATGAACTTTGCCTCTCCTGCAGCTGCTTATATAGGAGGAAGTGATCTGGGCTATAAATATGGCGAAATTACTTTTTATTTGCTTGGTAACTATTGAACATCCAGCTACATGGTAAAATGCATGCAATAGCAAGATAGTTGCAATTAAAGAGTAAATTATGATGACATACGTTATTTCTCAATGTCTAAACCATGGTTGAAGGTTACATAGCAATTACTTTTGATCTCATTAAGAATAATTAGTAATTACCAAGTACTCTAAGGGAAATGTGATTACTATGAAGCTACCTGGTATTTCCCCAAGGGAACTCTATCTAGTTACAGAATATATATGCCCCATTACTTAAAGCAACGCATAAAATGCCACTTTATTTATGCAGTACAAGCAAAATAGGCCTGTTAAAAGTGTTTAATGAAATATTTGGCAAAGACAAAAGCTTTACAGTGACTATAGTACAGAATATTTACAACCTCCTCTAAATTAGATACTCCTATCTGTCATCTAACATGCCCATTTTTGAAAATAAAGGAATAGATACATTAAAATAAAATTAAAATCATAACAGTCTTCCTCACCTTTTTCTGATACACTGCTCAGAGAATAAGATTTGGAAGACACCTGCTTCTAACTAGAAAATGATGGAGACAAATCTGGAGCAAGCTCACTCTAACCAACAATAGTGGGAAAGAATATAGATCTACCTGCCTGATTTTGTCCATAGCCTTCAGAGAGAAAAGCCAATATTTAAGTTCTCAATAGAAATATTCTCAAAAGAAACAAAGAGAAAAAGCTGTAAACTGGTATTTCATAGTGATGCATTTGCCAAGAGCTTCTACTGCTGTGAAAAAGACAACAGATAGGAGTAGAAAGCACCCTTTGTTATTTTAAATGTATTGATAATGACTAGAAAGGAAATATTTGATAATGGCAACTGGATTTGTGTGGGTCAGTGCAAATGTTTATACTGAAACAAAGAATAATTTGTGGATTTTTGTGGCTGTGGAGTTGACCAGCTTATCAGATTTGTTTTGTTTGGAACTGACTGTTTGAAAATGATCCTGTTTTGTGAGTTCAGAAACCCCAAAGCTTCATTTGGTCATATTTTGGAATTGAGGAAGTTGAACTACAGAAAGCGTCACTAAAATTGCCACAAATTAGATTGGTGTAACAGTCCATTTTGAGGAACAGCAGTTTTGCCAGAATTGGTCCAATTAGGCCTAGAAGGAAATCTTCCCGCAGAAGTATGGAAGAACCTGGTTTTCACTTTGAGCTACTGTTTACCAATGAACCACAACTGAGGAAATCAGAAAAATTATTTTCTTCCTCTTTCTCACATTTTCTGATGGATTCAAAATGGAAAAGTAAGTGTTTGAGTACTTTTATCATGTAGAGTGAGAAACACCTTTGCTATTATGTCAGGGCCTAGAAATCTCTTCTAAGGTTTAGGACAGTCCTATGTTAGGTAGTGGGATACTGTAACAATAGCTGAATGTATTTCAGTTGACAGACCCTGACAACCGACATTTGTTCCAAATTCCATAAAAACTAATTTATTATCAGCAGTGCTTACACTGAGGAATGTGTTATGCCTCCTTCATTGTGAACCACATGTGATAACCTTTTATTTAATACTAATTCTTGGGTTTTACTCCAGTCTTCTTACTATTTCAGAAGTTGTTATTTAATTCTATTTCACTTCAGCCTTTAATATTTTGGCAGTTCTGTAAATATCCTGCAGCTCAGTTTTGTAAGTAAATATTTTTCTATTTTTTCACACTGCGATATATCCATCCAGCAATTTGAGAAACGCGTTTTTCAGTCATGTGGATAAATTTTCTTTCCACACACATTGATGGAACCAATGTCCAAACACATACAAGTTCCATTTGTTGCATATCTGTTCTCATGACCATTTCACGTTCAAACGAGAGCACATATCCCCCACCCCAGAAAAGCACAGATCTATTAAGACTGCTTGGATTCTCTTTTGAACATACCGAAAAGGAGAATATCTTCGCATGAATGTGGTCATCTAAGTATTAGCTTGTTCCCAGTCACAGTTGTGGACTTCTGTGCTGCATAGATTATGTTTCCTTTAAGGAATTTATTTTTTGCTCTCATTGCATTTTTCTGGTGATTTATCTGGAAGCAGGTTTAAATCTGCAGTGGTGTTTCACTTGCCATTTCCTTCCTTCTTGGACCATACCCCTGTGTTAAAATAGGCCTACTGACCTCCAAACATTCAAGGACAATGTGCTGGGTTTTCTGTATGTATCATCCTACTGTGTAGTTCTTCATCAAATGACTCTCTCTAATCAAATTAGATTACCTCCAGCATATTATCCTTGTCTGCTCTCTGTTATATCCTTGAAAAAGTACAGTTGGGCTTTTCAGACAAAGATTTACTCTTCATAAAACCATCCTGAGTGTTTTTGTCAATTTTAGATTTCTCTTGATGTTGTGTGATCTCAGGATTTCTCTGCTTTTTGAGGTACAATGTCTTTCTTTTTTCCTTCAGCTTTGTTCAATACTGACAAAAATACGTGAGTCTCCCTTTAGAGAAGTACTTGGTCACACTCAACCAGAAATGCCATTCAGCATTTTCTTTCAGCTCCAAAGACTTTTTGAAGCTAGGACCTTGATTGGATTCAGTGATTGAGTGCCATATGGATAGCTTTAAGGTCCCATTCTCTCACTGAAGGGCTGAATGTACTTAGCACTTCACACATTTGAGTCTTTATTACGCTTGACGTCTGAAGATTTACACTCATGTGTTCAGGACATAGGCATGTTCCTGGGGTCCGAGGGCTCTGCTCATGTTGTGATGCAGTAGATTGGCCCGCTCCAGAAAAGCGGACATGGTAATTGTCCCTTTCCTACCCTGGCTGCAAACATCTTTCCTCTTTATCACAAGAGACACATTTTCCCTTTTAAAAGCCATAAGAGACTAATTTGGGGGACAGTCTCCTAGAACAGCCTGTTGAGTGACTATTGCTGAGTATTTTGTCATTAAAGGCAACTACTCTGCCTTAATGTATAAAGTTCCAATTACTCAGAGCATGAAAGTATGGATTTTGCTTTTAGCTGGTGAGTTGTGTGGTTCAAACCAATGGAATTATTTGCTCCTTAAAGTTACCCAAAAGTCCAAGAGCTCTGCTGACTCTCAGCCTATGTAAACACAGAGTGCATCTTAACAGGGAATTCAAATCAGGGCTCAGTTTCATGCCTTAGAAATCACACCAACTACATTTGTATATACAATTTACTGAGTTGCTCTTTAATATAATGTCCTTATGTATTAATCTTCCAAAGCATTCATGTGTTTGTTTCTTTTTGTGGTGCAATTATTGTTCAGGTGTCTTTGCTTGCAGTAATGCATTGCTGAGAGGGAGAAGTAGTGTTTCCTTAAGTACCACATACTTAGTAGCAACGATACTTTTTGAAGACAGAGAAAAATAGCTTTGTATGCTGTATCCCAGAAAGTGGGGGAAAAAAAGGTACATTAAACCCAGCGTATTCAGAATTCTGAGACATACAGACAGTCACTTAGCTGGATTTCAGGGTTTTAGGCAGACATTGAAGCCCAACAGGTTTCCAGAATTAAGTCCTACCCAGTAGATGGCATCCGTAGACCAAAACTCGAGCCTACACTCAAAGTTACAGTGCAGTAAAGATTTTTACAATGTTTTATTTATGAAAGAAAATTAACTTTGAATCTTGATGTTTTGCCTTAGGCAACATAAGCAGTAAACATGGTTTTCACACCAATAGGTAACAAATAGTTTTCTTAGCAAATTAGATGAACCCTGATGTCTGGTTTCAGACTACTTTAGAGTGATGTGTGTATAATACATTTCTCCTACATTCAAAATCTTTTTCTTTTACACAGGATAAAGTGAAAATGACAGGAGATGTACTGTGAAGCATGAATTATCCTTTGGACAACAAACATTTCGTTTTTTAAGACCTGTTTTTAATACATGAATAAACTGTTCCTTTTTTTTTTTTTTTTTCTGGCTGCCTGATGCTTCGCAGAGGTGTTTTGCTTTCATATATCATCTTCCTTGATATTATCACAATATATTTTACAGATGTTGTTTAATTGCATCTCACAAGAAATACCCCTGGGAGGCATTGCCAGTCTGTGGTGATATATCTATACTTATTTCATAATGAGGAAACAAGTTACTGAAAGGACAGTGACCTAGTATATCAGTACCAAAGTAAGAAATGAAGCCTATTGTAAGTGATTTCTTCCCTACCCTGTCCATTGGAGATGTTCCCCACAACTGCCCACACCTGCCCTTACAAGTCTGATAGTGCTGCAACACAGCAAGTACAATTGCGCTCCTCTTGATAGATCTGATGTTTCTTGTGGTCTCTTTTACACAGAAATGTAGAGGGAAGCAGGTTGTTGAGGATGATCTGCAGATCCTTTGGGACTACAGCTCTTATACTGTATTACATGATTAGGGATGGTTGGGTTTCAATCTCACATTTCTGACTTACCTGGAGAGACATCTTGGTTGCATTTACCCAGGGTTTGAACTGAACTGAAGACAAAGCTTGCGACCATTTAATTCCCTTTCCAATATCTTTCCAATTCCTTTTTTAAAAAAAACCTATATATTTTTTTGATTTTTCCATGGAATATTTTTATAAAGCCGAAGTTTGTTTAGAAAAGGTCCTGTTCAGTTGCTGAATCTGTCTACAGAGTAGTTTTGAAAATCCTTATTCCTTTGTACCATCATGCTTGGACGCATAATCCAAATCCCACTGTGTTGACAGTGAATTCCACTCTGGAAGAGTTTTGATGATAACAAACTTGGGATGGGTTAAACTGCCTACCGAGGCACAAACCTTTCTTCTCTGGTGGCAGAGAAATCCTTTGCCTAGCTGAATTTTAGACAGACAAAATTAGGGAAAATTAAACTCTCCTTAAGAGGATCAATTTCATGTATTATTAAACAAAAGGTTCTCTTAGAATAGGTGTTTTATCACACTCAATGTTTTATTTTCTTTCTGAATGAAAACTCTGTGGGCTGGTGTACAATTACGCAAGATTTTCTTTCAGGGAGGTCAGTTTAAAGGCTCTGGCCATCGCGCTGGGAGCTTAGATATTACCTCCAGAGACACCAGGGAATGAATGTCATGTCTAGGTTGTTTTGTTTCCCTGGATACCATTATTTAACACTGATTCCTCCTTTACTCTAAGGAAATTGAAAGCTTGATATTTGGTGTAACTGGCAGTCAGGCAAGGTACAAAATTACTGTATCTCTCTTTTAATAACTGGGAAAACAGTGAGTTTTTTCACCTTCAATTTAACTCTACCATTCTTTATGTTCTGTGCACAATCTTCAGGGAATGATTGCTAACGCAAAATATTTTAAAGCGTCAAGATTAGAAAAGCTTCTCTTCCTGGTGAGATTTAGAGGAACTTTCTAGTAATTCTATTCTATGGCTCTTTCTTTGTGAAAAGTTGAATGTATTACACAAAAGAGGACTATTGATTTTGCCACAAATTCAGCCTCCTTATGAAATATTATGCTTGAGACCTTGACTTGATTAAATTCTTTAACAATGTGTATCGGTAACACCAGTGCTGCCTCTATTACATTCAAACAGATATATTTCAAAAAATTCTCTACTTTTCCTGTAAGTGAAATTTCCCTGTGATTAAGTGGTGCCTGAAGGTGAATTTTCTTTTTAAAGTTTGAACAAAAACTGTGAAATGATTTGTGATTTATATCCCCTAAATGACATTATTGCAGTGCTATTTTAAACGGATCAAGTTTGAGGTCTGAAGTTTACTTTAACTGCCTACTGATGAGAAGTAAGTGGTCTGGGAACTAGTTAAGGATTGACATGATGAAAATTAACATGCCTAAATGGCATGCCTAAAATAGTAGCAGATTTAGAATATGTGTTGAATGTGCAAATTTCAGTTTTACCATCATTGGCATAACTACTGGTGGTGACTGCATCTTGATCAATAAACCTCTATATTTCTGTAATTATTATTCCATATTCCTAAGTTGTTAGCTGTAAATGACCAGGATTATTCAGGGATCAGACATACAGCCCTGACCAGCAAAGTATTACAAACTTCATACTGCCCATGAAGCTCTTACAAGCAACAGGGACTTTAAGGGATTCAAATTTAAAACTGGGCATTCATTATCTGAGGAGGTGAATTTTGCTCCCTAAGGGCTCAGTCATGGAGTCCTGGGGCTAAAGACTTGAATATGAATTATTAAGAGCTGGGAGAATCAGCGATAGAAGAAGGTTTGTCAGGTATCCAGAGACTGAATCTACAATTTATTGCCAAATATATTGAAACAACATGGGTTCAGTGCTAAACATGTAGGTATGACATTTACTTAAAGGGAAGTTAGGGCTTTTTTACTTAAGTATTGGTTATTTGGAATATAATTACTTCATAGAATCATCAAATTATAGAATGGTTAGAGTTGGAAGGGACCTTAAAGATCGTCGAGTTCCAAGCCCCCTGCCATGTGCAGGGACACGTCCCCCTAGACTAGGTTGCCCAAATATTCCAGGCTCTGCTGTTTGTTTCCTGAGTGTGTCTCCAATGAAGGGGGCAGGCCACATGATGCTGCCCAGAGAAGTTGTGGATGTCCCATCCCTGGAAGTGCTCAAGATCAGGGTGGATGGGGTTTTGAGCAAACTGGTTTAGTGGGAGATGTCCTTGCCCCTGGCAGGGGGGTTGGAATAAGATTATCTTTAATGTCTTTTCCAACTCTAACCATTTTATGATTCTATGGTATGGCCTCTCAGGGGCTCTGGGTTACATTCTGGCTCTCTGGTCTCCCACTCTGTGTTATTACTCCTCCAAAAGAGCTGTTTTAACAGTCCATTGTGTTTGGCACATGGGCTAATAGTAAACTGGGCAATGGATATATGTGCAGTACGGATCTAGCCATGCAGGACATCTAGCAGTCTTCTTATTAGTGAGCATTACTTCTGTATCTCTGCAAAAAAACTTGTTTTGACCTAAAAGTCTGCAGGTAAAAATACATTGACAGCAGAATTTCAGTGTGAGCCATTAAAATGCACCTGAAGATGATGATCCTGCTGTTGCTTTCAATCGCTTCCTGCAGCTTGCTGTGGACTACTAGTCAAAAAGAAAACATTGAAGAAAGTCTAAATTAGTCCCTGGGCAATACAAATGCAAAAACACTTGAGTTCATGTGTACTGATTTCACACTGCATTGCCTAAGGATATACCGAGTGCTAGCATGAGGCAATGTTCATCCTGACTCTGGTTAAAGCTGTGTTTTATTCCTACAGTCATAAAATTCACTAAGTGAAAGGTCAGGCATTTTCTTTAGGGAAAATACATAAAGCAATTTTCTCCAATGGGAATTTGTAGCAATATAGCAGCAGTCCTTCCTAAGACATTCAGAGTGCAATGATAAATAACATCACAGCCCCATTTTCTTGTTTTTAACACTTAGAGAAGCATTGCCTGATACTAACTGCTGCTGAAGATGCAACATGACAGTCACTGTACATGAGGCAATATTTATCCAAATGTGTTTCCTTTGCTCACTCTAACCAGGACCATCTGCTGTTTAACCAAAGTGAATGTCCATTTTATCAACTGCTTTATTTCTGAAGATTGTTCAAGCAAGTTTATTACAGAATAACAAACTCACAGAGAACCAAGGGTGTTTTGTTTAAAAAAGATTTATTTATTTATTTATTTTAAAAAAGAAGATTCCTACAATCTAAACCTCTGCTTGGACACTTTCTGATGTCTTATAACCTGTCTAGGAAGGTACTTTTCCTCATTTCTGGCATCAAGACAGATCTCAGTTAACATAGAATTAATCTTAATACGAACTACTTTTCTTCACCCTTGGCTCACCTCTTTCTCCCCTTCTTCCCCTGTAAGGCTTTAGTTGTCTGTGTGTGCTAGGAACGACCTGGAGAATTCACACTAACTGCAGGAGGACTGGGGCACCAGTTCACTGCATTTCCAATGGGATTTCATGCTTTTCATGTTTGCAAAACTAGTAGAGAGACAAAAAGATTATTTTTGTGTATTTTTATATGATTTTCTTGAAATGTTTGCATTTAAAGACATGCAGACTGGTAGTGTTGAGTCCTTCCTTTCCTTCACTATGGAAAATAGGAGCTGTTATTGTCACTAACTTAGGGACTTATTTTGGAACAGCTCTCTTGCTAACATTTCAGGGAGACCTGGTCACTGCAGAAATGCTGTCTGGATGGAAGGGCCATTTAATTATTTCTTTGAGAGCACTCTATGCTCTCTGGCTCCAGCCTATGTTGATTTGAGAGCTGACTCCCTTTCTATTACAGCTGGAGCGGCTAATGCACTATTCCTTTGAAAATCTTCCCATTTCTTGTACATGTGACGAGATGCTTTTATGTACATACCTAACTGAAGAGCCAGGTTGCAGCATGAACAAAATTGAATTTGAAATAATTCCTGGTACGATCACAATTCAGAAAGAATGTTATTCAAAATGAATAACACTGCACAATGTTGTTGAATAGTAATGGCTCCCACAGAGGCAGTAGTTTTGGAACTGTATTATTAGCAAGAAAGCTTGAATTACTGCCAGTACCCACATATTTGCAATATACTTAAAAATATTGCTGCTTCACTATTTTTTTTTTTTTTTTATCCTGGTTGAGATATCCATGAATTGTGAAGCAGTCTTCTGGGCAGAGTTTTAATTAAGTGGATTCTGTGTAAGTGAATATGATGTTAATAAAGCAACCACAATTTTTATATTTATTTTTTTTTTGGTTTAATGTAAATGTTTTATATGCATGCCCTATGGGGAAATAAAGAGGAAAAAGGTACCAGTTGTGTAAATATAGCAGTATAAGAAACAAACATTTACTTAAGTCTGCCTCTACTTTGGAAAAGAAAGCTGATTATTTGCAAATATGATACTATCATCTGCTTCAGTTTTCAGGTGAACAATTTGCAATAATTTTTCCAGTTAGGCATATCATCCCCAGGACAGGATATCTGGACTTAGTTCCTGTGGTCCTGTGTGAAAAATGGGTGTTTCACCTACATTTTAAAAACAGATCCCATAGATACAGACAGCTCAGGTGAGTTGCTGAAAGTCTCACAGAAAGTCTCAAGTGAACCCAAGCAGAAAACTCTCATTCAGTACATTAATAACAGAGGAACAACTTCTGTTTTTTAGTTCACCCACTATAACAGAAAAAATACCACATTTCCATGAAGCTTTTAAGCAACATTTGTCATAGCAATATGTTGCACTACTGCCTGTTGTTAAGCTTGGGGTCAATATGCTTTAATATTACTAGTCCTGCTGATGAAGGTGTTGTTACTCTTCAGGTGCTGTGCTCTAAGTGATTCATGCTATTGGTCTGTTTTCCTTATTCTAAATATTCAATCTCTTTGGGGAACAATTTCCTCTAAATTTAAAATTTTCATCATATTGACTTGATTTTCAGCTCTTCTGGGCTGATTCTTCTCAAGCCTTGGCCTCATGCTTACATCTCTGTTTGCATCCACTTTGCTTGGATATTATTTCACACACAGTTGTAGGCTGGTCTCCAATGATTTCTGGAAGAGAAAGATCCAGGTACATTCACCTTTCAGTCCCTACTTACAGACCTATTCTTAATTTTTTAAGATGTAAATATGTGCAAGCTGATTGAGTTCCTCTGCATGACCATGTCTCCTTGGAAGTAACTATCATTTCTGCACTTCCACCCATGCTTTCCCCAAAAAATGTCTCTTTACTTACTTTCTAGGTAAGGCACCTGGGCAAAGGGAAGATTTTAGATACGAGGGAGCTGCCACTGCACGCTGGGGACCACAAGTTCAAATAAGTAATTATTATCAGTCTAACAGTCTATCTACATCTGTGACAAGTTCTGCAGTTATGTATGGAAAATGTCTGAATGATAGGAATGTGCCCTTGTCACCAAAAGGGCCAATAGAATCCTGGGCTGCAATAGGAAGAGTGTGGTCAGTAGATTGAGGAAGGTCATTCTCCCGCTCTACTCTGCACTGTTGAAGCCAGAACTAGAATACTGCACCCAGTTCTGGGCTCCCCAATTCAAGAGAGACAGGGAACTACTGGAGAGAGTCCAGCATAGGGCAACCAAGATGATAAAGGGATTGGAGCATCTCCCTTATGAAGAAAGTCTGAGAGAGCTGGGACCTTTTAGCCTTGAGAAGAGAAGGCAGAGGGGAGACCTTACTAATGCTTATAAATATTTGAAGGGTGAGTTGAAGGGGGATGGAACTAGACTCTCTTCAGTGGTTCCCAGTGACAGGACAAGGATTAACCCTCGTCCTGTCACTGGGAACCACTGAAAAGAGTCCTGGAACATAGGAAGTTCCATTCAGATATGAGGAAAAACTTCTTTCCAGTGAGAGTGCCAAAGCCCTGGGACAGGCTGCCCAGGGCGAGTGTGGAGTCCCCTTCCTCAGAGACCTTCAAGACCCACCTGGGTGCAGTCCTGAGTGATGTGCTCTACTCAGTCCTGCTTTAGCAGGGGAGTTGACCAATATGATCTCTAGAGGTCCCTTCCGACTCTGACAATTCCAGGATTCTGTGATTACTGCATGGTGAAAACAGCTCACATCTGCTTTGAAACAGGAACTTTGTTACCTCACATAAGCTGGTTGGGGGACTGAGAGGGCATGTAGGACTCTCTAAACCTGCCCAACAACAGACTTTGGCATTGAAAAGGGAGAAAGGAGGGCAGGTTTTACCTCAAAAGTGCAGATATTTTCCCAAGGATTTCTGTAACTGGACTATCAGGGCTTGCTGTTCCTTTCTGATAAATTCTGATAGCACCCATGGGCTCAAAACTGCACCAAAGCAATAGGCAAAGCCAGGCCCATCCTGGTTAAAAGGGATAACATGAGAAAAAGGCAGAATCTCCCGTAACATTTGCCAACAATAGCACGGGGCTAAATTAGTCCATTTTGGATGAACAGTCAATGCAAATGCATTGAAGGTGATTCATCCCATCCTAGGAGAAGCATCTACTTTCGATGAGCTACCCACTGTCATTGACTGTAGATGGAAAGAGCAGAGATCAGATGCTGGACAGCTGAAGACTGAAGATAAGTGAAATATAGTTCACCCATAATTCTAACTAGGGGGAATTTTGGGTTCTTATTAAATTTAGCTTGTAAAATAGTAGCGCAGTGGGAATATATTGACCTCACACACATGACCATAATATTTTTCCTGCATATGACAAAATTGTTTGCCTAAAATAGATTTTTATTTACATAGACACTGAGATACAAGTTAGGCTTTAAGTAATTGTTTCTGTTATGCAAGCTGTCTATTCGAACTGATATTGCCCCAAGTCTGATATCCTTCATGCAAAAAGAAAAGAATGCTCTCTTTGGATACATGCAGAGGCCACCAGGGAAGCATTAGGGCTTCAATGATCAGAAAAAATCCAAGGGCATAATAAAAAGAGGTTTAATAAGATGCCATGCAAAGTAATTGACATATTTCTGTTTCTAAGCAAGGTATCTTTAAGCTGTGAAGAATCTGTAGTGGAATGACTGATACAGACTGGAGAATTTTATTCCCATCCTTTGATTTCTAAGTATTGCAAGTCAGAATTGAAGAGGACCCCTCTCAAATAAAGAGATGAACTAAGTTCAGAGCTGCTCTCTGTGAAGGTCAGAGATAGAAGCAGACTGTTAGGAAGCTGCAAGTGATTGCTTTGTAATTTAAGAAAGGTAGTGAAAAGCGTTTTAACCTGAACCTACATATAATCATGATTAGAACTAAGATAATTACAAAAACTACAGACCATTGTCCTTTAGAAAAAGAAAAAGTAGACTCAACAGTCTATGGTGTGCTTGTGAAGAAAGACAAACCACTGTATGTGCAGCAGCTTAGTAGATAAGCAACAAGCATTAATATGCAGAAATCTATGTTCACAGAGTGTGTAGAGAAGGCAGGGGCAAACTCCTCTCAGAGACGCACAATAACATTTCAAGTGGCAATGGACACAAGCTGAAATACAAGAAATTCTGAATATATATCAGGATTTTTTTTCACCAAGACCATGGTAAAATAGTAGAATAGAGTCTCAGAGAGATTTTAGTCTCTGTTCTTGGAGATACAAGTGGACAAGGAGCTGAACAACCTTCCTTAACTGGCCCTGTTTTGTGTAGAGGTTGGGTTAGAAGACCTCTGAAGGTCCTATCCAAAGTAATTATTTGGATGATCCTACAAAAAGTGCATGAAAATGTACCAAAGATTTACCAGCCCCATCCCTGGAAGTGTTCAAGGCCAGGCTGGATGGGGCTTTGAGCAACCTGGTCTAGTGAGAGGTGTCCCTTCTCATGACAGGGGGTTGGAACTTGATGATCTTTAAGGTCCCTTCCAATTCTAACCATTCTATCATTCTACGATTCCATGAAAACCCAACACTAAACCATGTCCTTCAGCACCACGTCTACTTGTCTTTTAAATACCTCGAGGGATGGTGATTCCATGGGCAGCCTGTTCCAAAGTTTGACAACCCTTTCACTGAAGATGTTTTTCCTAAGATCCAATCTAAACTTGCCCTGGTGCCACTTGAGGCCATTTCCTCTTGTCCCATCACTTGTTACCTGGGAGAAGAGACCAACCCCCACCTTGCTGCATCCTCCTTTCGGGCAGTTATAGGTCTTCCCTTAGTCTCCTTTTCTCCAGACTAAGAAGAAAGAACAGCTGGACAGATGTGGAGGAGTAGTTTTTGAGGAGGGGGAGAAACAAACTCATACGAAGTGTGAGGAGTAAAAGCAGCAGCCTGGGAAACAGGGGAATGTATGCAAAGCAGAAGATAATGGAAAAGTGAATGAATGGGATTAGAAAGAGATAGTGTGAAGTAAATTGAGACTGTAACACTCTTCGTACTCCCTGCCAGTTGGACATCTGTCTGTTTTCCTGAGGGGAAAAACAGAGGACGATTGTGACGGGTGATAATTTTGTATGTACACAGAGGGTTTTCATCTTGAGAAGAAAAAAGGTCTCTGTCCTTATGTTTTAGGCTTTTTGTTTAATTACACTTAATGGCATCTTCCTTAGTGCATTACACAATAGAGCAGCTGTCACCAGAACAGGATCTTTCTACTTTGAGAGTTTAATGACCTATCATTTTTGCTTTGATGGTGGCAGGAGCATTGCGCTGTTGTGAACTACTTATGATTGTTCTTAGTGACTTCTTTTTGCCTTCTGTCCTCCCAGTGAACATGGAAATGTCACTCACAATGTTCTTTTAAAAGAAAGACTTTTTTAAACTTGGCTGAAACATCCTTCTTGATATAAGACTGCTTTTCCAGCAACCTGACTTCTGAGATTAGGGTGAAGAATTGATTACTAGTCTTTTCCATTATGAAATCCCACTTTCACTGCCTTCATCATGAGTGAAAGAAAGGGTAAATGAACTCTGCTTTTCTGAAGTATAATAAGCAAGACTAAGAAACTCCATTTACCAGAACTGAGGTCTACAGTCAATCCTGAAAGAAGTCCTGCACACCTGGTGCCACAGGGAAGACAACTAAAGCATTATTGCATGTACAAGTGGCACAAGTGACAAATTGGTTATCTGCATAAAAGTTTTACTAACCCTAACAGGAACAGTGTGTGAACACTCACAGAATTCTCACCACTCACCACTTCGAAAATTATCTTGAAAATTTGAGAAGGGTTAAACCAGCTGCAAATCAGAGGCTGTGCATGGGTGCAGTCTGTTTTTAGAATCATAGAGTGGTTCAGGTTGGAAGGACCTTAAATATCATCTAGTTCCTGCCCACCTTCCATTAGACCAGATTGCTCAAATACCCTGTCCAATCTGGTCTTGAACACCTCCAGGGATGGGGCACCTGTAGCTTCCCTGGAAACCTGTGCCAGTGTCTCAGTACTTTAAAAGTGAAAAATTTTTTCCTAATATCTAATCTAAATCTACCCTCTTTCAGTTCAAAACTCCATCCAAATGCTAAAGCTTTCTACTTTTGTAGAAAAAGAGCACATGAAATGGCAACTACAATGGGAAAAATTCAAATAGGAGGTAGGGTGCAAAACTGTTTTTGTCAATAAGATTGAATAGCCTTTGGATCCTAAGGACTACAGTAGATCACAAATGTCTGCCTTTAACTCAAGAAGCGATGTCTTTCTAAAGTCTTTGAGCTAATTGAATTGCGGGCTTTTGCATATGAAAAAAGGATTATTAGCATTCTGGGATTCGTATGCTTCAGAGAGCACATCAGAAGACTGAGTTTCTTCTGCCCGTGTAATCCTGGCTTTGTTTACATTTTTATCTGAAGCTTGGGTGTAAGCTCATGATCGAAATGAGACTTTCCCATTTTGGATGCTGTTTTCAAGCCTGCAAGCAGGACCTGAGACATGTTAGGTCCTCTACGCCTCACCCCACATGTCAAAACATGTCTAGTGTGTTTGCAGACCTTCAGATCTCCTTCAAAACACTGCAATTAGGCCCTCTACAAGGTAACGAGAGAAAAATAGGAGGAAGTGGCCACTCTCTTGTCTGATAAATTGCTGTAATATTGACAGCTAAAAGGAAGCTTGCAGGATTTTCTTCCAAGGAGCTTTAGTTAGCAAAACAGACACCTGATAAACCACTCAGTCTGCTGTGTAATTGCAGCACAGCTATGTTGCATCATAACTTTTCCTCATTGAATTCCTGGAGTTGTGTGTAACATAAGGCAGATTTGTCCCTGGATTCTTCTGCGTGATGCCCATTAAAGTCTCTTGCCTAGGAAGGCATAAGATGGAAATACAGTGACTTATGCAGAATTCCTGGAGGGTCACAGTTGTAATTTCTGCCTAATGCAGTGTCATTGGTGTTATCTTCTCTGCATGAGTATTATTTTATCAGTGCTGTGTAGTGCTTTGAAGAAATAAAGTGCTGGAGAAATGAGAAGTAATAATAAAATATTTATGTATTCTTCTCATGCAACCCCATTTTCCCAATCTTTAATCACCATATATGCGTATGTTTCTACTGTAATTTAGGGAAGAACTGAAGCACTGATTTAACTCAAAAACTGTTTCTCATTGTACCTGTATTTGAAGTGGAGCACATGTCTAAAAGCTTCCTGATTTTGGTCTGTATATTTAACCTTAATTTTCACTTGTGGATCTGTTGCAAAAATGCAGCAATTAAAAGGGTCATGAGATAGGTGGAGTCAGCAGAGAACAAGAAGGGAAGTCTGCGTGCAAGCATTCTGATTTCAGGGGTTAATTATTCCTTTTAGGATGTTTGACTTCAGTGAAATTCAATACACATTTTTATTCTGGCAGCTGAGAAATAACATTAAGCTTCCAGAAACTGGCTGCATGGGACAGGTCTAATTATCATTATAATTTCTACAGTGCCTTGTGTTCTTTTTTCAGTTATGTTTAGCTGCTAATAACACAGAATTGATTCACTTCTGACCAGAGATACTCTTAGAAGTGAACATTCTGGGTTTTATATCACAGTATTGAACTCAGATCTCCCAGGAAGATCTTTGCCTGTGGTCTGAAGACTTCCCTAGGCATGCTGTTGTTAGATTGAGTGATGAGTGAGCTGCTTATTTAAGAACTCAGCATGGAAATGGCCGTATTAATGACCCCTCTCCACTTGCCGCAGATCACTGTTACTCTAGGCCTTCCTGCTGATGACTGGCTGTAGAAACAGAGAGAAGTGAAAATGGACTCAGATGCTTAACCCTTTACAAACTGCAAATCATCATTCAGACACTCATAGCGTAATAGAAATGTAACGAGATGGTCATAGGAACTAAAACTTCTGATTTATTTTTTTTCTTTTTAAATTGGGCAATAATGTATCAGATTAATCAGGAAGTTATGCCTGAATCTCAACTTTGAGTTTAAACAAAATCACAAAAAAGCAAAAATACACTAGAATCCATTCCCTCTTCTAAATTTTGTCCCATCTATAGAATAAGTTTTTGAGATTTATGGTGCAGGACTAAGGTGTGTTTTAGCTACTGAAGTCTAAGAAACAAATTCTCAGAAGCCTTGCCTGAAATTTAACATGTATGAAAGCTCAGCTGCATTTTGTACAGTAAAATTCTCCAGGTAAATGGGTAGTGTTTATTTCTTCTCACTGAGGCCTCCATCTGAGCTTCTTGCTCTAGGTTCCTTGTAAAAGCAATAAAAGTATCTAAACCCTCACAGGGTGCAAGGCAGATGATTAATTTTAGGCCTATCATTTTTTATTTTTTTTTTTAACCGAAAATGATATTTATTTGTTGGTTTTAGATGTTTGTGTGAAGAGACCTTGGTGAAGGAGTGAGTGTGCTTGTAATGATTTTTCTTTGCTCTGGCCTTTGGATGTCTTAACCTTCATTTTCCTTTTCTATATTTTCCTTCTGCTCCCACAGTATTTTTAGCTCCTTACTGGACCCAGCATCTTGTTTTCACTAGCAGCTTCTGTTGAGTCACATTTCCTCAGACATCTTCCTCTAAGAGTTGTATGTCTTATTAAAAAAGTAGCTGTGCCTAGTGCCTTATCTACTCACCTGATACTCTGACCCTTCGTTTCTAGAAGTCTTTTCACTCACTTGCTCATGTCTTGTAGCAGTGTCTTCTCTTCCCCTGGAGAAAATTAAATGGTTCTGCTTAAATGACTAAGCCTTTTGTCCAAATTCAATAAATGGGCTTTGGTGGGACTGATCTAGACAGTTTGTATCTATGGTTTCTACTGATAATTCACTTCTTAAAGATGAATAAGAAACAAAGAAAACATAATACCATGTAATTGTAACTGTTCACTGAAAATAATCAATCAATATTCAGATACAGAGTCAAGTGTAGAAGATTTGAGGTCAGTTTTTTGCTTCCCTCATATTCTGGTATAGCTAAATTCCTGTACATAAACTGAAACAACTTGTTCAGCTATTTCAGGTGAATTAAAATATATCAACCTGAGAAAATAGCATCTGTTTCTTGTCACATGTCTTAGGCTGGCAGTTGGAAAAGATGGCATGGACCCCTTGTGCTCTTATGATACCAGACAGCACAAACTTTGTAGAGTGGCGTTCCCTGAGGCAGTCTTTGACAACTCTCGGCTGCTTCTATGTCACGTAAGTCAGTTTGCAAGTGGAATTAGGCCCCAAATCTGGTTGGCAGTCATTGCTGAGCAGCGTTACATTGGGAAGGTAAATCCCTCACAATGAATAATTCACCCTACGCTACTCTTCTGACTTTTCTCCACCAGTGCTTATTGGTGTACAAGGCGTATGCGTTATTTACCTCTCTCACTAAGACTGTGTGAGAATTAAACCATGCTTGCAAATTGCACTGTTTATAGCATGTTATAGTAAGTGGCACTTGGTGATGGCTCAAAGGTTAATGTGAAATTTCATTTAACTTAGGGTCTACACCAAACACTTCATCAATCCCTATATAAAATTCTGGGAAGGAGTTTCCTGTTATTGCTGTTATTACTGTGCTGTTACACTAGGATTTTCTATGTGAAACCGAAATCTGTGCCCTGTGATCCTAAACACCCTCTGTGTTTAAACACTCTCTAAGCACTCTCCCTCACAAATTACTTAAATTGAAAAGCAGCATGAAAACAAGGGAGGTTGGAGGTTGGATTGCTGTGACCTGACCAGGGTCACAGTGGCAAGAGATAAATACAGCTCTCTCTGCCCCTTTCTTTTTTGATGCTGTCTGGGAAATTATGGCATTTATATTGTGCTTTGCAGGGCCATTGTGCTGTATTCCAACTGCCTATTGTGGAGGTCCAACTCGAGCTTTGCAACATTCAACTAACAAGCATCTGGCCTTGCAGGGTGCTCTGGAGAATCTGAAGAATTAATGTGAGTTCCTTCCATGCCAAGGGATAAAGTGATGGGCTTGATCTTACTTGAGTAGGGGCCAGATTCAGCTCCCTAATGTCAACATCTGGTGTCCTTTTGGTGCCCTAGGGAATCCTGCCCTATCTCCTGCTGCTGATCCAGAAAGAAAGAAGTCATAAATCGTCTCTGCCAATCCTGTGTAGGTGTCTCAGGTACCCTAGTGGGTACTACTTTCGGTACCCAAAGGACAGTAGACACTACATTACGGCAGCTAAATCAAACCCTTATTAACCATTGACAGCAACATGAGCTTGGACACTGTTTGCACATGCAGATATTGGTTTAAATCCAAGCCCTATAGTCCAACTGAGACCCAGGACACTCTCCACTGGCTAAACAGGGAATATAGGTGCATTTCTTAAATTGCTTGTATCTTCCTGGTATGCTACACACCGATAATTTTGTTGGACATTGCATACAAATTAGGCTTCTATGATGGTGAGTACACAGCTTGTTTTCTCTCAGAAATGATTCTTTTCCAAGCCATAAGTGTTAAAAAATGGGTGGGAGGAAGGAAAAAGGAGAAGCCGATCTAAATATGAAATATATCTTTAATAGCTGACTTTCACAAGTCCTTTATCCCAGATTGTTTCCTCCATTAGCACCTACAAGAGTGAATTAAGTATGAGACAGATGTGCCAGATTCATCAACACTGACATTTTTTTTTCAGATTGTATGTACCTAGCAAAAAGAGATTGTTGCCATTTGTTATTAAAATGTTCTTAACTACACCTCCTAGGAGCGAAAAATAACTTTGTTTTTTATGCCCAATAGTTTTTCTTGCCCTTGATAGCAAAATCGACAAATTAACAGTGATCTCGTAATTTATTCCTGCAATGTTCATTTTATTTATAATCCAAAAGCAATTAAATTCTCTTTTATGCCACATTGTCCTGGTGACAGATGTGTGCTTACCACTCAGACATTTGATGGCTGACATAAATCATCCTGCGATCAAAGTGTCTGTTGACTTGAGAGTCTGTATTTGCAGCAGATGCCTCCACATACAGAGTGACAAGAAAATTCTTCATGGGAGTCTCATTTCAGTTAACCACCTTGCTTCACTCTGACTTTGCAATCTGACAGCTTGGTTATTTTATGACAGCCAGAATTCTTCAAAAGCATATTTACAAAGCTACCAAATGTGTCACTTTATCACTTATACCAAATAATACCTTTGATATAAAAGAAGTACATTAAAATTTATAGGGGCACAGTGCTTAAGGAGCAGGAATAGATAGTGAGTTTAACAATTTGACAAATTTATCCCCAAATGTTCGGAGAACTGCAAGAATTTTTTTTACAATTTTGCCAAGAGCAATATCCAGACATGTAATAATTCCCTTTTCTCCCTGTCCCCTCACCACTGTCTCTCACAGTAGCTACAAAATAGTTTGCAATGAGATCCAGGAGTCTTTGGCTGCAATTAAAATATAGCCAAGTCCTGGGCCAGAGCTATACAACTTGATTGTCTATTCTGTTAAACTCTGAGGTAACCTCTGGTGCGGTTTTGGCCATCCCAACTAGTGGAAGAGGTTCAGTTCAGAAAACATTCCCTGAAGTCACTTTTGCCATGGCTACCCTTTTTTGAAGGGAAGCAGACTCAAACGTTGCATTTATAGCCAGATGGTGCCAGCTAGTCTCACTGATGGCTGGAGAATGATCTCAGGCATAGTTTCATTTATTACTATAAAAATAATACAAGCCTGTATAAAATTATAGTCTAAACAAGATAGGATTAGGGGATGAGTTTGAGTGAACTGTCCAAAACAAGGTTTTGGCTCTGGCCATTTAGCGCAGCATGAGGTGATAACCACTTGCCAGGGACTGCTCTTAGTCAATAGTATGCACAAGTCCATGATTCCTCTAGTCTACAGAGTCCTTCAGGGCTATGTCAGCAGCTCTTATGCCCTCAAATACCCTTACATACCTTCTTGATGTGTTTCAGGATACATGTAACATCCATATCTTTTTAGTGTGACACAGCCGCATTTTGTTTTAGATGCTTTGAACAGAAAAAGAGCAAAATAAGAAAGTCTTAGGGACATCACAGGGGGTCCAGAAGAAGTCCAGGGCCAAGCGCTGTGAAATGTAGATGGATATTAATTTGGTTTCAGAGTCAGAGAATGAACCCAGCCCCTGTTTTTTTTTTTTTTTGATAGTATGGACTCAGCTTCAGATCTTTGCTGCAGTGAACTTGCACCCCCATGCTGGCTGAGGTGGCAATAGGATAATAGGCAAGGGAAAGGCAGAAATAGTATACTAGATGTTTCCTATTAGTGATGGCTGAAAAGTCAGTTGAGTCAGAGAGAGGAATTCCCTCAAGCTATTGTTTCTAATAAATACATCAACAGTCAATCACTTGGTTATTTAACTTCTTATCAACCCATATGGAATGCACCTTCTGGGTTAGACCACGTGGTGGAAGTATGATAGCTTTTAGAAGGATCACACCAGGCTGCCACATTGCCTGGTGTCAAACAGGTAATTAGCTGCATCTAATTTGTATCTGGAGAGATGCAGTGAGTAAAAGCCAGAACCACTCATAGCAGGAGCCTGAAATTCAACTTCAGTATTGGTCTCAACAGAGGCTTGGAGTTCTTGGGAGTTTTGAGGGACCTGACCATTTTCTGCTCAGGGAATTGCATCTTGTAGTTGAGGTTTAGTTTATGTGCTCCCTCCAGGCCATGAAGGGGAAGAAAATTGTTTCGCATTACTCGGCATTGTGGCCTTTTTAGATGGTTCATGCTGATGCAGGGAATGAAGTCCTGTGTGCTCATTTCTTCTTTCTTGGTTGAATGAATAATGAAAATTTATCTGATTCTCTTTCCTCTGTATTTCCAAAGTACCAGTAGAGGAGGGCATGAAAATTAGCTGTTAACTTGACTCTTCAGTGAAAAACAAGCTTGGACCAAATAGGAATAATTTAAGGGCTTTTATAAATACAGTGCCATCATCTGCATGGGGCACGTGCTTGTTGTAGGATTTACATGTTGGTCTAGTTCTCGTAATATTCAAAGTCTTGGAGCTAACTCTGCAGAAAGAAAATCCTAGGCATGATACTGTGCTCATGGGGAAGCTAATGACATCCAAGTTTTATTTTATGCTATTTCTGGAAGGACATTAGATTGCTATTGGGCTTCTGAATTCTCAGTTGGATCAGGATCAAGAACTTATTAAAACTGGGGAATGTTCATATCATCTTTTCTGTAGTACTTATATACATATAAAGCATGTCACCATTCGTTACAAGATTTATCCTTTCAATTTCTAGTTCCATTGTGATTGTGTCATACTGTAGACTAGAAACATCATTCCCATTATTCCTTTCTATGGATAATTAATTCATACCATTACAGAAGGATTTACACAAAGTGGAAAAGTCTAGCTTTAAAGAAAAAATCATTCTGTCCAGTGGAATGGGTTTAAATATTTTTTTTCTTGTACTTTTGGGAATACATGATAGAAAAATATAAACTTTCTAATTGGAGATTTTCAAAATAACCATTAGCTAGTGCATTAGCTCTCAAGGGGTTTTGGTTTGTTTCTTGAAATTCTTTCAACTTTCTTTATAAAAGCCAGGTCACCAGAAAAAGAACATTTTTCTCTTTTAAAAACCCAGTTAACAAGTGATAAAGGAAGCACTAAAGTAAGTACTACGTATATAAAATAATTTCACACTGCTGAAATACAACCATTTCTGGGGTTAAGGGCAGGGTGAAATGTTCATACGCTCTGCACTGCATTGTCCTAATGTACGAATGTATCTCACTTCAGTGCTGTCTCCATTAACACTTCCCACTTACTTTAACCTTGATGAGAGCGTGTTAAAATGATGAAAATTGTTCCCTTTAAAAATGACAAGAAGAAACACTGAAATAAAAGGTTTTTTTCCATTGATTTTAGTAATATTATTTAGCACTTGAAGGGTACAGTACAAATATTTGCAGACTGGAGCCTATTTCTTTAGGTAGTTGCTGTCATGTTGCTATCACTCTATAGCTGCTTTTAGGTAACACCCAGGTACTCACAACCTAACCACAGCTTCTAAAAACTCTGGGAATGACACACTAATTTCCCTGAAAAACTTATTTTCTAGGAGGTTTTCATGACCCCCACTTTTCCTTTTGTGAGAGCAAAATGAATATAACAGCAAACACCTTTGTCAGTTCCTCTCTACAATAATGTGCAACAATGAATGCATGAAGAAAACACAAATCTACACAATCTAAAGCCATGAGGGAGAGATGTAGAAGCCAAGGCATGATGCCAATTTTGTTTCAAAGCAAAGCATGGCCATTGCATGTTCTCATTCCTCTGCTAGTTTCAAGGTCTTGGACTGAACTCTGTCTTCTGTCTGCACTAAGATCATCAGCCTCCCATGGGGCACAGCTTCCCTCTCTATAAGGAGGAGATATACCGTATTGTGCGATCTCTCAAGGGAATTTCTAGGTTTTGATTGTTTGGCTTTTTTTTGTTCCCTTTCCCCCCTACCCTTTTGCACCACCTCTCTAAATGGCCTAACTTGCAGAAGTGCTAGGTAATCTAAATTAATATTAAAGTTATGGGATTGGTGGAAACTCAGCAACTTTGAAAGTGAAAAATTACAATCCATACTCTCCCTCTATTGCTGGTTTCTTTGATTTTCTGACTTTACTAGGCATCTGCAAGGCTGCTGAATGGCTTGAACTGGAGAAGTGTGATAGCTTCAGCAGTTGTAGAGCACAGCAGGTCCTCAGCCTGCCCCTGATCCTTGAGCCAAAGAGGCTATTTTCCACTTGACTGAGTTTTGTAGAGATTGGAAGGTGTTTCAAATTAAATTAGTTCTGGTTTGCGATGACATTGGGCACTTTAGTAAATAAGGTATCGCAAATCTGCTTAATTCTCTTTTTCTCTTGCTGAGGCCAAACCAGCATCAGAAGAAACTGTTTGGCTGGTATTGGTTCATTCAGTGCTGCTGGATATAATGTGGGTGACTATATCTGATGTTCAGGAACATCGTTCACTGCATGTGTTATTTCAACTGAAGAAAATTAATTCAAATAAAGTTGTTGGAGTTGATGGTTTCAGAGATAGATAAATATAGCTTCTGCATTGCTCTATCAGTTCGCTAATACAGTCTTTAATTCATCTTTGTCCTCAGCTGATTAATCTAGAGACAGGGCAGTGAAAATTAACTCCCCGTTACACTGCATTTGAACTCACTTACAGCTTTCATATTTGTTTACTGACCTCTAGATCAAGGACTTCATAAACTTTTGAAAGGAACAAATAAGCAGTCATGGCTGAACACTGGAAATGCCTCTATCAGAATTAATGTGGGGTAGCATTTAGAATAGGCGACTACAAATCGTCTGCCTCTGATTTCCCATGCAGCAGATCGTCATTGTCCCATACCTCTGTAATTTTCCTTGCTATATAGTGCTAATGAAGGCTGCATACTCAGAAATATTGAATCAATATACTTTGTCTGAAATTCTGTCATCCTTCAGTGATTTAGAAACTTTGATGGTATTCTTGTGGCTTCACAATAGTTAACATTCAGTTTTGATTCAGATGAGTGCTTGAAAGGTGGGAACTGTATTAAAGAAGCTACGAGGTGTTAGCATTTGCAAAACTACAGTTCCCTGATTGTGTTTAGTTAGGAGGTGGAATGCAAACAGATTTTCTTCAGTATTTCAGAATATGTCCTTTCTGTCCTGATAGTGGCTAAAAAAACGCTGAGATTTGCCTAAAGGAAAGATGATCTCCATAGAAGCTAACCCAGCCTCTCAGGGAGTGATGGTAACTTTCAGTTAAGATACTCAAATGCGGCAGTAATGGACCTGGTATGCATGGAAATCCATGGAGGAATCATAGAATGGTTAGAATTGGAAGGGACCTTAAAGATTATTGAGTTCCAGCCCCCTTGCCATGGGCAGGGACACCTCCCACCAGACCAGGTTGCTCAAAGCCCCATCCAGCCTGGCCTTAAATGCTTCCGGGGATGACTCATCCACAACTTTTCTGGACAACCAGCCAGTGACTCACCACCCTCACAGGAAATAATTTCTTCCTAATATCTAATCTAGATCTCCCCTCTTCCAATTTATAACCACTACCCCTTGTCCTGTCACTAGACTTCCTGACAAAGAGTCCCTCCCCAGCTCTCCTGGAGCTCCCTTCAGATCCTGGAAGGCTGCAATAGGTTTCCCCGGAGCCTTGTCTTCTCCAGGCTGAACAGCCCCAACTCTCACAGCCTGTCCTCATAGGAGAGGTGCTCCATCCCTCTCATCATCTTTGTGGCCTTCCACTAGACCCGTTCCAACAGGTCCATGTCCTTTCTATGACTGAAAACTCCAGTACACACAGTACTCCAGGTGGGGTCTCATGAGCACAGAGCAGAGGGGGAGAATCACCTCCCGTGACCTGCTTGTCACACTTCTTTTGATGCAGCTGAGGATATGGTTGGCTTTCTGGGCTATCAGGGCGCACTGCCGGCTCATGTTGAGCTTGTCATCCACAATCTTCTTGGCTTGACTAGCCCTCATTTCTGACAGTGAAGAAGAGAGGGAAGATAGAGGAATTCCATTTAATTGCAGATTAAAAGGTCCTGTACAGTCTTTGGGAAAGTGTTTGAGTAACATATTCCTTAGCAAGTATTTTATCCTTCTCATTTAATTTGCTGAAAACAAAGAAACCATTAATTTTATTTTCTCATTAAGTGTGTATGTAGAAACTTAGAAAACAAAAGTTTGCCTTATTTGAGACTGGCCAGAACGACAGAATTCAGTCATGGATTCCAGACTATTTCTGAATGAAAACATTGTGCCTGGAGTCAGAGAATATGGGATATCTCATTTATTCCAGCCTAGTAACACTTGACAAATGTTGCTTCTGGCATATTTTATAATGTTAATAGCAGTGGGCCAAGCCTCTCCTTTTCCAGGAAGTGAGGGAGAGCATTTTAGCCTGGGTCTTCATGGGAGCAATGCCACACAGGCTTTAGAGCTGCACTGAACAAGACCTCAGTGAGGACCGTGAGCATCATACAGGGACAAGGAGTGCTAATGCTGCAGCTTGAGCTGCTTTTGTGAGGCAAGGCTCAGGATAAGCACTCGGAAATCAAAGCAGAACTGTAAATCTCTGAAATGGAGATTCCCCTCCACTCTTTTGTCACAGAGGAGAACCCAGTTAAATTCTTGTACAGTTCAGTATTGAACAAGCATTGTGCATATATTTTTAGTTGACTGAAGAACTCTCTGAAGCCTTGTCTCTAAATGGTGAACAATTGGTAAATCAACTGGAAGATCAGATGTTCATGTTACATGTTAGACACCAGCCCTCTTCACACTTTCATATATCAATATGTAAAAATAAAAACATGAAAAGGGATGGATGCTAATCTGACTGACTGCCCCAAGGCAGATTTGGAGTGTTCTCCCAGGCAGCTGCAGTATTTCGGTTGTAAATGTAATGTAATACAAACCAATCAGACCAAAGCTCCATGTGACTCAGTTATTTTGTCACTGAATTGGTTACTGGGACATATCTGGGAGTGAGTCATGTATTCACACAACTTGCAGAATATTTCATGCCTGTGTATGGAATGGAATGGAATGGAATGAATGTACATCAATTACATTCCTTCTGCTGTTTGCTCCCTGCTTCTGTCCATTAGGAATTTGAGTACTACAAGCTTGTCTACCACCAGCTGAAGATCACCAGGTTACCTTCTACAAAGTCATCAGCATGGAGTCAAATGCCTCTAATTGTTCCAGTTCCATCCCCAAACCAAATCTCCTCATACAGAATCATAGAATGGTTTGAGTAGGAAGAGACCTTTAAAGGTCATCTAGTCCAACCCGTTTGCCATGGGCAGGGGTGTCTTCAACTAGATCAGGTTGCTCAGAGCCCCATCCAACCCGAGCATATCCTCAATATCCTTCAGTATATCTGAAAATATTCTCGCAAACATCAAGGACTCCTTATCTCCTTGACCTGAACTGATCCTCAAACATATCTAGTCTCAATGATGAGCATTCCATGACAAGTAACTGTCATCCAGAAAGTAGAGGGTTCAGATCCTGGCCTGTAACGTGCAGTGATAACACATGTCATTTGCATGTGGGAATAGAAGTCCACAGTTAATACACAATCAGGAATAGGTTCTCAAAATTGGCAGAGGGTACTTCTTAGAAGCCAAAATAAGCAATCTGGCAAAAAAGCAATATGCTGGGTCAGGCAGTTTGGAGCTGAATGCTGAATAAATAGGAGTCTGCAAATCGGTTTTGCAAGGAGGTGCACAAAGAGGAAGGTTAGCAGAGTTTAGCAGCATTCAGATTTAAATGTTATTCTGGTCTAAGTTTTAAGACCTTCCATGCAGAAAAAAACCCACCAAAATATTGTGTGGTAATTGATCTTTTCCCTGGGACACTGTTTTTAATAAGAACCATAGAAATTTTGTGAAATAGTTCTGGACTTTTAACAAAGAAACTAACACAGTACCAAAATAAAAAGATAGCAAGGAGATTGAAAGGTATTTTAAGAAACCTATAGTATATTAAAGTTCTGTAAGTTTGCCAGAAACATAATTCATAGTACCACCAAGGGGAAAGGGTAGTATTAACTTGTACATTTTATATAAATCCCTAAGTTTGGAACAAACCCCACACCTCTTTTATCAAGTTTAATTTATATTGTAAGATGAAATAAAAATTTTATATTCTGTATGGAAGAAGTAAAGGTCCTTAGTTAATGATCTTAAATTATCTCCTATTTGAATGAGTTCATTTTACTGAGAAAGTTCTATCAAACCTTCAATTAGGCTTAAATTGTACATCTAAAAAGTAGGCAATTTGACAGCGACCTCCTCCAAACACATTGATCTAAATTGATGGAACAGAGAATGAAATGTTAAAAATAAAAAGCTTTTTCATTTTAGTCATGGGATTTTAGGTTTCGTGTAAAAGGCTGGGGCAAGCAAGGACGATTAAAAAGATGATGTTTTCATTTCCCCCCTCTCAAAAAAGTTTCTAATGATGGAAGTCCAATTAGTTAATGTTTTTACAACACTTCGAGAAATGTAAAGTGCTTATCTGGACTTGATCTGATTCTTAACAAATTTGACAGTGGACTTTGCATTCACTTCTGTGAGAGATGAGCTGCACTGCCAGAGTCAAGACTTCTGAACTGCTAAAGAAGAGTATTTGAAATGCTCAAAGCCATAAAGCAGATTTTCAAACACACTGATGTCTTCATTTCTCATTTGGCCTGTGATGAAAACCCAGTCTCTCAGAAACAGAACTTTTCAGTTTAAAGTCTCTCATTCCTATCAATATGTTCTTTTCCTATTTCTTGACGCATATCTTTGTATGCAGCTGCATTAAAAATCCCTAGTGAAAAGCTCTGAATGTTTCTAAATTTGCACATCCTTTTCCAGTGTTATTTAACACACTGTGCCTCCTGTTAGTGTTATAAGCGGTGGTTTTACAGTTCCTTTAAAAATGTGATGGAAATATATATAAAGAAATGGTTTTATCCTGATTTCTGCAGAATCCCATTAAGATGATTTTTAATGAAAGTTGCTTTTTGAGATCTGCTGGACAATTTGCAGTCAGCTTAGGTGGAGTTTTTCACACTGCTATACAAATTTGCTATGTTTAAGCTAAATATCCAATATAGTCTGATCAACACAGTTCCATTTGCTAGTCACACTAGCAAGGACAACATGCAAGCTTTATTGAAAAGTTACCTTTTTCCACAAAACTTTGTTTCTAGACATTATTTATATTTCTGTGGTTTTTTTTTATTTTATTTTTTTTTACTATTATTAACCTTAATTCCATTTCTCCATTTTTCCCTTCAAATTCCAACACAAAGTTTACAAACCAGAATTTCCATCTTACCTCAGTCATTTTGCTTGCCCCATTTTTAGTACTGCACAAGATTGGTAGTAATAGTTCTAAAGTGTGTTCAATGTTTTGGTGAAATATGTTACAATGGTTTTCTAAAAATGCCTACATAGAGAGTGGTGACATTAATTTTGTCTTAAAACTGCATTTCAGGTTTACACACTATAATTATCAGAATGAAATATAAATTTCTTAAAAGAAATTTAATCATAGAATGGTTTGGGTTGGAAGGGACATTTAAAGGTCATCTAGTCCAACTCCCCTGCCATGATCAGGGACATCTTCGTCTAGACCAAGTTGCTCAGAGCCCTGTCCAATCTGACCTGGAATATTTCCAGGGGTGGGGAATCTATCACCTCTCTGGGCAACATGGGAGAGTGTTTCACCGTCGTTACAGTAAAAAATTTCTTCCTTCTATCTAGTCTAAAGTTTCCCTCTCTTAGTTTAAAACTATTACCCCTTATCCTACCTATCTCAGAAAAAAAAAAAAAAAAGATATGCATTTAACTGTAGGGTAATAATAGAGAAAAGCCTAAACTTCCTTCTGGCTCTAAAATACAAATAGGTAAATTTGAATTTGGGAAGAAAATAATCAATATCATGAGAATATTACTGCTGAAGAGGATTCAGATCAAGATGCTGATCAAAAATTCACTCAATTATAGATCACAGAATTACTTTTTAGTGTTTCCAATGTCAGTGCTCTGATCTGCATAAGATTTGGTGCTCCAGACTCCTTAATTCATCATTAATTTGTCTCTTGGGAATCACTGCTGCTTCTAAACCAAATTTATTTGTTTTGAGGACAAACAGCATCACCCCTGAAAGCATGTACCAAATAATTTACTGTGCAGCACTTCAATGTCTGTTTGATTTGCACCTTTTAAGGGGTTAGGGAGTTAACTACTCATGGCACTTACAAACGGAGCTTTTTTTCTTCTTCTTACAGGTGAGATTTGGGGATTGGGTTTTTTTGAGCCTGAAGAGAGCTCAAGGACCATAACTGATGCACATGACTAGGCATCGGGCTGCAGGTTTTATGGTTGTTTTGTGCCCCACCTGAGAGGCACACCCAGAAGACACTGAAATTTGGTTCTATCCTGAAATATTAAATGAGAAAATGTCAAGTTAAGCTATTTCTCTCACACTTTAATTTTCTTGCCAACAAGACACCTTAAAATGGGACTCTATTTAGAATTTTCTGTGTTTATCATAGTGAAAAAACAACAGAAAGATGTTTGTTTTTTCATTATTTTTGAATTTGGAAAATAAATAGGAGGTGTTATGGAATCATGCTACGTATTATGGACATTTCATAGAATCATAGAATGGTTAGAGTTGGAAGGGACCTTAAAGATCATCAAGTTCCAACCCCCCTGTCATGGGCAGGGACACCTCTCACTAGAGCATGTTGCTCAAAGCCACATCCAACCTGGCCTTAAACACTTCCAGGGATGGGTTTCAACATGCTTGGATGCTTGTGAAAAATAAAATTGTCTTTTTTACTTAGATTCATCTGCAAGTATTGCAGTTACTTCATAATGAAACAAATGAAAGACAAAATTAGAATTAAACCAACAAAATTGAAAAATGACAAAATTTAATGTCTATTTTTTTCATTTCCTCTTCCAGGAAAAAAATGAACACCTAGCAGGTGAAATAAGTTAGCAGGTTTAAGCAAATGTAAGGAAGTGCATTGTTGTGCAGCACCTTATTAAATGCTGCAACTCATTGCAACAGACATTGTAGCAGCCAAAAATGACTACAGATATAAAAAGGAATTAAGCAAACTGGATGAAAAATGGATACTGGTGACTAATATAATGATCTAGAACATTGTTTCCTCAAACCTAAGGCTTGAATGGAGTGGTATAGAACTGACAGTCNGTCTTTTATTTCTATGAGCTACAGGCGACTAAATTGAAAGTCCTTGGGTTGAGTGCCAGTATTTTCTACAAGACGCTGGAATTTTCAGGGTTTCTATCATCTAAAAGATGATAGAAACCACCATAGTTACCTTTGTCTTGGCATAAGTAACAGAATAAGGCAACAAAAAAAAATATTTTAAAGAGCAATTTTAAATTCCAAATACTAAAGATTGTCACCAAATTGGGAAAAGACATATATGCATAAGAAAGAGGTTTAGTGCTCAGAATCTCATCCAGAATACCTGATGGTTAATATGACATTGCATTTTATATTTTCAGTTATTTTAAGAGACTTCATAGAATAGCTCTAAATTTTTTTTGTTTCATTGCTTGCTTATTAGTCTGGAGTGAGGTAATTGCAAATCCTTGAAAGAGCAGTGGGGAGTTACTAACATTTAAATTATAATTTCAGACCCTGATGACTTGGCAGTAATGACTAGCTTTAGTCTTTTAGACATTCTTTGAATTTAATTTTAAAATTTTTAGAAATACTTGTTCTGGTTAAGTTTCTCATTGATAGGTTTAGATCTACAGGAGTGCTTGTGGAGTTCGGATGTTGGTCTTTATTTCCAGTGCCTAGAGGCATCACCCAA
Organism: Thinocorus orbignyianus; assembly: GCA_013400375.1. NCBI lineage: Eukaryota > Metazoa > Chordata > Aves > Ciconiiformes > Thinocoridae > Thinocorus > Thinocorus orbignyianus. The sequence goes on from VXBW01007700.1 coordinate 639,461, forward strand.
CTGAACGGGTTGTTGTTGTCCTGTCACCAGCCCTTTCCACTTCCCAGTGCATGATGGAGGAGACTGAAACTGTTTTAGTTTTCAGACTGTCTTTGATTAAATGAAGTGGCTTATTTGTAAAGTGTCTGAATGACCCCGGAGATGTGGAGTTCATGTATGTCTCTCCATCCTTCCACCTTGACTATAGACAGAGCTGGTGGAGACCACAGGGCATTGGTAGATGCCTCCATGGAGGCAGTCTTTGTTTCTGCTCTTTCTATCTGTGATGTTATTCCTTCCTTTTTTTCCCCTTTATTCTCATGACTGTAGATGCAGCCTCAGAGAAACTGGGCTAATGATGGTTGATAGTAACCTTTCACAGGACAGGATGAGGGGAAAACAAAGCCTTTTTATGGCTTAGGACAACCTAAAGGAGCAAGTGGGATGAATACGTACGCAGAAAATATTAAAGAAGTTAAGTTTCTGTGCAGACTGAGTTCACCATTTGTTACAGACCCAATTCTCATCTCACCTGGGTTGGCTTACCAATGCCAACTTAATAACGTGTTATTCTGAGAGCAGTAGCCTGCTGAGATAAGCAAACGTAACATGCAGTATTTACATTTACAGTCCTGGCTTTCCCATTAAAATATTTGTAGCACAATGTAGAAATGTGGATGTGCTTACTGTGCAGATTTCCATAAAATTATTTCCCTGCTCAGTTGGAATACTGTGTAAATTGACTGAAGACATCAGGTGAGATCAGAAAAACCACAAAACCATTAACATTTTCTTCCTCAAAATTCAGCAAATAGGTTTCAATATTGCTTTTGGACATTATTTTCTCTTTGGGGCACAGAGTAAGGCGTAACGGTTTAAGTTCTTTTGTTTTTGAATGTCCTTCAACTTGTTAATTTCAAGGCCCCACTGTTCGCTGTGATTCATTGCAGGGGTGAATAACGAATGTCACTAAAATAGTGAGATCGCCTGAGCTACTTTAGAAATTAATGGACTGACTGTGATATACTGGAGCCTCTTTCATGCATCTATAATTGGAGTGCCAATTTATTTCCAATCATTTCAAGCACTGTAATTATAGTGCATCATTGTTGCCTGTTTAGCATTCATATGGGAAGCTGGCACAATAATACTGGCAGAAGGCTACATATTTTACAACTGAAATGAATGGTAAAAATGAGAGGTAATATACAAAGGAACAGAACTTTAAATTTTGTTTAGAGGTTTTATTCTGGCTAACATGTAATGGGGTCATGGTAGAATGATATGGAACAAACTCACCCTCATAAAATTTCAATAAAAATGTTCTCCAAATAGACTATAAATCAGCAAGAGAGGAAAAGAAACATAAATCTAATGTTTTAAATAAAAATACCATAGTCTATAATATCCAGTCTTTTATTTACATTTCAGCTGGAGAAAGAAATTTATTTGCCAGGAAAAAAAAAACCAAACAACAAAAAACCCCAAACACTGCAAGATCTTTTTCTTTCTTTATAGTAGTAAAATAAGGAGTCATGGGGGCTGGAAGGGACCTCAAAGTCTACAGTCTTGAAGACCTCAAAACAATGTCAGATAGAGCATATTTCTCAGGGCTGTGTCTAATGAGATCCATGGCCCTGAAGACCTTAAAGTAGGATCAGATAGAGCAGGTTTCTCAGGGCTGTATGTAGTCTCCACAATTGGATGGACACTCCATAACATCCCTGGACAACCTATTACATTTTTCAACCACCCTCAGAATAAAACTTGCTTTTCTTGTGTTGAAATATGGTTTTCTGTATTTCAGTTTGTGTCCATTGCCTCTTGTTGACTTATTGGGCACTACTGAGAGGAGTCTGTTCCCTGTTTGGTTTCCTGCCTCATTTGCCACCATTGCTGTTCTGCAACCATTGTGCTACCCCTACTTGGTATGAAACTGTGCAAATGCAAGAAGTTCCCTGGTTTAGAGATAAAACCTATCACTACTTTTTCTGCTTAGCTGTCATTCTCATCAGTCTTATTCCACAGCTTTTTCCCCCATTTTTTTTTCTTCTGTATTAGATGCAGTTCCTCCGACCCTTACGAGAAAGTATTAGGTATCCCTGAGCTGAGTCTGCTTTGCCCATGACAGCAAGTGGTTACCAATCTCTTTCTGTTTGTCTCAGTCAATGCACATTTTCATCCTTTTTATCTGTCTGCCCTGCTGAGGAGGGGGAGTGAGTGAGCAGCTGGGTGGGCATTTGGCTGTTTGGTAAAGGTGAGCCAAGATCTTCACTGCAGTGTGTGGCAGGGAAATAACAGATAATAGGTGTATGTTGATACAAGAGAGGTTCAAATACATCCAGAGGCCATGACACCTGGGCACAGAGAACAAGATGAATACTGCTGTATCCAAAATCAATCAAGTAGGTTGTCACTAACAGTACATCATCAGCTCATGTACTTTTTTATATCTTGTTAGGCTTTTTCTGTGACGTTACATACTTCTCTAAATCTAGTCTGATCCATAGGTTCATAATTTTTTTCAGGATTCAGGAATAAGAGAGAAAGCATCTGTGAAAAAAAAAAAAAAGTTTCATAACAAACATCTTCCTGTTCAAGATGCAACATGATTTTTTTTTGAGAAATGAGATGATGGAGTTTGGATGCAGATTAGACCTCAGTTGTGCTGTCAGGACACCAAAGGAATTCCCTACCTGAGAGCATTGTAAAGTCTGAGAAAAACATCACCATTATCCAGAAAGGTCACCAAAAGAAACCCATTAGAATTCTGGAAGGAATAAATCTTTAACAATGCCCTCCCTGGAAAGGTCAGGCAAGAGCTCTGTGTTGGTCTCTTACTCCCCAAAAGGCATTAGCAGTATTTTTACTTGGTGTAAATTGGTGTAACTCTGCAAAAGTTACTGAGAATTTGCTCTTTCCTGTTGCTGCTAAGGACACACAAGCTTTGGTTGCATCAAAATAATTGCCTTCTAAAGTAACTGGATTTTCTTACACATATACACACATGCAACTGTGCAATAATAGAAATGTCCAGTGGTGTAAAAATGCTGTATCAAAAAGGATCAAACTTAATTAATGAAATAGTCTGCTCTGTAAGGTGCAAAACATCCCAAGTTTTTCAGGTGAAACTATTTCTCGCTATACGTATGTCATTGGAAAGACCTTTAAAAACTACAGGACAGTTTTAAAGGATCCCTTAAAGTATTTGTGCATGCAGCAAGGGTGTTTTGTGGCTCTCAAAGCCAGAATATTCTCTTTTGAGCTTTGGGGGAGGCAATCAGGGAAACAGAGGCATGGATAATTCCTTCAGGGGCAGAGACCACTCAGTCTAGAAGTCTTAAGGTTGCTGAAGAGAAGAAAAATGTCGGAACAAAACATAAAGCTGGAGAGTGCTAGGAAGAGACGGTGATCGGATGTTGAGCAATGTGAGATGTCTAAGAGAGATGATTTTGAATTTTAAGTGATTAAACACAGGAGACTAAATATCAACCAAAATCTTATATTGAATTCTGAACTTCATTGCTTCATTGAGTAATGTGGAGAACCAGTCAAAGGTGTGGGATAACAGAATTGGTATCTCAACGTGTAATAACGAAAAAGTTAGAGAGAAGCAAAGTTTCCTGATATTAGGAACTAGGGAAATATTTAGGTTTGATATAGTCTACATCAGAAAGATAATATCATAAAAAGTCTTTGCCTTCAAATAAATTGAGACAGAAGTTCATAAAATGATGAAGCAGATGAAGCAAAGAAAAGCAAAGATGAGCAGTTTCAAAAAATAAAGATCCATTTCATCAGGGCACTTAATAGCAGGACCAACATCAAATAGATGTGTTCCTGTACAAATTCCAGAAATCTAAAAATTGAGAAGGAACTCAATAGTCTTTTATTAAAAGAAAATAATCACATACTTCTTCATTCATAACTGGTGAGACACCGAATTTTCAAGATGTAAATAATATAACAATGACAAAATAAGTTATCTTGATGAAAGAGCATCATTGTACATTAAAAAAACCCTAGATATTTCAGGAAAAATATTGTAAAACAAGAGGACAGAGAGAATATGTCCCTCGTATCTGTCACATGAAGGATATGAACAACATTTTTGCTTTAAACAAAGGTATGCGTTTACACTCAGCGTCCTTAACACCTTACCCCCAGCCTGCATCTGTGCAAGTAGGATGGTAGGCAGATGTGGATTTTGGAACAGACTGGGGCTTATGCTTAAAGGTACTTTAATAAAGGAAGAAGCAACTAGCACAGAGGCAGGTGATGACTCCTGGTTTTCAAGGGTAGGAAAAATCTGTATTTATTTGAATAACAGCTCTGCCAGTGAGACCTTTACAGGCTACATCAATGGTAGTCAAAAGGGCATGGGAGGCAGTTTAGGGTCACCCTGGAAATAGCTGGCAGAGAGGGCAGAGCAGCTGGCAGGGTGCAATCCCTCCTGTCAGTAATGAAATATAAGAAAATAAACTATATACTTATAAATGTCTCATGGTATGAGGCAACTGATGCATCTCGGAGATCAGATTGCTACTATTTCTTTAGACGGTTAACCCAGGTTACATGTATGTATCACCTCTACATACACACAGTGAATAAGGACCTACAGAATGTAGTAATAAGCCATAATGTGAACTAAAAGACTTTGTGGTGAAGCTCAGGAAAATATTATTCACTAATCAAGCATATAATTATTTAACTTTCATGCTTCTTACATGGTCGGTCAGTTAATGGTAGTGCAGCAACAAAGGGAAAAAACGTTTTATCCAGACCTGTCTGGAATGTGTGAAGGGACTTGTTTAAAGAAGGGTGCCACAGCAGATAAAATGCTTACACAATAACAGTTTTGTATATATGCTTTGCTAGCTGTTTATCAACATTTTTGTTCCCATGCTGGCCTAGGGAATTAAGGAATGGCTATTGTGGCATGAAAGCAAAGAGAAAACCTTCTTTGGGGATCTGCTGTAAAAATCACTCTTTCTCAAAAATTTTTTTGAGTTTCTTTTCATGTGGTTATAAAAATCAAACACATTCTTTAATCAAGAAAAATTGTCAGAGATCAGAGGGAGCCATTTTCCATTTTCTGCTCTGAACTATTCTACAATGGCAGCATATAAACTAATACTAGCACATAAATTAATATCAGCATATCAAATCAACCACTTCATATACTTAGGACTAGGTTGCACCACTATGCAGCCAAGACATTCATAAATAACACCATATTTCCTTTCACACCTCCGGTCTTGAGTCTGGGTAAGAATCATAAGTAGCATACAGATCCTTGCTATTTCTTAATGCCTTTGAAGACTGAAGGACTTCTGAAAGGCTGAGGGACTTGGTTTTTTTTTTGGTCTGGAGAAAAGAAGGCTGAGGGGGGATCTGATCAACACCTATAAATACTTAAAGGGTAGGTGTCAAGAAGGGACCGGTCTTTTTTCAGTGGTGCCCAGTGATAGGACAAGACAAAATGGGCACAAACTTGTACAGAAGAGATTCTAAAGATCTAAACATGAGGAAGAACTTAACTTTGAGGGCGGCAGAGCCTGGAACAGGCTGCCCAGAGAGGTGGTGGAGTATTTGTATCTGGAGACGTTCAAAACCCTCCTGGGCAAGTTCCTGTGCAACCTGCTATAGGGGGACCTACTTTGGCAGGGAGGTTGGACTAGATGATTTCCAGAGGTCCCTTCCAACCCTATATCAATCTGTAATTCTGTGATTCTGTGACTGCAAGGCTTGCATTTTCATTATTTTTCCACTGAAATCAGAAGAGTTAGAAAAATCCATTATCAACACCGAAATTGAAGATTTTCAAGTGATGAAGTGCTTTGAGACTTCAAAGAAGAAATTCCTAATATTCTAAGAACTATTGACACTGAAATGTCTTCACTGAAAAGAAGGTGGAAAAGTCCTGTAAATCCAACATACTTCAGGCAAAACTGGAGAAGTCTTGAAATTTTGATCACTGGAACAAAGCTTTCTAAATAACTTAAATGCACACATCATGTCAAAGTTAGTATACCTCCTGCTTAATTGTGCATCCACACAGACTATTTTCTCCTTAAAATCAGATAAAAATACTCAATTAATAAGTGCGGTGCCAGCACATTGGCTGTGTAGACAGCTGTCTGCTGGTCACAGGATCCTAATATTTCATATATTTAAAATTTACTGCAACAAGATAATTTACGTTTGTCTCAGAAACCTGGACTCTGTGGCTACCTATTTACTAGTATATTAAATATGCTTAGGATTGTTTTCTGGTGATAAGGACCACTGGCATGAACTGACTCGAATACATAATATCAAAACCTCTTAGTCTCTGTTACAGGGTGCCTGCATCCAAACTGCCTATTGAGAATGATCCCTGGTGCCTGCTGACTCCTGAACACTTCCCAGGAATCGCTCAGGTGCGCACTGCCCAGGTTGGGGCCAAAAGCACGTCCAGGGATTGCTATAGCGGCTTACCTGTATAGCTGCTTGAATTGCAGTCCCTGAAGACACTTTCTGGTGCTGTTTATCAGTCTGAATGTAGCATAAATGTAATTTATCAGTATAAATGTAACCTCTGTGTTTTGGAACAACAAATCTGGGTTTTATTGTTGATTCTGTTCTTGTGAAATTGTGGCTTGCTAGAAAGCATGGCACTGGACAAACTAGAGCTGAAAGAAACTGGAGTTGCCAAAAAAAAAAAAAACAAACAAAAAAACAAAACCAATCCAACTTTCTCAGAATTTGGGGAAAAACAAAAACAAGATTCCATTTATATTCAAACCCTGATATTTAGATTCTTTGCATAAACAAAACACATGCAACAATCCCCTGAATTTTGTTCACTTATGCAGAGCTCATTAGAAATAAAGCAGAACAACAGTTTGGTCTCTTCCATTATATAAGATAATACAAAGTTTAAAATTATAATTATAATATTTGCAAAATCTTGCCGTATATTCTGGACTAAAAGCCAAAAAATATGAACTAGGTGATTTGGGCCCCTTGTAATTCCTTATCAAGATTGCTTCGTGTTTGTTGTGTCACTATTTGAGGCTGGGAACTGCGTTTTCCATTCCTCGGGGATGATGAACTATATCTTATATAGCAAAATTACTAGTTTCTTAAAGCATCTCCATGCTTTCAGTGTGAATGGACTCAAATGACAATTTAATAGTTTAATTGGCCTAAAAGATTAAAATTAAGGTCTATGGAAGTGTTTTGGTATATAAATCCTAAAGGAGTTAGGCACTTAGCTGCTACTCAGTCCTGCTGGGAATGAAGAGCTAAAATAACAGCTACAGACATAAATTTGTGTCTTAACATCTGAGAACCAACAATTGACAATCAAACTGACAAAATCTAGACTGTGCAGAGCTGCAATGGGGTGAAACACCTCAAAAGGAGCGTTGTTATCTAGATGGTAGTAAAAGTTTTTTCACTACCCATATATCTGATGACATGATGTAAATGCCTTGCATTTGAAACCTGATTTGTAATTGAACTTTGCATGATAATGTTCCCTGGTGGCATAATATTTGGCATAAGTCGAAACTTATGGACTTGTTCTCAAGTTGCAGGCATTTTAAATATAAAGACTCTTTAGTGTAAAGAGAAAAACACCTCACCTGCTGAATACTCACATTATTCAGGCACAAAAGAAAAAAGAAAGAGTGTTTTGAATGCTACAAGGTCTCAGTTCCCACAGGACTGTGCAAATCTGAACTTTCAATGCTACAACATTTTCCCTGGAAAACTGAATTGTCCCTTTTGGGTTTCAGCCCAGCGGCACCTGACAAGTGTACAAAGCCACACGAAGTAATTTAATGTACTGTGACTTATTTAATCTGCTTTAATGTTAACATGATCATTTATTTTATGTTCCTTCCAAGCCTGTTACAGTATGCTTTCTCTTTTCCTTAATATAAACCAGAGATGTATTTGATAATGCTTCAGCAATGCTTTTCTTTTTGCTGCTTCAGGGGAGGTAAAAAGACTGGGATTTTTCTCTGAGCATTTTTGGATTATTTACCAATTCCCCATGTTGACCAGCATGGATTTGTGTAGGAATGGAATTAGGCCAACACTCGAGGTGACAGTTTTGCAAATATTTAGGTACTGAAAGAGGCAAGCAAGCACGTAGTAAAATTTGCGCACAGGTCAAAATATGTTAAGGTCCAGTTTCACAAACAGCTGAAGACATTGACAACTGATGAAGTATGTGATGATCTCAAACCTGCATGCTCTATCATGCAAGTGCCTAAGATAGGCAACAGGAATTGCTAAAAAGAATAAAATATCTGAAATATGACCTGTGGGCTGTTTCATGTGTTACATTTTTCTCTACGCAGTGGTCTAGCTATACCTGAGGTCTGAGAAATAAGTTTGGTCCTTTGTGTTTCACACTCTTTGGTGACTACGTTTCTCACAGGTGCGAGAGGATATCAAGTGAAATTATCAAGCATCATGCAGAAGTTACCATCACAAGATATTGTGGATGTCAAAAGTTTACATACACTCAAAAAGCAATTAGACAAATTTATGGGAGAAAAATTCAAGGGCTATTAAACACAGAGTGTGTCCAAGCTGCAGAGTGATGGAGGCTGGAAGAGCATTGCAGGGAAATATCACTATATATGCCCCCGATGATTTTTATTACTGTGTTGTTTTATTTTCTAGATGTCTGCTTTTGACTGCCTTGCAAAGAGAATATTGGGTTAGATGGACTTTCGCATGATGCGCTATGGCCATTCATACATTATTCTGCTGAGAGCACAGCATCGCAGTAGACTGAGCTAAAGGGTGGAATAACAATTTGAACAATTTCAATACTCTATAGAAATGCTTAATTCCTACATGGATTTCCTGAAAGCTCCTTGTGGCTTACAGAAAGAAAAAGGTGTGAAAGACCTGGGTTTCCTCATGTGTGACTCGGTTTCAGTTTAGGACAGAGGGAATTTGTGTGTGCTCTGCAGTCCAGTCTCAAAATTTCTGCCTGGAAAGTGCAAAAATAAGGAAAATGCTGAGTGCCTTGGGAAAACTTCAGACATCTGGACAGGAGCAGGAAAAGAGACTGTGAAGGGTAAGTCGCTCTGAGGTAGAGCAGAGAGCTCAGAGTCACCCTGCTGGGTCAATTGTTCGGGAATCCATGTTGGAAGCAGGATGGTACCCCCAGTCTTTTCTGCGCCCTCTCTGAATCCAGACCTAGAGTTTTATCTCCACTTTTCAAGCTCAGGTACATCATGGTGGATTATTCTGCATGTGTGTCTCCACTGGAGCAGGATGCTAACTGCCACCAACTGTGCTAAGATCTGGCATGGCTGTGGTGTAACTACGTGGGCACCAATGGATTGGTTCTTGTCCTTGCTGAGTTTGGAGTTGTGCTCACTTCATATAAAGCCAGACACATGTCATCCTCTCCTGACTGGGCTCCATCTCTTACTTGCTATTTTCTTTTATAGTTCCTAGATTTATTTGTTAATTATTATTTAAATTGTGAGAATTGTTTGGAAATAGCTTGTTTTCCTTTTTATAGCTCATTAAAGTTAAGCTTCTGGAAGCAGTATACAAGAGCAATGATAAACAGACTTTAACTGCAGTTTCCTAAGATGGTTCCTTTAATAGGCTCATAAATACAGTTGCTGGTTGTTTATTCTTTCATTACTGGGATCTATGGTTTAACGAAAAACCTTTGGTGAATCTGCAAATACCGCTATTTCCCTTTGGTAATGGTTATAGAAAACTTGGATGCAGATTAGTTCCAGGCTAGAGTTCTTCAAGTTTGAGTTCATAATGTCACAATATGTCTTGGGCTTGGAAGTGAAAATGGAGATGACATAATGCTTCTTCCTTATATTACTGTGAGGAAATCAATCTGGAAGAGGGGAACAGAACAGATCAGGCAGAGTTTTGTTAGGAACTGTGAGACTCAGATGAGGGGTGGGATCTGATGATCCATGGTGTGTGTGATCTTCATGTATATCACTAGCCATCTTCCTCATCTATATCTGTTATTTAATTTTAAAATAAGTTTAAAATTTTTAAAAATTAAAACATTTTAAATGAAAAAAATATTATTAAAGGAAAACAGCATTAATTCTAATTCTTCTTTATATTTATATCCATTAGCACATTATCATAATATGACATTTCCTTGCAGGCTGGATGACACCTGCTGTATGCAACCAAATGCCACACCAATGAAAGGTGTGGTCCATTTCACTTTGAAGGAGAGGTAAATTTTCCCATTTCTGTGTAAACAAGAGGGGAACTTCTTTTCAGACAGCCATTACTGAAATAAACCTTGGGCCATCCTATATGGCAAAAGCTTATGGACTCCTTCTTTACACAGTGTAAAGCTTAGTTCACAAATTGCTGTCCTTGAGCACGAAAAGCAAAGTTAAGTAAATCTGAAGGAAAGGTTAAGAAAAGTTTGTCTGACAGCTTCTTTCTTAATTGAAACTTTTGGTGTGTGAGCACTTCCTGTGATGGTAATGTATAGATGTGTCTGTAGTTCCCAGTAGCACAAGGTCTGCTGCCCTCCTGTGCCTTCTCTAGCTGTGAAAGTAAAAATACATCACATTTTATGATAATCACTAATTTTTTCTTTCCTTTTTAGATTCCACTGTTCCTTTTTTCCTTTGTGGCCTCCAGTCTTCATTTCTGTAAAGAAGGTCTTTTGTTAGAACTTGCATAGCACATTAAAGCTTTGATATGAACTACTGCCTCGCTTCCCAAGAGACAAGTGTCTCATTTGTCTTCTCAGAATGAACATGAAGATATAGACTCTCATGTTGCATCATTATCTGTTACCTCCAAAGGTATCCACCTTTGAGATGGTGGAGATGTCCTCCTACATCTTTCACAAATGGTAAGATGCCCTCCTATGTTTCCTCATGTTGTCTAGATGTGGTCACCTTCATAGTAAGTGCAATACATGAGATCTTGTATTCATGAATCACAGAATGTGTTGGAATACAAAATTCAATTTCCTTAGGTATCCTTATTTTAAGGTTTAAATCCTCAGAACAGTGAAACTGGTAGAAACTTGGTGTTTTGTTTTTTTTTTTTCATTTTGCAAAATGATTCTCTTTCTATAGTTGTTTTATAAACGCATTTTGAGAAGTCTATATACTTACCTACTTATATCCATGCAGTATTGTACATTTTACTAGTAATACATACTTCTCATCACACAATGAAGACTTCCTTGGAAACAGTTTCTCCCTGTAGATTTTTGTGGGTTTTTTCTTTTTTTTTGGGTGCTGAAGTGAACGTGTGACATGCTGCATATTCTGTAACACTGATGGAACATCATACAGTACAGAGACAAATGTCGTTGACCTCTGCATGGTTTTTGCTGAAGGTTTCTAACTAAGGATTTAGAGCTTGGTTTATAGACATTGGAAATAAAAGAAAGCTGTTCTTGGCTACATGATTCAGTAGCAGATCTGAGAAAGAGCTGCAAGCTAATGGCTTCCCATCCAGCATGTGCATCTTTACCTCAGTTGCAAGTTGCCTGTTTCTCTCCTTTTCATTGCTTGATTGCCTGCTTTTAAAAGTTGGCTAACAAGTTTAATTTAAGGAAGCTTATTCTTTCCACAGTAAAGGACACCACAGAATCAGATAACGATGAAAATACTGTTTCTGGGATTAATAACAAGATTGCCTCAATCCAAACATAAGGCTTATTGCCTTTTTGCTAGCTTTTTTCTTGCATTTTATGAGCTCAAGGCCAGGAAGGAATGGGAAATGCAGAGGAGAAAAACAATGTCAAGCATCTGGGTCCTGTGTACAAAACACAATGCTGAAAACTCATGTCTCACTTTCCAAAAGCTCTGACAGCTGCTGAGACCAACTGCTTTGCTATCAGAGCCACACAGGGTAAACAACAGCCAACAGTATTATTAGAAGTTGTTGAAAGTATTTAAAATCCCAGATTATCTCTGAAAGGCATCAGCAACATATTTTAGGAGCCATCCTACCCACCTGGGTTATTTCTTCATTAAAGAGGAGAAAGACCTTTCATGTTCAGATGGTTATTCTCACTTCTATTTTAGTCAATTATTTCCCCAGCAAATCACAAATCCAAACCTTAAGCACTTTAGAAGAGCTCTGCCTGATGGATATGAAACAGTTTGGAGGAACAGAGAGGTTTGTAATTAATTTTGACCTGCTGAATTACCTAGACAAGTCATTCACTTACCTTCTGCTCTGCTCCCCTTATGTCTATTGGTTTTATGAAGTCTTTGTGCAAAGAGATAGACTCTTACTGTGAATTTCAAGTTTCAGATCCAACAGGCCCTTAACTGTGACTGGGGCTTCTAGAAGCCATGTTAATAAATTATCTAGTGATAGGACAAGGGGTAATGGTTTTAAATTGGAAAAGGAGAGATTTAGATTAGATATTAGGAAGATGTTCTTTACTGTGAAGGTGGTGAGGCACTGGAACAGGTTGGCCAGAGAAGTTGTGGATGCCCCATCCCTGAAAGTGTTCAAGCCAGGCAGGATGGGGCTTTGAGCAAACTGGTGTAGTGGGAAGTGACCCTGCCCTTGGCAGTGGGGTTGGAACTTGGTGATCTTTAAGGTCCCTTCCAACTCTAACCATTCTATGATTCTGTGTTGCAGCAGGAGGACAGAATTACTTCTGTGCTTTCTCTTACAACTTATCACGGTACTATCAGCTCTCTCCTACTGATTTTTTTGTTTGCTTTTGCACACAAGGAGATATGTTTCATTTTTTGCCCTCAGACTTTTTTGAGTTTGTGGAGACCTGCTTGTGCACCCCACCTGAATAACCCTCTCCAAGTCACTGTTTTCCAAGTTTGGAGATATATTTATTTGTTGATATGGTGCACATAATACAAATACAACAAAATCCTTTGAGAAACACCTGCACTTGATGATACTTTTTCACTGATATGTCTTTTACATGCCAGCCTGTCTTTAAACCATTTAATATGAGCACTCGTGATATTGCGAGTTTATTTTTTCATCTGACTATCATACGTTACCAAGTGAAAAAAACACCTTAATAAATCTATTATCAACCTCACATACAGGATTAATTCAAATAAGAAAATAATTTTATTTTATGAGCTGCTCTTATAGAACTGTATTGACTGCTGTTAATTGTATTTCTACCTTTAATTTTCCTTAATTGAATCCCATATCAACTTCAGGATTTTTCTGCTGAGTGAAATCAGATTACCTGGTCTGTAGTTACTGAGATGATATCTTTTTCCTCGTTGAATATCATTGAGAAGTAAGCCTTACTATCTACTAATGTACCTTAAAATATATTTCTAGCAACCACGTGAATTCTGGAGATCTTGGAAATTTCTTAAGGACTCCTGGTTGTAAGTTGCTTTGGATTTAATTTACTTGAAACCTTCAGACATTTAGCCAGTTCATTCCCCCGGCTGCCTGGAGGTTGCTGTGTTCTTTGCCTGACATGACATCCAGTTCCCTTGCAGTATGAGCGGCTTTTCTCACCTCCACCTGGCAGGATGATCTCAGGTGACCTTTCTCTTTGGCCATCTGCCTAGAAGCACTGGTGGGAAGGCAAACAGTGGGTGTGCCAAGCAGCTGTCTTGCAGATGGGACTAGTGCAGGCACCTTGGATGGATTCCTAAGGAGTGAGCTATCTGGAAAGGAATTGTTCTATTATGTGGGAGGGCAAGTTTACAACACAAAATTAAATGCCAATCAGCCCTAATTTCTCACCAAATACAAATTCTTTTTTTCTGATCAGGTAACGGTATACTTCTTTCATATGCTGAAAAAAACCCAACAAAAAACCCCAACCCAAGTCCTCCCTACCCCC
>VXBW01007700.1:653292-745889 GCA_013400375.1 Thinocorus orbignyianus
CAACCCCCCCCCAAAAAAAAAGAAACTTTTTCTTTCACATATAAAGCATAAAATGTTAAAACTTAATAAGCAGAAAAACTTAAACAAGAAGGAAGTGTCTGCAATTGCAACTCCTCAGCATAAACTGTAAGATGTCAGATCTAGAGGGCCAGAACCCTGTCATTCATTTGACTTGGAGCATGGTTTCACACATTTCTTGAAATTTTATCTATTTTACAGGCAATCTGTCAGGAAAAAAAGGAAAAAAAAAAAACAGTTGACATTTAAGCATCTCTTTTTTGTCTCTTAAATCCACTAGCAAGAAATGGAAGGAAATACTGGATTTCTGTAGGTTGGATATGAATGAAAGAACAAATATGACAAACAGAAATCAGCTGAAACACTCAGTTTTACCTTTATCAACTGACTGGATTTTCCTTTTGAAAAACTTAAATAACTCCTGAATAGTTTCAGTTTGATTATATATATTGCTTAAAGTCTTCTGAAACTTGTTAAAAAATGAAGTTCTGTAGTTTTTATCTGAATACATATTCATATGTTTTATAAAGGAAGGAAACATCATTAAATGGAAAATAAGAAATAGCAAGAAATAAAATTATAACAATGTGTGGAAAGCACAGCAATAACCTCTGTACTGGTAAACTGGGAGTTATGATTGCAAAGCATGTAGAAGACTCGTCCAGAAAAATCTATGAGGAGCGTCCTGGCAGAGAACAGAGCTCTGGGGGTTACCTGAGGAAAGCTGTTGTGTTTTATTTTGTTCTGTTGGACGGGTAAAAAAAAACCTCCCCAGGCTCCAGAGACTAAGCTCAACGTTTTTGTTTACTGGCTGAACATTGAGATGAAAGATTTCCCTGCCGCGCAGTCATCTCTTATTGCAAGACCAGTCCAGAAGACAAGAATAAAACAAAGGGCAAAGCAAATCGCCCAGATGAAAGCTGGTCGGGGAAGACAAATACTCAAAAAGTAATATCAATAATGATGCCAAAACAGAAATGGAGAATGGAAGACCAGCTGAGCATAAATGAGGGAACAAAGAAAAAAGGATAATGGAAAAAAGACAAAGATTGGAAGAAAGACAAACACTGGGATGTATTGAAAATTCTGCCCAAGCAGTGCTTAAACTCGTGCCATTGTTTTGAAGAACAGCTGTGTAATACTCTTGGGCCAGATGCTGGCAAACTTGTTAATGTTCTACCTACCAGTGTGGGTTGATCTACAGAGATAAATGGAACAGATTTAACCTCAATGTACAGTTAACGGCGTTTCTATCCTCTGGGAAAAGGTCATACTTTTACATTTTTCTCATTGCTGTCATAGTTCTTGGATCTATAGCCAACTTTCTGCATGGCACTGTGTGAATGACATGAGCTATGTCTATACCTTGAAGACAAAACCACACTTGAAAGTTGTCTTAAAAACTGTGGCTTGCTTTCCTTCTTTTTTTCTTGGTGTTTCAACCATCTTTTCTTACCATGGTCGTAGACCATACAGAGGGGATTAATCTTGGGAATACACAGCTCAGATATCCTGTGAGTACTATCTCTTTACCACTGGAGATCCCAGGCTCTTCTCAGTCTCTTCCCCACCAAAGAACTCCAGACATCAGCTTGCACACATTCTTGAATATGCATTTCCATCTAAAGAATGGAGGTGGAAAATGAGAACAAACTTTGATCCAGGTACAGCTGAGAATATGGTTATATCTTGGGCAGTGATTAAAACCCACAGGTTCTTAGTCTCTTGATGCCTGCCTTACTGGGTTTGTCTTTTGCTTAGCTATTGGGAAGAAAATCTCTTATGGGGTAGAAAACAGTTCCTCTAATATGAAATATGAAATCCAGTGAGACTTGCAGGAGCGACTGGCCTGCCTCTCTCGCACCTTTGAAACAGAGACCAAAAAAAAGAAAACATAACTTTTATTGTTGGTTTGGCCATTAATGTAAATACCAGTAAATACCTAAACTATTGTTTTAGCCAGTGGTGAAGTATCTGTCTCAGGTTTGCTTCTTGCCCATTTATTGGATAAACTGGTGCTTCTATCATCCTTCTACCTTTGGAGGTTCTAAGCCTCAGTGAATTAATTCATGTCCATTCTTGCTGATCCCATGCTGAATGCAGCCAATTTTTGTGTGGCCACTTCTGTTACTGTGAAGCTTAGCTAAGCAATTACATATATTTTATTTGTTTGTCAGCCATACAGACACATGAGTATGTGTCCAGTACGCAGCACGGATCTTTGGTTGGCTAACAGAGACATGAGTAGTGTGCAGTACTCCACAGATATTGTCTCTCCATTACCCTGATTTTGCTAGATGATAAAGATCTAGCATTATTTGTTTGGCTGTTTTCTTTTGCATTGCTGCTCTTCATGTCATTATTTAATGTACTGATAGCTGCTGAAACATTTCATTTCATGACTTCAGAGTTTTGCGTAAAACCTTTGATATCGTTTCCCACAGTGTTCTCCTGGAGAAACTGGTTGTTCATGGCTTTGAAAAGCATATGCTTTCCTGGGTAAAAAACTGGCTGGATGACCGAGCTCAAATAGTTGTCATGAATGGATCTAAATTCAGATGAAGGATGGTCACAAGTGGTGTTACACAGGGCTCAGTATTGCAGCCAGTTCTGTTTCATATCTTTATCAATGATCTGGATGAGGGGATTGAGTGTGAAAAGGCTCTACAGAGGGATCTAAACAGGTGGGATTGATGGGCCGAAGCCAATGATACGAAGATCAACAAGGCCAAGTGCCAGTTCATGAACTTGGGTCGTAACAACCCCATAGAGTGCTACAGGCTTGGGGAAGAGTGGCTGGAAAGCTGCCTGGCAGCTGTGGATGTTGGTCTACAGCCAGCTGAATATGAACCAGCAGTGTGCCCAGGTGACGAAGAAGGTCAACAGCATCCTGGTCTGTATCAGAAACAGTGTGGCCAGCAGGACTAGAAAAGTGATTGTTCCCTCATACTTGGCACTGGTGATGCACCACCTTGAATACTGTGTCCAGTTTTGGGCCCTTCACTACCAGAATGACATTAAGAATCCTAAGCAGGTCCAGAGAAGGGCAACAAAGCTGAGAACAAGTCTTACGAGGAGTGGCTGAGGGAACTAGGTTTGTTTAGTTTGGAGGAGAGAAGGCTGATTGGACACCTTCTTGCTCTACCCAACTACCCGAAAGGAGGTTGTAGCAAGGTGGTGATAGGTCTCTTTTTGCAAATAAAGAAAGACAGGACAAGAGGAAGTGGCCTCAAAGTTGTGTCAGGAGAGGTTTGGATTTGATATTAGGAAAAATTTCTTTACCAAAAGGATTGTCAAGCATTGGAACCAGGTTGCCCAGGGAAGTAACTGAGTCACCATCACCGGAGGTATTCAAAAGACGTAGATGTGACACTTGGGGACATGGTTTAGTGGTGGACTTGGTAGCATCAGATTTACAGTTGGACTCAATGATCTTAAAAGCCTTTTCCAATATAATGATTCTATGATTTGTGTCTTTGTATGTGCATGATACAATTCTTAGCATCTCAGCATTACTGACACTGATTTTTTTTTTGCTTTTAATTTTTAGTTTATTCATTTTAAGATTTATGGGTAAGGTAGGGCTGAGTGGCAGGGAAGTGGAAACCCTAGCAATAAGAATGACCCTGTTTTGGAGAATTCATTTGTGTCAGTAAGTTAAACTGTGCCTTGAGCATATTCTCAATAATCATATTCCCAATTTTCAATGATGTACCTCATATTCACTCTTGGGGTGGTGAGACACTGGAGCAGGTTGTCCAGGAAAGTTGTGGATGCCCCATCCTTGGAGGTGTTGGATGGGGCCAGGTTGGCCAGGTTGGATGGGGCTTTGAACAGCCTGATCTAGTGGGAAGTGTCTCTGTCCATGGCAGGATTTTAGAACTAAATGATCTGTAAGGTCCCTTCCAACCCAAACATGCTATGATT
Organism: Thinocorus orbignyianus; assembly: GCA_013400375.1. Classification (NCBI taxonomy): domain Eukaryota; kingdom Metazoa; phylum Chordata; class Aves; order Ciconiiformes; family Thinocoridae; genus Thinocorus; species Thinocorus orbignyianus. Next base: position 657,238 of record VXBW01007700.1, read on the forward strand.
CTGTGATTCTATATCTGTAGTGAGGGAAAGAAAAAACAGTAGGTCCAAATATCATGTTAATTTGAATGCTAAAAGTGTGTGCCTTGACACACAATCAGTGCGGTGTATCCTATTTAAATATAACTCAAGCTTGTCCAATTTCTGCTGTCCAACAGCGAAGCAGCTTCTGCAATGCTTCAAGGACAGATTGTCATTCAGTCAGAGAATCACAAAATAACTGGGGTTGGAAGTTGCCTTTGCATGTCTCAAGTCAACTCCATTGTCCAAAGCAAGGCCAGTTAAGACCAGTTTGCTCAGGGCCCTTTCAAGTTAGAATTTTAACATCTACAGGGATGTACACTTAACTCCTTCTTTGGACATTTTTCATAAATTTGACCATGCTCATGGTGGTGGTTTCTTCCCCCTAAGAGATAGTCAGGGTTATTGGTGTTGCAGCTTGTGTTCATTGCCTTTTGTACTGTTATGCTCCCCTGAGAAACAAGAGAATCTCTATCTGCGCTACGTGCTTTCATTCAGTAAATGTAACACTTTACAACAAGACTACAATAAGATCCTCCATGAACTTTCTCTTCTCCAGACTGAAGAAACCCACCTCCAGCAGTTTCTCCTGGTATTTCACATGCCCAAGCTTCCTGAGCATCTTCATGGCCCTGTGCTGGACTTGCTCGACATGTATGACCATGTTGATTTGCTTTAGTGTTCCTGGGCATCTCCAATTAACCGGTGCAGACATGGGAAATGATTGACTGGGGCCGTATGGGACTGTTGTTACTAAAATACCCAGGGTCATGGTGAGTTCTAGAAAAATATGCAGGCAGTAACTGGGAAGGTATGTGACAAAATGATTCCACAGAAATAAATAATACTTGACTGGTGAGAGGGAGTAACTGTGGTATACTCAGAATTAGAGGAATTCTCTCTCTGCTGGCTGAAGCATGACCTGGGAAGGAGAGCATGGGCAGCTGGTAGCATATTTTGTGAAAGGCAGGGATGAATTTGGAGCCATCAAAATGTGGTGATTTGTATTACTGCTTGAAGGCACAATTAATCAGTTGTATACTAATGACCTTCAGTGATTTTTGAAGCCATTGGTTTTCACTTAATAATTCTGGCACATGATTCTTTTCTGCCTTTTGAGCTGGGTAAGGCAACTCACACGGGATGGTAAATAAAAAATGAAAGTTCCAGAATCTCTCTTCACAGGAAGTCTATCGATCTGCTTTAGTAACCATGTACTCCCAATTATATACTTCATATTTTCTGGTTTTGTTTGTTTTTTATGTAAACAGCTGTTTTCTCCCTGCTGTGGCTTAGCTGAGAAAAAAATTAACAAATGTGATTTCAAACTGAACAGGAATTATGTTCCAGCTGAAAACTCCCCAAAGAAATACAAAGCATTAAGGCAAACACACATCTGCTTTTGAATAAAACCAAATCCTCCAAGCAATGTTCAAAGATGTTGTGTAAGTAATTAGCATACTAACAATGAAGTGAGGTAAAAAACTGATTTTTTAAGGCAAATAAATAGATGAAGTGGCTTTTGAAAACTTGGATCTAATTCTTCTTTCTAAAATGTTCAAATTTACCTGGCACAAATTTATGAGACTTTAAATTAAACTTATAATTAAAACAACCAATGAAAGTGAAGATTTATTTCAGTCTGAGTGAGTCTGAAACCCTATACTACTTTCATCTTGTAAAATCTCCCAGCTGGAAGGACAACAGAGTTTGAAGTTTTGCCCATTGGATAGCTGTTGCTTAAGAAGAAAGGATCCTTCTGCTACCCAATGGTAGCTGTAGGCTGTTTCTATTATTAAGGAAAGTTGTGGTGGTGTGCTCTCCCTGTTTTTCACCCCCTCCTTCTTCCTCCCCTGGCTCCTGCTCAGGCCTTGACCATGGCAACATCGGTTGTGATAAGCTGCACCTGGACTTTGGGGGATGGCTGGTAACATAGCCAAAACACTGTGGGGAGTGGGGACCTAGATACTTTGTTCACATGAAATATGACTATAGTTCAATTATCTTACGGTATAAATAGTGGACAGCCCAAGAGCCCTTTGAGCTCTCTGGTACGGCAGCGGGCTGCACGCCAGGATCTCCCCTTTTGTGAGGACGCTCACTTAAGGTTCTACTCCTCGAGGCTGAGAGATTCCTTACCGCAACAAATTCTCGGTAAGTGACTAATAGCATGCTAAAACTTCAAAATCTTAGCTAAGTAACATAAGGGATTGATTGCGCATATATAATCCTTTAGACATAAACCGTTGACCAAGTCTGGGACTAGGACTGGATCCAGCCGCATCTAGACTCCTCTCTGAGAAGGAGTTTACAAAGCAAGGGGGTCCTTTCTGAACATTGTGACTCAACGGGAAGGTCTCCCTGACAGTTTGTCTGACCCTGTCCTCTATGCAGTAAATACACAAGTGTACCTTGGCATCAAACCTCATAAAACACTGTTGCATTCACTATTAATTTTGTTAAATTTCTGTTTCACCTTAATAAATATTTCATTATTTCTCTCTTACGAGTGAAGTCAATCACTCTCTGCCCACGACAAAACTATTACAGTGGTACTCAGCCCCTCTAAGCTAATACCGTATATGTATACCGTGAAAGAGAATCCCAATCTTAGAAAGCTGATAATCAAAATAACCAAAGTAGAAGAAGTCTCAAAGAAATACCATGGTGTCTACAGCTTGTAAAACAGATACTAGGATGTATGTAGAAATCTATGGTTAGAAAATATCCAGATCAAAGTAGGAACAAATTAAAGAGTGTGCACTTCTCCCTTTGGTGCCTCTAGAAGTTCAGTGTTGCTGCAAGGACCACTCCCTCAATAGCAAATATGACAGTCGTTTTCTGGGTTTGTTTTCTCCATCCTTACCTCCTGCTGGGCTGCAGGTAGTAAGCTTGCTCTTTCAGTGGATGTGGGAACAAGTATAGCAATCTTGTTTTTCCAAGTCTTGTGAGTTTTTAACATTTAGGTGGGAAAAATGCAGGTTTTCGTAGCATCCAGTTTCCCATTGCGGGGTCAACACTGAGCTCAGTCTTAACGTTGAGTTTCTCAATATCATTTTAAGGGTTCCCAGTGAACAGTGGATATCAATAAAACAAATCAAATGACATAAAGAACTGAACAGTTGTCCTATTTGCACACAAAGTAAATGGTAGTTGTTGGCAGGGTGAGGTCAGGGAAACAAGAAGTCACAGCTTCTCAGGTCTTACTTGGAGGTGATGAGGCAAAGTCCACCTACATAGCCTGTTCTGTCTAAGTTGCATTTATTGCAATGTCACAGTGAGGTGCCAAAGAAGCCTCTGGGGTTCCGATGCTTGTAGAGTTCTGCTATATTTGCTACATCACAAATAATGGTGAAGAGATGGCTATATTGCAGTAAAAAGGGAATGCTTTCTCGTCTGCTCTCTGTTCTGTTCTCACTTTTGTGACTATAAACCAGGAGGAATTTAAATAACACCAAATAAGTATAAATAAACTGGGTAGCAAGATCTCTATGCTTTTCACCCTGCTTGTGAGCTGTTACTTAGCTCAGCACATTCACGTTAGGAAGGAACATTCTTGAGATACCTGACAGGGTATAGTATTTTCTACTTGACATATGACTGATCTATCCAACATGACGAAAAGCTAAAAAGAAGCACATTCAAGTTTTCCTTTTAATCTCTTTTTGTGTGTTAGTTGATCCAAGGCTATTCCTGAAGAATTTGTTTGTTTGTAAAGTGGGTTGTTTGAGTATGTGCGTGGGACACTGATTAGGAGACTAATGACTCCTTGGCAGGGAAAATACCATCAATACCTGTAAAAGATGAAAGAACAACTAAAGGAAACATTCTAAAAATGTTGAGGGTTTGCTGAATAAGGATCATATCTCTTTCTCTAATTTTACTATACAGGAGTAATCTGGTAGGTCTGGCCCAAGTTTTTGAAGTGATTCTGCTTCTCTTAGAGTTTCAAAGGAATTTAGTGTTACAGAGTATACTTTTTGTGTTTGTATTTGTCCAGTGAACATGGATTAGATATGTAGGGTGTCTATAGTATGTTAGAGGATGGAGGGGCATTTAAGTAGTGAAATATTTAAGTAGTGAAGCTTAAGCATATCAGAGGAGTAGTCCAGCAATCCTGTTATACCTGAACAAGGGTTCGCGAGCTTTCCTGCAGTAGATATCCCAATTTCTATAAGCTGAAAGACATTGTACTTAGCTGTGAGGAAGAGAACTTAATTTCGTTTGTACTGTTATCTGTATGCTAGATACTGTGTGTGAAATATTTACTGAAAATAAGACTGCTATCAGAATGAAAAAAGATGTAGAGCAAATTAGTTCAGTAAGTATTATGTGTTTCAGAAAATTATTCTACCCTACTACTCTGCTCTGGGGAGACACCACCTGCAGTACTGCATCCAGCTCTGGAGTCCTCAGCACAGGAAATACATGGACCTGGTGAAGCAGGTTGAGAAGAGGCACACAAAAGCGATGAAAGGGCTGAAACACCTCTGTTGTGGGGACAAGCTGAGAGAGTTGGGGTTGTTCAGCCTGGAGAAGAGAAGGCTCCAGGGAGAGCTTAGAGTGGCCTTTCAGTACTTAAAGGGAAAGATGGGGACAAACCTTTTAGCTGGGTGTGTTGCAACAGAACAAGGTGTAATGATTTTAAACTAAAAGAGGGTAGATTCAGACTAGATGTGAGGAAAAAAATTTTATGCCTACAGTGGTGAAACACTGGCCCAGGTTGCCCGGAGAGCTGATAGATACCCCATTCCTGGAAACAATCAAGGCTAGGTTGGGTGGGGCTCCGAGCAGCCTGATCTAGTTGAAGATCTCCCTGCTCGTTGCAGGGGAGTTGGACTAGATGGCCTTGAAAGGCCCTTTCTGACTCAAACTATTCTATGATTCTATGAAAAGATTCAGAAAACTTTTCACCAATGTAGTCTGCAGCTGAACACTGGGATGCAAATTCCCTTAGGCAGAGGATTTAGTGGAACCTGAGCCTGTCTCGTCCTGGGTGAATGCACTGACTGCTGGTTTAAAAACAAAATAAAAAAATCTGCTTATGTATTTGCAGTGTTTTGTCTGACAGTTGTGCAGTAAGCAGATATACTAAAGCTGTCTGCAGATGGACAGTGCAGAGAAAGGCCTAAGCAGGTACTTAGACAGTATTCGTTGCAAGATCATTTCTGATCTCATGAAGAGTTCAGGAGCAGATGTTTTCAGAGAAAGCCCGTAAGGAAACCTGAGATACATACAGACTTTTTAGGAACTTCAAGGGTTAGCTGGCAGTCAAACAGTGTGTTTGGGCACCTTCCTTCTGGACATATTCTATGGACTAGGTGGACTAAGTGCATGGCTACCTCCCATTATCTAATTAATGGTTTATTAAAAATAAGTTGCCCTTGAGAGTCATTGTTCATGCTATTCATCCTGAACTTCCATGGGCCTTCGCTGGGAATGCCAACACTGCTAAATATAAGAGTTCAGTGATCGATCAAAGCCAAAGAGTACAGATGGGCTCACATCAAATCTGCCAAACAGATCTGTCTTAGAGGGCATTAATCAGAGTGGTCCAAAACAGAGTCATGGAGTGAAATAATTAAGCAGTGTGGAGAATCAGGGTCTTATGCTGCTACTTCTTCCCTGATTCTCTTTACTTAAGGGTTGGGGATGTATCCTTTGGGAAACACACTTGTCAATGGTTGTGGTTATGGAGACCAGCAGTCACAGAAATAATGCTCTAATAAAATCTCTTGGCTTCGGAAACAGGACGGCTTCATGCAAACTGCCTTTCAGAAATAGTCTCCTGAGTGTCTCAACAGGCAAACTACGTCCAGGAACTGTTTGGGGAAACTGAGAGTTAGACTGGGAGAAACTAATTCAATGAATTTGTTTCAACATTTTTGTAATACTGATGATTGTGTACCACCACCTGGACTGTTTCCTGGACAGATTTTATAGTCAGAGCCTTAATGACTAATGTGGAGTCTATGCAATTGCACTGTCCCCCCAGTTCTGGACCCTGACTGTGTTTTACCTCTGTAACAGAAGAATTTTCATTTCTTGATCTTGTGCATCCTTGAGACCATCAGGGTTTCCTTCCAAAGGAACATTAGAGAAAATATCATGTCTGTCTGTGTGGTTGTCTAGGGGTCTGGGTTGGGGACCTCTGTGGAGCACCTCCTTGCAAAGTGCAATCTCAGTGTAAGAAGAACTTGGGCAAGGGGACTTTGCCATTGAAGGTTTTTAAGATTTGGAAGGCACTAGGGAACAACCTGCAAAACCCAGTGATTAAAACCTGAGCTTAAATGATGTGTCTACACGTTACACAGAAAGTACATATTGAAATAGAGAAAAGAACCCAGAAACCCCATTTTTTTTTTTCACATTAGTATCTAAACCCGGAACTGTATCTTTCAGATAGAGTTAATTCTTCCTATATTTCCCTTCATATTGCAGATTTGTTAGAGCTATAGCAGAGCATTTCCACTACATAAAATCTGGGGGGCAAGAGCCACCCTCCAAGGCCATCCGCAAACTGCTTGAATTAAATAAAGTTAATCCATTTATAGAAAACATAATTTTAATGTACTCCCTAATATGAAGCAAGTGAGCTTAGAACTTGAGCTTTGCTGTTACCCAGAAGAAATAAATTCAGCAAAAACTCAAATCCCATTTCCATATATATTGCTGGTCTTATCACTGTTTTGTCTAAAATGTTAAAGTAATCTTAATTATCTGAACTACAATCAAAAATAAAAGTCAGCACTGTGCTCCATCTTATTAAAATTCAGGGTTGGAATAACGTTACTTTGGAAAAACCTCATGTGTATGCCATAAATTAAACTTCCAAGATTCAAATGTATTATCTTCCCAGCAAATTATTTTCTCGTGTGTAAAACAGGAGTATTGGAAAACTTTCCTTCTAATGAGTTTGTTTGGAGTTGATTTCTGGAAAGCAATAATTAATGTAAATTAATATACATGGCTTTTTCTAAAATATTATCAAGGAATTGATGCACATGATTTGCATATGCAAAAATCATTCTTAGCTTCCACCAATTGATTTTGAACACTTCCTTCGGCTGTACATGTACATTAGTTCCTCTGTGACAAAAACAACTATTGCAGTAAAATGTGAACTTGCAAGGTTAATAAGTATACTGAATCCAACTGTTTCTATCATTTCCTGTGGTGAGGTGCCAAATGTTTTAAAAGTTTTGCTAAGATATTTTTGCATTCCTTACAATTCTAACTTTTGCCTGTCCCCGTTTTTCAGGTGCAGAAGGTAGATATATGCCTGATGATATACCTGCTCTCAATTTACACACTTCTTTTATCTCTACATCAATAGTATATGTTCATTTTTATGCATTTGCATGTCAAACAAGGTCCCATGCCCCAGATTGTATATGTGCGAAAGATGAGAGGTGGTTCTTTTGTTTCAGTTTCTCAAGCTTAAATAGACAAAGGGTGAGATAAAGGAAATATCTGTATTTTTTCTCTGTAGACAGAGACCTCTGCCTGCAGCAGAGATAGAAATCAAGCCCATATCATGAACCCAGTCCCTCACACCAGGACTACGCTTCCATCCTCTCTCTATGCATGAGTCTCATTTCCATATTTCATTGCATTAATGATTGTTTCCCACAGTTGCATGCTGATTATCCTGCCAGTTAAACAGAAAAAAAAAAGGTTTATATCATCTGCAAAGAAATTAAAACGCCTACACTCTAGACAATAGATTGTTGTATTTACATTACTGTTCTGATATCCAGCTGCATCTGGATCAAATAAAACCCTATTTAAATTGAATGACAATATTTTCTTAAGACCTATGAGAATATTACCAGGAACTTTAAATGAGTCAATCCAGTTTCTTCTATGATTCTATAATAGCAAACTGCTTTCCAAAGGTTTCCAGTCATTTTTCACTCATTTAGGAGGGCAAAACTGCAGGAAGAATAAGTTACAGATGAACATTAATTAAGGTGAAGCAGCAGGGCTATGTAAATTATGAAGGAGGTGCTTTTTGCTGAGTTACAGATTGATTCCTTTTGTAATCAAATTCCATTTTCAGTACAGCTTTTTTTTTTTAAAAAAAAAATGAAATAGGCAGAGAGGAGATAAGCATCTGGTGAAATACAGTACTCACTGTTTCAGATACTTCTTACATGGTTGTCTAGAATGACATGACTCAGATTAAAGAAAGAGAAAATACAGAAAAAAATGGGTCAGAGGTTCTCAATACCAATTAATTTAGCATTCAGAAAAGAATAGAGACGGTTAAACTTCATGGCAAATTGAAACAGTTCAGAAGTGTGAGTACAATACTGTCTTAGAAAGTTAATAGGAATAATAGTATTTTGCATTTTTCTTTGAACCTCTTTATGCCATAGTTCCGAATGGGAACTTACAGACCTCAGATACATAAAACTCTCAAGCTCTCACGGAACTGTCAGGATATTTCAATTAATACTTGTTTAAGAATGTCATTTTTTCCCCATTTTATATTTTTCAGCCATTAAAAACCATCACCGTACATCATTCTGCAATTATTCTTATCCATTTCCCTTACCAAGGGCCATGTGTGCACCTGTCACATATGCTATTATTCGCCACCACTGAAATGCAGCCACCCACCTCCAGGACACTTTGGTCTTTGCTGGTGCTTTTAGACGGATAATTATTCTCCTGCCTAACTCAGATTTAGTTGCCTACTTTCCAATTCTAACCATTCTACGATTCTATGATTCTATGAGCCTGAGTTCAAGAGAAGTGTCATTGATTCACATTTCTCCATGGGAAGAAGTCATTGCTGACGATACGTTCATCTTACAGGTAGCACCCTTTAATCAATGGCTCTGGGTAAAGGAATAGCAGAACGATCTTGTTTCTTTCCTGAACTTGGGTGCTCTAGGGGACGCTCCATTTTACTTTTATTGTAGGTGTCCTAAATAGGATCTTGGTCTTAACTGTGACACCTGAATAGAAGTGAATATTGCCAATACACTCCAGCAGAAGTTTACAGGGGTGGAGGCTCTTATGGTAATGGACACAGCAACTCAGATTTCCTCTCTAAGGTTAAGTAGATCTATTTTTTTTCTGCCTCTTTTACTCTTTACCATTCAGAATGGCATGGGTATGGCAACTCCATGCACTTAGGGAGTCTTTCCAGATATTTTGGAGCAAGCTTCCTTAACACCTGCTTCTCTTCCTCATCCTTCCTTCTTCTGTCTGACATTTCCAGCAGGGAAAAGTGTCAAGCTGTCAAGGCAGAATCAATTTTTCCTCTAAAAACCAAACTTTATCGGGTACGTGTATTACTATGCAAAACTGAGCATTGAGTTGTAGCTTCCATTGACAAGATTTCCTCAATAGATATTACAGAATTGCATCCTTGCTTAGGCTGGAAGTGAACTGTTGAGGTCATCATCTAGTCCAATATGCCTGCTCAAGAAGGGTCAGTTAGAGCAGGTTGTCCAGGGTGATCTCCTGTTTAGGTGGCAGGAGTTGAAGGAACCTCAATATAACGGACTTCAGAGGTTCACGTAGATTCAACTCCTTAGAGCCCAAAGTATTCACAGCTTCTTTGCTTTTGCTTTGTTTAACTCTTTTTCCCAGCATTTACTTGACTGAAGTAGTGTTTTCACTTACTTTAGAGATCCCAGTATGACCTTAATGTCACTTATTTTTCCTCTGAGTCGTAAGAGACCAGGGGAGAATATGTAGAGCTGTTGTTTTCAGTGCAGCCTTATGACTCATCTGGAAAATGTGACCGATCTTCAGCAACCTGTGGACACGGATGGCTTGTAATGGGAAATGGATGGAGACAGGCATTACAAAGAGGGGAAAAAAGAGGAAGAAAAGAGAAACGGCAAGAGGGATTCCTCTAACAGAACAGGTATCTCTCTTTAAGCCAGTCACTTTTTGGTCTTCATCTGTACAGTTCCCTCTTTCCTGAGTCAGTCTCTGACAGGATATACTTCCACAGAGATTTTTCCTTCGTTGCTGTTTAGTCTGGAAATGAATCTTTCAATCCATCACTTCAGGAATATTTGCCAGCACTGAATTTGCAATTAAACCAGAAAAGGAAGAAATGGCTGTGAAAACAGGATATGGGTAGAATGGTCTGTTTGCAGTCCTTTTTAATTGGTGGACTGCCTTCTTTTTGTTTAGTTAAACAACTCCCAAATAAATGAAAAAAGACCTTTGGGTAACCTTGCCTGGGCTGGATTCACTGAGGAGGTAAATTGGGGAAAATTAATTGCCTTTATTGGATTTTTTTCCATACTTGTACATAAGTAGAAAAGAGCAAATTTTTAAATGTGTAGTTCCTTAAAAAGATGAGCTTATGCAATTTGCATACATTGGACAGATTTTGTTCCCTCTTTTAGCTGCTCCACCATCATAATAATAGGCTAGAGCCACAACTATGTTAGTAAATTAAATAGTGCCACAGTATGCTCCTGGGCCCTGGAACTCAGTCATCTCCATTGTTGTGAGAATTGTCACTGGCGTAGTTTTGGCTGGAGGCATCTAGAGGTCTGTCAAATGCCTCCCAAGCCAAAGCTGGGAAACTCTCAAGTGATGATTCCCAACATGGAGTATGAATATGGACATCTTGCACTGGAGGCTGAAAGAGTTTGAAAGGATGGATAAAAGCTGTACTGTGCCATTTGGCTTCAATATCAAGGAAGAATTCTGTAACATTTTTGCTCAGTAGTACAGATACAGCCTGAGAGTGCTACCAGCTGAAGCACAACCACCATTAACTTGCATGGTAAAGAACTAGGCTTTTTGTGCTGGAAATTATGATGTCAAATGAATTACCTATGAGGTATTATTAGAATGACATAGGGTTAATATTTATGTGTCTAGACAGGTAGAAATATGTACCCAGATACACACTTTGCTATATTCTTAATGTATAAAAAGTACTCTACCTTATCTATATGGGGTGTACCTGAGAACTAGACTTAATGCAGCGTGGGCTTCTTAGACTTATGGATAATGAATAGATTGTAAAATACGTCTACTACTTCTTGCTCATGCAAGGTCTTACATGCAGTAGCATGTGACCTACAGTAATGTTTTGGATGTGTGCAATGAACAGGTCTGGGATTTCTGAAAACCAACCAGCCTGGTACAAATGCAGCTTTCACTGGATGAATTTTCTAGTCTATAAGATCAGGATCTGGAGAATATACTAATGCTATCCCTGAAATTACTCAGGGATCAGACTCACTTGCTTGATCCTACCTTTCTACCTAAAAATCTCAAAAAATTGCCCAGGCGAAATGATAGTGACTTACCACTAACAGCACTGAGTATTTGCTAGCTGAAGGGGTGAACAGGCACTTTCCTGTAGGTTAACAAGGACCCAGTTACATGCAGATTTACCAATGTGGACTGGAATTAGTTCAAAAGAACCTTTGGGATTGACACTGATCTTTAATGCGGTCTAAAAAAGTAATGTTATTAGCTTGGTAATTTATTCAGACTGAGGGAAATTCAAGACACTGAACTTCATCTCACTGATTTTAATGTCGCATCCTATTTCAGAACAGCATCAGACTTCAGAACTGAAAGTGACACAGAGATGTCTTGAATACAGTATAAACCAGCTAAGTGTTTTTCCACCATTGAAGACTCTCATCATCTATTAAAAAAATTCATCAGTATTTAAGGACTCCCTCTCTGCCCTTTGCCTCCCAAGACAGAGAGGCCAAATTAATTTACAAAAATGCTGAAGTCCTAAAAATTAATGATATCATTACTATTCAATTGCAATACACTGTTGGACAGAGAATCATGCAATGAATAAAGTTCTTTCATCCCATCCTAATCCAGCTTAGTGCTTTAAATACCTGAGTAGTTCTTATCACTTTAATGCAGGTAAATGTGGCCTATATTCAAAAGGACCACTTAAATCTGTGTGAGTAATTGGTATTGAGATCAACCGTTTGTAAGGCAAAATCAGACACTTTCTTAACTGCTTACTTGGACCTTAAAACTAAAATGTGCTTAAATGCTTTGATAACGTAAAATTGTCTGGTCCCTAAGGACACCACTAGTCCTTACTCTCCCTACCCACCTCCCCTGGGCACCCTACCCATGGCCAAGGACCCTGTTTCAGCCCAGCTCTGGACCATCAGTCCCTGCCCCAGTGATGCTGAACAATGCTGTTCTGTAGCTCCACCATAGCCCTGCTTTGCCTGGCCCCAAGCTGCGGGCTGATGTCCCAACCTGTCCTCATCCCAACCCCATCTTTATGGCCTGCGGAGGAAAGGAGGGATGGAAATTTTCAGTAGAACATCTTTCACAGTGAATCTAAAAATTACCAGCTGTATAATCGATTTCTATGGGAGTTGCATACCTCTTCTCAATTTTTAATATTATGTATTTGAAGTAGGTTTTTTTCAAAAAGCTTGACCAAGTGATTTACACCCCTTTGTAATTAGATGTAACCATAAGAATAATGTTTCATGTTACACTGGAACGTTCCTTTAAACTTTGTCATGTAATTTTAAAAAACTTAATAGATATGGTGATCGGTATCTTAATTCAATTGTTACTTGACTTGTGGGCTACTTTTTGATTTGCTCAAATAAATGGCTAAGTTGTCTGAGACATAATTGTCTTCTGTTAGGGATTTCTTTCAATGCATTTTTAATTTCTAAGTGTTTCAGTTCCTGTCCTGTCTATTCAGATACTTTTTTTCTTTTTCTAGTAGCATTAGTGCCAATAATGCTAACTGGGTAATATTGTTGAATAAATCATACGTTCAACATGCATATTGTAATTTTCAGAGCGCTTCCTGTACTTTCAGTCTCATAAGTCCTCATTTTAAAAGGGAAATGAGTATGATTATCCATATTTTCCAGATAGAAAACCAGGCACAGTAGTGAAATGCTGCATTTTCTCATTCCATTTCTAGCTGTCTCCAGGCAGACGCTCGTGAATCTTGTCAAGGCCTGGCATTTCTCTGCTGCTCTCCTGTATACTGAAAACACGACTGAGCTGCTGAAGACTACCACGATTAAGATTTGGTGCTTTGGCAATCTCTATTCTAGTAAATTAGGTGTGTGTGAGACCACTATCTGTGAGAACAATCGATGATCGATGTATATGTGACCAAATCTCTTCACCCTCAAATGGGGAAGGTTGAATACAACCTGTCTGTAGGATCAAGAATGGCTTCTGGTTTATACTGTCGCTGGTGCCACAGTAATGTCATGTATTGCCAAGAGGTATGCCATGATCTGCTCTAACAACACAGAATCATCAAATCAGAATCGTAGAATGTTTAGAGTTGGAAGGGACCTTAAAGATCATCATATTCCAACCCCCTTCCCATGGCCAGGAAGATCTCCCACTAGAGCAGGTTGCTCAAAGCCCTGTAAAGATCCTATGGATACGTGACACACAGGCTTGATATTGACAGGTTCACCATTTTTGGCACAGACATCAGGCAAGATATTGACCATCTTGTCCATGTTTTGGTGGCCACTGTCCAGAAAGTCTTGGTAAAAACAGTTTGCTGTGTGCTCTGATACCTGCATAGTAAAAACACTGATAAAGTCTGTGCCATGCCATTTTTCAATTGATGGGACTAGCACACATGGCTCTGAAAAACTCTTCCCTTATGTTCTGCCAGCAGAAAATGGACTGAAGGAACTGTAACTACTCATGACTCCCCAGATTTCACTTGACTAATTATGGTGGCACTATATTATAAATAGGAGGACCAGACTGTGAACTTTTAGAAAAGTGTTTTTGGTTCAGGGGTCAGGACTACTGGACCATGGCCTGAAAATGTGGCATTTGGGATAAGGTGCTATTAGAGGTAGGATACGTCAGGCTACAAGCTATAAGACTGCACATAGGAATACCCTGGAGCAAGGGCGAAATAATCCTCCAGATTTGCCCTTGGTGTTTCTTGTTGGATGATTTCAGTATCCCTCAGAGGATAACCTGGGAATTTAGCTTCAAAGGCACAGCCAAGCATGCCCATCAGGGCACTGGGGGTGGAATGGAGTCTGTAATGATCCCAGGCCACGTCTGTAGAAAGAATCTTGCTGTTGTGCTATTAACAAGGGAGAAAAGAAATGGAGGCTTTTTTCTGTATTTAAAAGCAGAAAGGATTATCTATATATGATTTTGTTCAGTTGATCAGGTAACTTTTTTTTGGCTTTTATTTACTTCTATCCATCTTGGCTGTCTGTGAATGTTAACATTTTTTATCACAGAGATCTGGAATGATATCTCACTGTAATACACACAAAGATAATGAGACCCCTGTGCTGGAAGGAATAAATCGCTGTAGGTTTAGTTTGCCAACCTGAAGATCTCACTGAATATCTGTGTGCTATAATGACCCGCCACCAAAGGCATCTGACCAAGAGGCTGCTCTTGAAGTATTTTATTCAACAGTGTACTGGACCTCTCAATTAACAATTAACTTTCTTCATAGCAGCGTGGATGGTCCTCTGTTTTATATTTGTGACCAAAACAATACTGATAATACTGATATTCTAGCTATTGCTGAACAGTATTTGCACAGCATCAAGGCCTTCTCTGTTTCTCACTCTACCCCTCCAGTGAATACTGTGAGGGTTGTGCAATAGATTTTGAGTGGACACAACCAGGCAGATGACCCAAACTAACCAGAGAGCTAGTCCATACCATACAATGTCATGCTCAGCAACAATAAGGAAAAAGAGGGAGTTTTAGGAAGATTAGATAGTTTTTTTTTTTGCCTGGGAACTAAATGGCCATCAGTCTACCCATGAAAAGTGGTAAATGCTTGGTTTTACATTGCTTGTTTTGTTGTTTGTTTATGTTTTTTTCTTTCTTTTTTTCTCCCATTTATTAAACTTTTTTGTTTAATCTCAAACTTGTTTCATTTTTTTTTTTTCCTTTTTCTCTTCTTCCACTTGTTAAACTTTTTTGTTTAATCTCAAACCCCACATTTTCCTGCTTTTACTCTTCCTAGGAAGGGAGGGTAGTGAGCACATGGCTGTGTAGTCCTTAGCTGCCTACCAGGGTGAAGACACAACAAGCAATTAAATAATACACGAGAACATGAAATTGCAGAAAACAAAATTGTAAAACAGAGTGCACACTTGCTCTCATCTAATCTTGTGCTTTGTTGTGAGCTCAACAAGATAAAGTTTCTTCGTGAGGTACAGGAATTAAATTGCGTACTTGTCTGGGGACAAGGAGGTATGTCTGCGTTGGAGACGCTGAACAAGCTGGCTTAGGTAGTGGAACCATTTAATGATGGTAGGATGGAATTTCTCAGCAGGACTAATTAGCCCAGGCAAAGTGCAGTTTCAGTGCAGCGCTTCTAGAATCCTGAAACTGTATTGTTAGTTGTTTAAACATCAGTCTCCCTGCATCTCGCCTGGCCTTCAGGCAGCTTGGTTTTCTAACATCTTTACTCTCCCTGTATGCTCAGAGCCCAATTTCCATAATGCTCTCTCATTTCTTTGTGTCAAGGCCTCTTTATGACCTCTTCTTTCCACCTCTGATATTTCTTTTTCTCCCATTAGTTTCCAGGCAGGTAATTCAGGAAACATCCCGGTGACGGTGGTGTTGCTAATTAGAAGCTTCTCAGTCTTTACAGCACGTTAGCAGTGCTCTAATCGACATAGCTTGTTGTGAGGTGAGGAAAGGGAATCATTCTATTCTGTGTGATTCTGCTCTCTCATTGAGAGTCTGACACACAATCACAGAGCTCTGTTGCTGAAATCCGTCTCTTATAGATGCCTGTCTTACAGAAACCCTCCTCTATGTATCAGAAGAAAGTGAAACCTTGATGTTAGCTTAAAAACAAGGACAAGGCCCATTTCGCACTGCTTATTACCAGAAGAGCACAGGCAAGAACAGAGCATCTACTTGCTCTTGTACTTGCTCCAGAACTAAGTTGCAAATATTTTGCATCATGGAATTAACTTCATCTAAACTTAAGCACCCAAATATTAGACAACTAATCTAACTAATTTACCTTACGGATGCCCCAAAGTTGGGTGAGATGAATCTCTGTTTAATGGAGATTTACTGTTCAGTTTCAGCGCTCTGTTGCAGCATGAACACCACAAAACATTCTAGCTGTAGATTCGTTTTGTCTCCAGGTACATACAGGGGTATTGAAGTCTCACTCATCCTCACATGGAACCAATGCTAGTGATGTACAGATTTTAGAGAGGATCAGTCAAGGCTGATATGCCTCCAGTCCTTGAATCATTGAATTTGTCTCCATATGGCTCAACTGCCAATTTGTAAATTCCTTATTAGGCAAAAGCAGCCCAATGTATTGATCCCACCTGTAAGTGTTATTTAAAATACATTGTTTCTGTAATGCAATAACAGATTTGTTAATGAATATTATTAAGTAATATCCCTTCTGAAAGCTGGCTCTTAAAGTGTTTGAGAGGCACTGATCTCATGTGCCATAGCTGTTCTACACACACTTGCACATGCATGTGCGCTTGCATACACACTTTTGCTTCTTCCTTTTATTATTTTCATTTAAAGAAAAACAAATCACCCCGTGACTGAGGCTGAACATTTGATTCCTTTGATTATAACAGCAGGTTCAATCATGTAGTCAAACACTGTAAGGCCATTCATTAATTTTCCGGATTGCTCCAAGTGAGTTTTAAAGATTTTTATTTTTAATCAGTCCCTGTGCTGTGATACTGTGTTCCCTCATGCAAAGATTTTATGCAGCGCTGAAAACCCCTTTAGCCTATAAAAGGAATCTGCAAGAATGCTTGCCAAAGAATGATCATTTTCAGACAAACAGCATAAAGGAGCCAAAATGTGAGAGTCTTTATTTGTTACCAACTTCTTAACCTTGCAAGGCGACTAAGAGTTATCTTCATGGTTTATAAATGCTTGTAGAATGGAAGTCATACAATACTCCAGTAAACACATAAAAAGATCAGATTTATTGTATGTAAGCATTACTGTTGCCCTGAGTGAAAGAAAGATCTGAAAGACTGCTCAGATCTAGATATTTATGCAACCTACTATGATCTCTGAAAAATTTCCTCCTTGACTACTTTATGGTCTCCTGATTGCTTCGTGTCAATGAATTAAAGAGAAAAAGAAGGTTCTTTCAAGTGGTTGTAATAGGTAAGCAACTGAACATGAACTCCTAGAATGAACAAAGGTCTTCTTTGAATGAATAACTGTAGTAGACAAGTGATTTTGGTCTTGGATATAACTTTGCACTATGTGAAACTCAATGTCCACAGCCAAATGTAGTGATAAAATTGTAGAAGATGGGGAAGAACTGCAAAAATTATTCAAGGACGGAAGCGAAAAAGACTTAGTGAAAGAGGTAAACTGGCTCTGTGTGTAAAAATGACAGAAAGGTATGATCATAGTATTTAGGAATAAACTACTGGGTAACAATTGATGTTTTGTTCTAGCAAAGACGGCTTAATGAGAACCTAGATTGGAATTGGAAGCCTGGCAGACTTAAATGAGAAACTAGGAGGAAATAAGATTTAAACAGACTAGAAGAACTAGTATCTTCCTCATGGAAATGAAGCTCTCCTCACGTCTTTGGATCAAGTCTGGATAGAGACTTGTGGAAAGTTGATATACCAGACACAAATTGCGGTGCTCTGTGGAGGGTAAATCTGTAACACACAGGAGGTCAGACTAGTTATTTTCATGATTGCTGGTATATTAACCTCTATGAACTGCTGAACTCAAGTAGCTGTATGATGATTTTTCACAGATATAGGGCTGCTTTACAGATAGGGCTAGGTTAAAAAGTACCAACATTTTCGTGTGAATAATTGGAAATGTTCAGTACTTAAATGTTTTAGTACTGTGGTCTAGGTTTTTATTCAAGGTGAGGTTCCCACTGGTGACATTTGTCATTGTGAAAGTTCTGAGGCTCGTGTTGGATTTATGTAAAAATTTGATGGTTAAGGCTTTCCTATGGTTACCAAAAAAAAAATATATATATATATAAAAAAAAATAAATCTTGCAGCAGCAAGGATACAATGAAGTGTGGCCTGGACAGATTTCAGTTGTACCGACGATAACAGTGTCTTTCCTTTTCCTGAAGTCCCATCTTTTATGATTTTATATTGTCCTCACACACGGATGTTGCTTGATGGAAACCCATTCTCTGCTCTGAAAAGGCCAGACACTATATAAAACCATCTTATGTGAAAATGTTGTTAAGGACTCCCTCATGTGCTAGAAGCCAAATTAGTGGACACATCCCCAAAAGATTTTTAAATTACTTGGCATAAACCACTTTAAATCCCTTGCCTATTTGAATAAATACTGTCTCTTTAGGGACAGTAACTGCTTTAGTAAGGGACAATTATCTTTTATAGCATAAATTCATACTAGAAGTTCTTTGGTCTAGGGAATGCTTTGCAGCATGTATGTATATCTATATATATGTATATATCAAAAGAAGTGTGAGCAGCAGGTCACGGCAGGTGATTCTCCCCCTCTACTCTGCGCTTGTGAGACCCTACCTGGAGTACTGTGTTCAGTTCTGGAGTCCTCTACATAGAAAGGACATCGAACTGTTGGAACAGGTCCAGCGCAGGGCCACCAAGATGATTAGAGTGATGGAGCACCTCTCCTGTGAGGACAGGCTGAGAGAGCTGGGACTGTTCAGCCTGGAGAAGAGAAGGCTCCGGGGAGACCTTATTGCAGCCTTCCAGTATCTGAAGGGAACTCCAGGAGAGCTGGAGAGGGACTCTTTGTCAGGAAGTCTAGTGACAGGACGAGGGGTAATAGTTTTAAATTGGAAGAGGGGAGATTTAGATTAGATATTAGGAAGAAGTTCTTTGCTGTGAGGGTGGTGAGGCACTGGAACAGGTTGCCCAGGGAAGTTGTTGATGCCCCATCCCTGGAAGTGTTTAAGGCCAGGCTGGATGGGGCTTTGAGCAACCTGCTGTAGTGAGAGGTGTCCCTGCCCATGGCAGGGGGGTTGGAACTTGATCATCTTTAAGGTCCCTTCCAACTCTAACCATTCTATGATTCTATATAAATATAAAAATCCCCGTTGATGAACATGGAATTTATACTCAAAGCATAGGATGCATCTCACCCCTCAGTTGTTGGGAGAATCTAAATATTGAATGCCTACTACAGAAAGATGGACTGAATAAGTCCTACTTGGGTGATTTTAATACACTTACTTGGCTAATCATAATGCAGATGCTTCTTCCTTTGTGGAGAGGGAAACAATCAGGTCTTCCACACTGGACTTTGTATAATTTCTAATTAGTTATTCAGCTCAGATACTGATATGCATAACATTATGGGAACAATAGGCACATGGAAGAACCAGAAAAAATAATGGCATTTTAAATTCCAGAATACAGAGTATGACAAAGCTATGAACAAAAGAAAGCTGCAAGAAGATGACTGTGAGCTGAGAATTGCAGTACGTCTGTGAGCCAAGAAATTATATTGGAATTTAGGGCTGATGCAGCACGGATGATATGAACAAAAAATTCAAGGTGATAAATAAAGTCAGATCATTCTTGGACAGAGTCACATATATTATATAGGAGTGAGACAAAATAGATCAGGAAATGCTGATTAAAAAAAAAAAAGCTTGCAAGGTTAGAAGAGTTTTAATCATGGGGAATTTTAATTACGCTGATATTGATCAGTATCACAACTCTGAATACCCTTCCCCCATGCAAACTCTAAACACTGTGCTCTTGAGGGAATGAGTCTGCTTCTGCATGTTGTTGAACAGGCTACAGAGTTTGTTGTCTTTTTGGCCATTTAAGGCATCACAAGACATGATCCAACTATACAATTCACACTGAGAATGGAGGAAAGCAAGGGTTCTTTTCTTCAAGTGTTTATAATAATTTTAATAAAGTTAAACATACTTTATATTATAGAAAAAGGGTGGTATTTCTCAGTTGCCCAATGTTACCGATTGAATCTCATGGGAAAATAGGTGACGAAGATAGTTGTAATCAGAAATTCTTACCCTACTGTGATTTAGTCCTCATTCTCCTCCTCCTAAAATTGTTATATTGCAAGATGATTCCTATTAAAATATTTCTAGGAACTATGGAAAGAAGGTAAAGCTTTCTCTTACTGAAAAGAAATAGAAAGTATTTGAAGTAAACTAGTCTTTAAGATCTTGATGTACGAATAAAAGGAACCCTAATAAAATAAGATTTGTTTGTGCTTACAGAAAAAGATAAGTTGCAACAGAATCCACATTATGCAATAGTTATCTTAGGTCTCCTGCAGCAAAGTAGAAACCTTCCTTCAAGGACCAAATGCATCTTTCAAATTGATGTCATCCTTGAATTTCAGTGATGTCATGGGGAGAAGAAAATACATAGTGTTGTGTTGGATTATGGCAATGTATACATTCACAGACTTGCACTTCAAAATCTGTAATATTCGACAAGAACTTTGAAATGGCAGCTTTAAGCCCTGTGCTGTTGCATAGCTTATTTTTGGGGGGTTTTGGGTCTTTTTTGTGTTTGTTAGTTTTTGTCTGGTTTTGTTGTTGTTGTTTTTTTTTTTTTTATAAAAAGCATCACTCAGAAGATAATCTGATATGCAATATGAACCATAAGGTCTTTTCCATGTAGTTATCTGAAATATGTGAAATATACTTGTAGCACAGGAGCAGCCGTAGTCTATAGGCCATAATAGACCTATAGAAGGGACAGTTTCTATTGTATATGGAACTTATTTACTAAGAAGGACTGTTTAGTAAATAGACTATTAAATGCAGAAATAAGGCTAAATTAATCAGGTGGCAGCGTGAGAGTGTTTTATTTGATGCTATCAGTAAGATCAAAGTTCTGTGGCTAAATAAAAACAAACATGGGAAAATCTTGCAGCAATGTAAAAAAAAAAAAACCCAAACAGAAAAGTCAAGCATTTCAATAGACCTGTCCCCACCTCAAAATCATATTTTGAGGAACTGAGTGAATCTAAACAATACAAAACTAGCTAATAAACTTTTGACTAATGTCCAAAGAATACCAAGATGCTGAGAAGCAAGTAAGCAACTGGAGATGATTCAGACACAGTAGATGTGCAGAAGAACATTGATATCATTATCTTGACAAAGTTCAGTGGCTGTTTACTGTAATTGAGGTTAAGGTACATCTCTTAACTCTGAAGAAATTCTCAACATTTGTTTACCCTTTTTGAAATCTCAGCACATGCCTTGGGTCTAGACACTTGTAAATCGTTCTGTGACTTATTACCACAAAATCAGCTTCAAATGAAGCAGCATACCTTCAGCTGTTTCCCTTGCTCTTCATTGCCTTTCAGCAGAAAGAGAAGACCTATGAATTTAATTATTCCTTTTTTTTTTTTCCGTTAAAAACTCCATGTCAAAAATTTCTCTGGCTCCAAGTTGTTTAATTTAGTGCTACAGGGGAAATAAGCTTATTCACAGTCTTACAGATGGTCTGTATGATCTAGTGGGATCATATTCAGGCTAAAAGGGTCAAGACCTTTAAATGATTACTAAAATAATTTACAGGAGGGACACTTTTTTTCCTCCTGCTAGATCGATATTTCTCCAGAAAAGGAAGTCTATATGTAGAGAAGGAACATTATGTTCCCAGGAAATAAAACTCACCTCATTTACTTCTTCCATTGCGATTAGAAAGATTCATTCCAGTATCTCCATCTTGATTCTTAGCCAAACTTCATTGTTAACCAAAGCTTTTTAATAAAAAACCTAATGCAAACAAGTTACACCAAACATAATATTGGCAGAAAGATATTAATGAAGATACATATGCCTCAAGACTGACTTCTGCAGAAAAAAAAGTACAATAACAGTACATCTTATTCCAGTGAGCAAAGCAGATGTATAGACTTTAAGGAGACTCCAGTGAATTGCTGAGCAGGGACAAAGAACATATGGAAGTAAGAGATAACACAAAATGTAAAAATTGTACTCATTAACTCAAACAACCTGATGAGATTGCCTTCCTGCTTCATCTATATTTCAGCAGGTCATGTGCTGGTTCTGTACCACTGGAAGGCAAACTCCATTGAGAAAGGCTCTACAGCAAAGAAACATCAGGAGGATGTCAGCCTGAGTAAATGCAGGATTAGACCAGCTGCAGAATTTGACAAAATTTCTGTCTTATTATACATGGAACTTTATTCTTCCAGGTCAACCTGAAGTAAAGGTTTTAGAGTATTATTGATATTCATTAGCATAAGCCCTTCATTCAAAGCTTTCATAATGTGATCTGTCTATATACCTCATGGACATTAGTGTGCTCTTGTACTCGGTATTTCCTGTGGGTGGCTAATTCTGTCATATGTTTTTCAGTCACAGAATTCTGTGGGATCAATTTCAATAGTCAAATATTCCTGACTTTCTGATGACTGTATTGTAAAGATACTCACAGACAGAACTGAAAATTTAGTTTTTATTTCAGTTATACAGTTATATAAAAAGCAGAATTGCACATATATTAAATGAGTTAATTTTAGAGATTAAGAAAATTGGAAGTGAGCCCCTTTGTAATAGTCTTGTTTACATTCAGAATGGTTTTTACTGCTGAGTGACAACATATGAAGTTATACAATTCAATTAAATGTGAAATGTTACAAGACTTGTCATACTTAATAATCCAAAGATTATAGATGACATCTAGTAATTGCTACTTCTAGCTGTACTCCTTGGACAGGTCAAATTCCTGGCAATTTAGGCTGTCACTTGATCAGATAAAGCTGAACCTCTTGAATAGCACTGAGGAACGTCCAAACCAGACACATCTAAGCAGTCCTGTGAATATCTGTAACAACTATTAATTACTGTATTGAAAAGGTACGCATCTTTTAGCCCTGAAAATTCAATCATTCATATTGTGCGAGGGAGATATTTTAAGTAGGGAAAGAAACACAAAGCCTACGCCACACTGTTTTATCAAACGTTGTGAAGGAAAAGGTGTTCATTAAATCAGATGATCACATTTGCCATTTCAGATGAAAAGGAATTAGGAAGAGAGGACACCTCATCATTCAGTGAAAATAGAAGTGTCATCTGCGTATAAATGCATAAGGCTTTCCACAGCCATCAGTCAGGTTTATAATAAGGAGAAAAGTGCAGCAGGAGATATAACACTGACCCTGGTAATATGGATAATCAAATGGGCTTGGGGAAAAAGTTATCTCAGAGTAAAGGTCTGCAGGATGAGTGTATTTGTGGGGATGGGAAAGGAGAGATACCAGGCTGGGACAAAAAGGGAGCATCAGGTTAGGTCACCACATGGAGAGGCAGTGAGAATGAAAGATTAAGTATTCTTTTTCATTTACCTCTTTTTGTTATATGGTACAGGAGATGTGTTTTTCGTCTAGAGAGATGATTCTGGAAAGAGTAATGTAGGTTTATGAGTGGGAAAAGGCAGCAAAAGACTTTGCTGCTGATGTTTTGCCATGAACAGTAATCAGACCAACTCTGAGTTGGGCCAACTGAAAGGAACATGCTGTGGTGGTGGCTGTGTCTCATGGGGCCACTCTGCAGAAGGGTCAAGCAGCTCCACAACGAAACTGAACCATTTAGGGAATTGCGAGAATTCACATCAATGACTGTTTTGGAGAGAGGGATGAGAGTTCATTTTGCTTTTCATTTACCAGCAGAAAACCCTGAAAATCTTTTCATTGTTTCCAATCTGATTTAACTGAATTTCTGAGGAAGGCTGGGCTGGGACTAAGCAGAACTTGAATACATTTCCCAAGACTCACTTGTATGAACTTGGACAAGCTATTTATTCCCTGTGCACTGATTTATTTGTTGTCAAGGGAAGATACATGTCCTTCACTTTATAGGAGCTCTTTAGCTAGCGAGCTTCTTGGTCTTAGAGGTGTTGTTTATAGCTTTGATATAGTTTGTTCATCTACACGTAAGTGTTGGTGAGACAAGAGCAGTCCTAGAAATAGGTTAAGCTACAAGACTTACGAGTCAGGCTGATGACAAAGACCTTTCATTTCTCTCAAGAATAGCAGAAATGTGGATTCATGTAGCATGTTAATCAGACTTAAAACTCCTCACTGCATTTAAAGGAATAGACATTCTTTCATTGGTAAAAATAACTTTAACAAAATTAGGAAGTTTTTGGGTAGGACAAAACTCTGCACTACCTGTGTGCTAACTCAGATTTAGATTCGTGAAGGTAGGTGGTCAAGGTATCCCAAAAATAAATGGAAGAAATATTTAAAAGCTGAGTTTGATTTGAATTTTTGAGAAATGGTGACCCATTGGGAGAAGATCATGGCAAAAGTGGACCAGAGTGGGCTACTAAGATTGCTGGAGGACATCTGGATATGAGTCTGAAAACATCCTAAATCCCTGATCATTCTCCAGGTTTAACTTAAAAAATATATAATTAAAAGAAAAAACAACCAAGCCCCTCACTATAAGTTGATTCAATCTATTCAATGGTTTTGAATCATTGCTTGCAGATTGTTTGCATTTCTCAACCTTTCTGTTCTATGATATAGACTGTTGTCTTTCATTGCTTAAAGGATTTTAATGTCATTTTAATCCTAGAGCTGGAGTTTAAAAGAAGATACTGAATATCACTGAGAAGAAAGAGAGAGAAAGAATCATCATGGCAACAGATCTTACACTCAAGCTTGCCAGCTGAGAGGGTCTCTGACATTTGCTTGCAGGTTCTTAGATTGCACGGGATTTATGTTCTTTGCCTTTCTTTGACCCAGCTCCACAGATGGGATACAGAAATAGAAACAGTGCTTTGAATACAATTTCATACAGAGCTTTTCCTGCTTTTCAAGGGTTTTCTTCTTCTCCTGTGGGAGGACTAGTTCTTTTTTCCAACCATGTACAAGGAGGGGCAAACTCAAAATAATTATGCATCCAAGAGCAAGCCTATCACTGCTTTGCAGTTACCTTTACATTACAGTTCTGGAAATGGTCATGAATGACTGGCATCAGTTCTGTCTCGTTATTCATTTCTCAAAGGACTTGGCATATCAGTAAGAGGCAAAAAACTCCCATTCAATTTCATATTGTTTCTTCCGACAGGCAGATGCACCATGAGCAATTTTGCTGGAGGAATCACCTCGGAAGTGGAAAAGGAAGGTGAAGCCTGGAAGTCCCAGAAAGGGGCACATTTCTGCAGCAATTTAACTTGTGCGAAGAAAATGACTGTCATCAAAAGGGCTGCAAATGACAACTTTTACCCAGCTCATTCAAATACAAGTCAGACAGCTAGTAACTTCACCGGACAGTAATTGCCACTGTAATGGAGCCACTTCTGGTGAGTGACAAAATAGCACTGTAACGAAGAAGAAGGGGATAAAGAGAATGATTATACAGATTAGATCAAAAGCAAGTGACACGTGTAAAAGGAAAGGAAAGTGAGTATTATAGCCAAAGCCTCAGAGATGTCTGTGATTTTTTTCCTCCTTGCTTTTAACTACTCTTGCACCTCTTGCTTCCCGTTCTGGGGGCCTCTTTTGGGCAAACTTTTAGCAAAGATGTGAGATACCTCCCAGAATTATTAAACATTGCAATAAACTCTGATTCTTCATTTTAATAAACCAGTCACACATTACCACCAGCAACAAGAACTTGCTTTTCCCCTTTGACATCCCCTAAAGGATCTATATGCATCTGTGGGCTTTCTTCGTAGCCATTTTTAAGTATATTCCATCAACCTTCACTGACAATGCTATTGACAAATGCCTTTGTGACATCACGACTAGCTAAATTAATAGCAGCAAACGTGTCAATTAATTTTAAAATACAGAAAATAAACCACCTTCCTTTTTGAAATGATGCTAACACAGACAAAGACAGGCAGGGTCATTTATCAACCATTTCTCCTTAATTTGAGACATCTTCAGTGATAAATACTTGCTTGATTAAATGGGACAGTCATTCATATTAACTATGGGAGATAAGACTATCAACACTCAGTTGAACATTTAAAGCTTTAGGAGGCAGCTCTGTGAAACGAATCTTTAAAGGAGTTTCTGCCACAGGCAGCTCTGTAAAGTGAGGTTTTCTGGCCTTTCTCTTACCAGATGTCAACATTATCCTTTAACCGAAGACCCACTGATTCAAGAGGAGGAGGTGAGCCCTGCTGGTCCTTCAGCACTGAGCAGAGAAAGCTGCAGATCCTCTCATCAGAAACAGCTACACAGGGCAGTGTTTCAGCCGAGGACTGAGTGCCCTTGAGATCATTTCTTCTGTGGAGCAAGAATTCTACCGTGGGTAGCAAAGGGTCTAAAGGGCAAGGAAACGAAGAAATGAGAGGCTAGTAACTATGTGGGACGTTACACACTCATACACACAGAACTATGTTGAAGGAGCTCACTGTCACCCATTTCAAAGTCAGGATTAGGTTTGCAACTACAACCTCAATGCAGTGCTGCGTGTGCATATTTTAAAATTAATTTTAGCATCACAGAATCCCACAGAATTTCCCACCTGGACCTTTGTCTCACTTCCTGAAAAATGAGACTCGGGTAGTTACCTGGCATATAAAAACTCAGCCCTACCACTCAAAGTTCAGAGAGGTCAAAATTCCCTGGAAGCAGGACCTTATTATGGGAAGTTTGAGGTAACTGCAGTAAAAGAAAGACCCACCTACAGCTATTAAAAATACATGGAACGTTGTCTCCCTCCAGAACATTGCCACTGATGTTTTTCAATTACACTGATGTGAGTTTTAATCAGATTGAAATATGTCTGCATAATTAGCTATAGGGACATTTGACTGATGTAGCAGCATCAACAGAGAAGTAAAAAACCAGCCATAATATCTATAATGCTATGATAATGAACAATTAGAAGCAGCAATGTGTTATCTGCATTCTAATTGCTCTTTGTAGTGCTCAGAGAGGTTTGATCAGGGATGTGGTTTTTGCTTAAATTCTTGCACAAAGCCCATTTTCAGCAACAAAAAAAAAATTATGTTGGCTTTTGAGGGTTTTGGGTGAAATACTCCTTGGACAAAGAGACAGAAGTGCACAAAAACCAAGGTTAGAATTTCAATGTCTTCAGAACAGGAGCAAATCAGAGACCCCATTCCAATTTCTGTGGTTTGAATTTGTTCCACTTTCTATCTGACCTGTATATTTCTGAGGCACTGCATGAATGAAATGTCCCGTATGTGCTGTGCTAGTGTTTCCATATCGGCACTGTCTTCATTTGTTTGACATCTTGTAAAAGGAAGCCAGTTCTTCACCCAAAATGTTATGGAGGTAAGAGTTTGTAGGGTCTTCAGCTAGTGGCAACGTGGTTCAACCTGAAAAAGTGGGTTACGTGCCTTCTAAGCAGCTGTTGAAGAGAGAAAGGAGCTCGTGTACTAAGCTCTCTAATCTGTCATTGGCAGAGGTTATGGTAACCTTACAGCAGAGGTAACTCCTATGGATATGCCAGATGGTGAGATAAGAGGGAACAAATTGCTCACTGGAGAAGATGGCCCTATTGTGTAGTTTACTGCCAGGCCCAGTCCCAGCATAGGCCCTGTGAAACATAATTTCTAAAGGTAGTATATGAAGTTGCAGTTTTAGCTCCCGTTGGGATAACAGGTG
This sequence comes from Thinocorus orbignyianus, assembly GCA_013400375.1. NCBI lineage: Eukaryota > Metazoa > Chordata > Aves > Ciconiiformes > Thinocoridae > Thinocorus > Thinocorus orbignyianus. The sequence continues at coordinate 684,812 of VXBW01007700.1, forward strand.
TGCAGGCAGTCTGGGAACAAAGGGACCACACAAATTGCTGCAAAGAGAGCTTTCTGAATTCCCTGGAAGGAGAAAAGCTCACTTTCTGTGAGCAGATTCGGGAGATGAGGCGGATCCAGAGAATTTTCCTCAAGAACTTCTCTTAGTAGGTGTCTCAGGCTACTTCAGTTAAACGTGTTGCAAACTGTTTTGTTTAACATTATTCATTCCTACTGATTCATTCACACTATCTCACTTCTTGGTCTGTGAATATACATTTTGCATACTTTTTTTTCTCATTACAGGTGACTGATTTTTAGCAAAAGTCAATAGAACCGTGAATTAATTGCCAGAATGAAGTATTGATCTTCTTCTTCCTGTAGGAGATGTTGAACCTTTTTCTCTGTTAACACATTAAACTTAATGTTGCAATTAAGATTTCTTGAGTTGGGCTCATCAGTGTTTTAAAAATACCTCCTTATTATTATTGTAAGAACTCAGAGTATTCAGACTTCTCTGATTTTATATTTTAGCTACGCCAAGGTCAATTCATTAGCTGACAGAAATCCATCCAGATAAAATATTGGCATCTATTTGTATACTTCAGGCTGGTTCGACCAGCTCACTCCATTATCCCAATTTGTAAAGCTGGCCAGCTAAGTGTGTCATCTGTATTACAGTGACACATCCTATAATCAGTAGAAAGTTAAACAAATCTCCCATAACACAGCAGTTCAGTCATCTTGCTACAAGAAGCAAAATGAATGTATGTACCATTTTCCCCCACTTGTTTGTGGTGGATAATTGTTTATTTATAGTTTAATTTCTCCGTTACATGTGTTAGGGTGTGTTAAGCAGTAAGAATAGCTGCTCTGAATTGATTACCTCTTTTAATTGAATTTTTAGGTTTGGAGGACCTGTATGGTGTTTTTAATTTTGTGAAGTATGTGGGAGGAGGGAAGTATCGATAATTATTGGAACAATGAATTTACTGAATGCCTTCAATCTCAACAGAATATACATGGAGGAAAAACCAAAGCAGACTCAGAATAATACCTCCAGAGAAGAATATCCATTGCAGTCAGGGATAACAGAGGCCATTAGCACTTTGCGAAGGTCACTCCTATATTGCATAATTAACAGTAGGTTAATTAACAATAGGTTAATTAACAATAGGTTAATTGTGGGTCTGAACATTTAAGTTTGTTTTGTCCTCAGGCAAACATTACCACAAGAAATCTACTTTTCATTATTTGCATTGTATTTGCTTTCTCCAGAGTGTTCATGTGCATCTCTTTGTGTGATCATAGACGCATGTCCAACAGTTTGTTGTGACAAGTGACATTAAAATCCTTATTTCCCTGGGATCTCACAATTTCTCATTTCTAAAGAGGAATTACGAGAAGGAACTAGAGATCTATGTGTATTCAGGGACTTTTCTTACATCCTTATTCCAAAGTGGACAGTTTAAAAGCTGAAATTACAGCAGAGTTCAAGTCTGGGTTGATCAAACTTGTGACTCCAAGCAAGTAGTCAGGTTTTTCCTGAAGAGATCTTAGGGGAGCATGGACTCTAAGTCAAGATTATAGGTTAATAATGCAGTTGTGGAGGTTTCCACGAATAACTGCTTACCCATGAACTACCCTTGTCTTGAGATCACCCCTTGGAAAGAAATCTCAATTTTAGCCCTTCTGTGGCAAGTGAAATTCTGAGCTGAAGGAAATCTTAATGGGATTTTTCCATGGTCAATATGAATATAAAGGCCTTTGTTGCTAATGAGACTTTTCAAATGCCTTAGTAACTCTACAATACACATGCCAGACTGTGTCCCAATTTTAGCTGTGAATATATTCAAGAGAGACTTTTTTGTTTTGTATTTTCCCCTTCCCTCACTATGTAGTGCAGCAAAGTGCTTCTGGAAAATTATGTTAGAATAACACTACATGTAAATCTTACTTAATGACCTGATGCCTTTCAGCACTGGGAATAAAGTGTGTTTACTCACTGTTCCTCAAAATATATTCAAAATAACTGTCGGTGGCTCATGGCTTTGAATTTGTTCCTGACTGCCTTGGGAAAGTGTTTTAATCAATGGAGAGTTGAGGATAAAGTTTTGAGATCCTCCTAGCTCTGTCTGGATAATGGAAACTGGCCTAGCTCTATTACAGATGTGATGACAGATTAGCTTTATTAGAAAATATTAGAAGGAAATAACACATAAAGAGAATTAGAAACACTTGGTCGCCATTAAATATCAGCCATGATATTTCACAGACCCAGTAATTGCTAATATATTGCTAACTGCCATGCAATTTTAAATATCTCATAAATAATTAATTCTATTCAAATTTCAATTGAAATTTCTGGATTACAGGTTACTTGGAAAGGAGATTATCTATTAAAGCTGAACAGAATGTAATAGAATCATACATTGTCATTGGTGACTCTTAATAGATGTGTGTGGACTCTCAAAAATCTTATTAATAAATCTTTTATATGTTTTATTAATGATATTAAAATAGTCGGGATATTTTATTAATAATATTATTAATAATACTACTCCAGGGTTTCAAAATTAGGAGATATATTAAAAAAGAAATGACTATTAATTGTGGGTGAAATATAATAGCAATCTTCATTGAGGGATTTACAGGGTGCATGCATGTGGTCTCAAAAATCTTCTTAGTAATTAGTGTTGTTCCAGATAATTTTAATAAAGGATGTATGTGTACTTAATAGTGATATGTATCATTACTTTGAATTCTGAATTTATTCTGGTTTTGGTTATGTTTACCAAGTATTTTTCCTCCCACTGCTCACAAAAGTGGTTGCAAATGTATTTTTGTTTATCCGTTTGGTAAATAATTGCTGTCGCTCTGTGTACTCATCTTTGTATATGAATTTAGACATGGATGAAAATGGAATATCTTACACTTGTTATCTTCTGCTGAAAATTATAACCAAATGGTGCAGAGCAGAAAAAAGCCAGAAAAAAACCTGTGTGATTTGAATGACCAGCTGTACAGCACAAGACTGCTGATGTTACTGGAGTCTGACTGCTAGTCAGATCTTGTGCTGGAGAACTGTCAATTTTATTCAGAGTAAATGAAGTGTGAAGCCAGTGATCTATTTGTGAAGAGCAGTTTGAACTAATAAAATAAGAAATAAAAACATATTAAGGATCATTGTCCAACAACAATAAAGTCTAATTAATCATATTAATTTACTGATTTTATCAACTTCATTGAGCAGGATCTATTACAAAGGAGTGATGAAGTATTTTTCGCCCATCCAGGCAATCAGTGTGTTGCTTATGTACTGAGCCACTTGGAAACTTTAGAGTATTTGCCAGTGGTTAGAGAATTTAGAATTCTGTAAGTCTTCTAAATCCCTTGTCTCCTTTCAGACTTTCATCCAGCATTTGACAAAACGTTGTTTAATTTTATTTTATTTTATTTTATTTATTTTTTTTTTTGGTGATAATTTCACTACTTATTTTGATCTTCTTTCTGTTTCCAGGAAATGATATAGCTATAATATTCGTTTCATGATTCCATCAGCTTGTCCACATCAGACTTTGATGGCTCTGTTTTTACTTTATTGAAATTAAAATAATTTCAGAGGCATCCGTGTTTGTTTTTTGGGCCAATATAAATGCAGTCAGCCTTTCTGAAACCCCTTGATTACAGCTTAGCCAAGAATGCAAGGGAGAAGGGTTTCCACAGGGCGGGAAGATGATGACTAGAAACTTGCCTAAATATTTATAAATAGTCCCTTATGAAGAAGTGCTATACCAGGCAAAACAATTACCTGTCAGAATTTTATAGTTCAGGGCTACAAACCATGAAATAACTTTTTGTGAGTAAGGGAACCTAGATGAACACTTACAGCTTTGTTTGGCTGAGCCATTTTAAGGCCTTATTCATGATCAGACAACGCTAGTTGACAATCAGTCTAATCCTCTGCAAAATAGCAAGTAATCCAAAAGAGCCCCCTGTTAGCCTTGCTAGCTGGTAACCCTTTTCCAACAGAGGTATCTAGAATCAGGACAATTAGGAGCTCATTTCTTAGGGTGGATGGGATAAAGTAATTTCTTTAGCTTTTTGCTCATTGTGTTCCTCAGGTCATCACCCAGTAAAATTCCATGTAAGTAGATTTAGAATGGATGGAGCAATCAGTTTCTACATTCAGGCTTTCAGAGTGCTCTGGCTTCCTAACTCTATGGATATCATTCTTGAAAGGTACTTGCTTTCGGTCCTAGCTTGAAGAACACAATTATCCTCAACTGTACACTCATCCTCAACTAAGTTTCAGGTTATTTCTGAAATAATCTGATCCTAGGTAGGTTCCCAAGTCCACAACAACTGAGGCAGAGCTTGAGGTGCTAGCCCTTTGCAGATAGCATAAGAAACAGTTGATGTGGAAAGCATGCAAGAAAATTAACAGCAAACAAGTTTGGCTTTTCATGTTCTAAGTCTTAAGAACTGGGACTACCAGCATAGTCTGGTTACTTGTGCTGTTCCAGAAATATGTAACAGCTAGAGACAATGGTTAGTTATATTTTTAAACTGGATTCCCAACAGCTTCTTTTTACTGGGATGGTGCAGATGAACTACGGGTGATCTCTAGACTGCTGGGTGACACTAGGAATCTGTAAACAGCTGTAGGAGACAGTTTTATGTAAGGGTGTTTCCAAGACAGTGTTTATTGAAAAGAAATATTTTGTAATTGGAATAAACAGGTCTTGAGTATACATTTTTAAAATGACACAAAGAATGCTCATTCATAATCTATACATTTCTATAATACATAAAATTTTCAAATTCTTAATTTCTCCAGCTTGTCAGTCACTTGAAATTCACAAACCCTTTTCCACTTTCTCACTCTGCAATCACAATACTGCATTATAAATTTTGCTCAGGAATAGAAATTGCATTAACCTTTGTGAGTTCTGGTGCTTTGTTGACTTAAAGAAATAAGGCCAAGTTTATTTTTACTGATGGCAGGAGACTGCCTATGATGACAGGAATTTGTATAAACCTCCAGTCTTTTAAAATACAGGGAGATAGCCTCTTCTCATGTGTCTCAGCTTAGAATTTTTCTTCTCCTAAATTTCTTGTTTTGTGCTCTTGATTTTGAATGTTTTCTCCATACTTGATCTGACTGCAGTTCTCATCTTGATCTCAGGCATAGGAACCCATAATTCTCTGTTCTTTGGAAAAAAAAAAAAAGAAAAAAAAAAGAAAAAAAGAAAGAATAGAGTTAGTCATTCTTCATCCAGTTCCAAAACGCTGCTGTAGCAACTGTTCTCACAGCACAGATCCTGAAAAACCTAGCGACAGCTGTGGTTCCTTTTGCAGAATATCCAAAATCCAATAGCTGGACACAAGTCTGATAAACTTCCAGCATTATGGAAGTCCTAGTGTGATATCCTGGATAGAATTTGTTTTTCCTTTGAGTACTTTTACTCGGTATTTTTTATTTTTTTTTGTTTTGTTCCAAGTGACTTTCAAAAGTTCATACTGCAATGTCTTACTCAACACCAGTGGTCATATTTCTGTAAAGCTCACATACTAAACCAAGAGGCAAATTCCAGCTAGTTGACAGTTAAATAAGAAGATTGTTTAAGAAAGCTTTGAAATGAGAAAATGAATTTCTATGAAGACTTTCTATTGCATGAGTGAAGGCAGCTGTTTTTTTCAGGATAGAATGAATATCCAAAGGCAGCAATTGTAAATGCTGAAATGGTGATATTTCACAGCACATTATACATGAGTTTGCTATTTGAAATAGATTTGGAAAAAACTCAGGCAGACATCTGAATATAGGAAAAATTAAAAGCTATTGTGAGGGTGTTTAAATCATAGAACAGACTTCTCAGAAGGATTGTAGTCTCTGTCCTTGGACAGATGCAAAACCTGACTGGACAACCATGAGCAACCAGTTTCAGCTGACCCTTCCTTGACTAGGGAGGTTGAGCTAAATAATCTCCAGAGGTGCCTTCAGTAACCAACTATTCTGCACTTGTGCATCAAGAGCACCCACTACTAGAGCTTTCCTCAGTTTTCATGACAACTTCTCTCTCCTCTTTGTGTTGGGACCCAGAATATGGTAGCACTGCACTGCAGGGATTCTGCTCCCTTGGCGTCAGGCATCCTACAGAGCACAACACCTAAATTAGGCAGCTGGAGTGAGAAGTAGGAATGCGACTTCCACAACTCTTCATGGAATGAGGGAATGTAATACTTAAATAGAGGGATGAGTTAATTCAGTATTTCTGTAATTTGGGGAGAGTTTCCTATTGGATTGGTGTTCAGTAGGTTATGGCCGGAATGCTACAAACACTTCTGAGCATCTCATTGTCAAAATGATATAGACAAAGCAGAGGGTACCCAAAGAACATTAGCAATAATAATGAATGTAGAAGGTATGACTTCAAAGACATTAAAGCTCGTTATTAAGCTCCTCACTGTTACTGTGAATAAAAAAAATTAGCATGACCAGAACATGAGTAGTTTGTAAGCAAGTGACTGGTGAACTTGTGCAGATTACAATAGCAACAAAAAAGACATTCTGCTGTAAGCAACGAATAAAAGAAGATAGGCCTCACATTCACAATTATTTGCATGAATAATAATTTACCATTTAAAAGTTTAATAATGTGGCATGGGAGACCGAGGTACACAACAAAGAGACTGAGAAAAAATAAAAGAAGATGTGTGGACAACAGCCAGCAGAAGACTTAACCTATTTATCTGTTGGACTAGATGCCTCTCAAGACAAGGAAAAGACAGAATGAAAGTTTCAACCCATTACAAATGAGACCAAAAAAAAGGAACAGAAATCATATGCCAGGGAAAAATCCCAGCAGTAGTAGGAAGACATTACATAATATAATTGCCCTTCACATACAGCTTTTAGGAGACTGTGGCTCTGCAATTATGAAGGAAACTATGGAGAATATGTAACATCTTTTGACAAGTATTCAGACTTGTTAGACTGCACTCCCCAGTGCAGCGTTTGCTATCTGGCAGTGTCTAGCCCAAACAAGATGCTGAAAATTTGAATTTGTAGTGACCAATTTGCAGCATTGGAAGAGTTGGTAACAACTTTTTTTTTATATGTATATGCATTTTAAAACAACATAGCAAGAAATGCAAAAGTTAGTTGGGGCTGGATTCTGGGATCTTCACAGTCCATCTACTTTTCACTAGACATTGATTGGAGCACCTGAATGCCCAACTGCCTACCTGTGGCAAAATGTGGTAGGCCAAATAGACAAGTCCTGTAGTCCAGGTTCAGCCAGTAAGTAACTAGTTGAGCCAAACTGATCTAGGTCTTTTGGTGCTTTTATATTTTCTAGGGATCTGATACTGACACAAATGGGAAATAGTCTCAAGATTAGGAACTCAGGCTTCCTTAAATACATGTCTAGATTTTTAAACATGTCTGTTATCATAATCAGGGAAATTAACCACCAATAGCTACCAAACAAATAGCTTCCCACTCCCTGGTTTGAGTGTCAATGTGTTCATGTTGCCATTCATTTCCTAGGAACCATCCCTCCCTTCCTTTGCTGTGACAGAAAAGAAGTTGACCTTGTTAAATTACAGTATTTATTTGCATGCTAAGACTGATTCTGCAGGGTGTGCAGAGAATTCCAAGGTCATTACTGTCAGCTTCTACCAGAACGGATGACTATAAAACTGGATCTCTAGCTTTACATTCTCAATGGTTAATTCATGCTATAGCTCATTTGAAAGGAACATGAACTGCTTAAATGTGAGAGCAGATGATGCATTTAGAATATTCTATGCTTGTGTGGGCTCTACAATATAGAAAAAAGGGAACCTTTTCATATGAGCATAGTTAATAGAGATCATACAGTTTTTCACTAAGTTAGCCTAAACAGTATGTAGGGCTTTTTTGAAAAACAGTTCATGTAGAGAATGTAGTCCTGCAGCCAAGTAATATGGTGGTGTCCTCGCTAGTAATACATCACAGGGTTTGCAAGGCCTGAATAGTACTAAAGTTTGTCAGGATTGGTCTACCTGAACTTGTCCTGATATGAATGTAGATTTTTTTTTTTACTCTATAAGAGTACAGGTAAGGAATGGAAAACTCAAGACTGTAAACAGCTCAGCCACGATTAGTTAAAAAAATTAATATCAGGAGTTGGACAAAAGTGGATTTAGGGATAGCAAGGAGAACAAAGAACAAGCATGCAACATACGTAAACCAGCATTTTTGTATTAAATTTGCATGTAACACTAAGATGGAAACAACTGAAAAAAAGGCAAGATGTTAGCAAACATAAAATCAGCCCAAGAGGATCCCAAGCATGAAGAAGAAGCTGTCACCATTAGCATCATATTCCTCCCAATGATGGACTTCGGGTGCTGTCGACTTGTGCTACACCCTTTTTCCCTGCCCCGACCAGATGGAAGCCATGAATACCAGGGCCTGGATGCCTGTGGAAAGGTGAATATAATACTGAAAAAAAGAGTAGAAGGTAGGGACTACCTGTATAACAATCTTAATTGTTTTGTTACTATTAATACATTTATGTATGGTGGTATTTAGTGTCTTGGGTTTGGTTTTGTTTTTTTTTTTAATGCTTAGATATAGGCTAATAATAGCTTTTTTATTAGCCTGTTAAGATTTCAATTACAGCAAAAATAAGTTCTTGGTTTTACATATAGATTGTGTTTCTTCTTTCCCATGATAGAATTTTGAACTCACCACCAAATCATACTCTTTTTTTTTCTTTTCTTTTTTTTCCCCTGAATAACATAAAGAAGTTTTTAATTCTTCACCCCTGCTCTACCACAAATCCAGCTACACAAGTGTTTCTATGCTATCCAGTTGGTAATTAAAGGCAGAGATGTGTAGGTACTTCCACCTGAGCTATTGGTTCTCTGTCTGCCTTACAGTCAATGTAGAAAAATAAGCATTTTTTTGAGTCCAAACCATCTGATCAGTTTTATCTGTTTGCAATGATAGAGTGAATCACACATGAATCTTTCACTGAACTCACTTTCACAGACACCTGAAGACTTTCCGTCTTCTGTCTAGTTGACTGCTAGCTCCAGCTTTGCCCAGCTAGTCTTTCAGGCATGGCTGGACACTTAGGTGCAGCTCCATTGATGTTTTTTGAAGAAATTACACCAACACATGCTCCAAAAAAGGCTCCAGTTTCAGACAGATGGCACAAAGAGACCATAAGAGAAGACAAGATGTAGAATTCTTTCACTGTGTATTTTGTTCATTCATTCATTTGTTCATTCATTCTTTCGTTCATTCATATGTCATATAGCATTCCTGCAGCAGACAGCTCTGTCACAACAGTTACTGATGTTATGTTTTCATCTATCCTGTGCTTTCTATCTCTGCTTATCCCTTGTCTGCAGGGTTACCTTGACAAACATGTTGCTCAAGCCTTGATGCATAAGATGCTGGTGCAAGAAGGTGACCGCCGAGATTGCTTGCAACATTAGCCATGCTAAATCAATTAGATTTTTATCCTGTCTTCTTGGTTGTATAGTCCTTGTGTGCATGGCAAGAGAATATTTCAAATCAAGATGAAAGTGTTAATGAAGGTGCAACATTCTGTGGTATTTCTTCTCAGTTTAAGCATACGCTCTGTCACGGGGAAATGATTTGGCACAATCTCTCTTCCTGGCACTGAATCTAATTCTTCAGTTGTACTTTAAGGGAGAAAGAAGGGGGAAAAAATCCTCAAACACAAACCACACACGGTTATCAATGGGAGAGGTTTTCAGCCAGGAATATTTATTTTTAGACCTACATCTGTGCTGTATGATATCCATACACAGATATTTGAAGAGAATGATAATAAAAATATCTCCATGTGGCTGATTGCTGTTGGCTCTCCCTGGGAACTGAGGGCACTACTTTGTGTAGTCAGAGCAGTCCAAGGCACCCCAGGAATGGAGAGCTTGTAAACTTAGTCTTCTCCTGTTGCAAATAAGCTCAGAAATTATGTAGGGAGCAGAAAATAGATAGGTAAAAAGAGAGAATATTATTGTGACTGACTAAATCAAGACACAATGACAGCAGAACACTAAGATTCTTGTTTCAGATGTAGAGTCTCAAATGGGAGCAAAGCAGGGCAGAAATATCTGAGCAACATCATATTTTCCAATGGACTTGAATATCACAGGTCTCATGAGCCATTAACCTTATCACAGCAAAATTCATGAAGGCCAGTATCTGGGGGAGACTACCCATGGAGATCATGCCTCAGGAACCAGAATATCTTTTGTTATCATGAGCAGGATTGTCATAGTGAAATGCAGGAACGTAGTTCTAAGGGAACTTGCAATGCAGCAAATTCAATTGCAATATTTCTAGGCTCAACAAAGATGCACTTTCAAGGGTACATCAGCACTCTTTTGGAAGGAAGATCAACAGCCAGATAGTCAGTATCCATCCCAGTAGCTGAAGAACTAAACTGGAAGCAATTGTTTTAGTCTGATTATTTGAAAAACATTCTCCAAAGCTTTTTCTTTGTAGTTGTTGGTGGTTCTATATCAGTTAATACCTGGTTGTATACCTATAATAAAATCTTTGTTTTACCAGATGATCAAGAAAAACTCAGATTTTTCACATCCTGAACAGAATCCTTGAAAGTTCCTATTAATGTCAGGTGCCTTTGGGAGATTCTTCTTAATAAATCTTTCCCCTTGCCAGAAACACAGGAAAATAGCCCTTTGAAAGAATTGTTGAAAGTCACTAGTCTTTCTGTTTGCCTCAAGGTATGATCAGCTGTTCCTATGCCATTCAGAGGGCTCTTTGTGTAATTTAGTCTTAAAATAGGATGATGTCTGGGGTTCCAAAAGCTGCCAGGAAATCTGCTCCATTGCTCTGCTATCCTCTCTGATCTACTACAGTGTCCAAACTTGTTTTTTTTTTTTTTTTTTTAGTTGCTGTTTCAGCCCTTTTTTTATGTTCTATCTATCCTGGATATCATGTCCCTGTGCAGGATTTTAAGGACATATTTTATGTTTTCTGTCAGTCTACTCTAAATAAAAAAGTCACTCTTCCTTCAATATATCCTTATAAATCATGAATTCCACACCACTAATAACTCTGTGTATTCCCCTCAACAGTCTCTAATTCACTCATACTTCGCCTAATATTCCATATTCAGAACCGAACACATTTCATTAGAGAACTTAGCAACGGTGAGTGTAGTGGATGACTTAACTCTGTATGTTATATATCACATGTGGGAGTGTAAATATTTCACCCTATCATTCACATATATGCAGCTGGTGGTAATCCACCAGAACCCCAAATCTTTTCTTGGGTTACCAGTTACTTAAGGCATTTTTCTTCCAATGTGTTTGTATTTGGGTGGTTATAATAATGTCCTCTAATTGTTCTTATTAAATTACATCAGGGCATTTTTTTCTTCTTCTCCAAATAATATCTCCCTTTGGAATTTTAATCCTGCTTCCCAATGTGTTTGCAGCTTAGTATCATCTGTGTATTTAATAAACACTGTCTTTATTCCTTTGAACAGACATGTAAGAGTATTAGGCTAAAGACAAACTCCTCAGGAACTTCACCTTATGCATCATTCCACTTTAAAGACAAACCCTCTTTGAATATGATTTTCCAACCACCCGAGAAAGCTGCAGGTCTTTCTCAAGTTTCCTTCAGAGAACAGTATATCAAACAGCATGAAAGCCAGGCTAGAATTGAGATACAGATTATCTGTTGCTTTTTCCCTGTCTGCAAAGCCTGTTACCCTGCCAGGGAAGAAAATTCAATTTATTTGACATGATTAATTTTGAGAAAGTCATGTTGGCTGAAATTTTTCTCCCTGTTCTCATCCCAGTGTATCCAAATAGTTTATTTATGATGGTACTTTCCTGGGATGTAAGGTTCCCCTACTCCTCCTTTTCTGCTACTTTAAAGATGGTCACTTCATTTTTCTTTTTTCAGTCTTTCAGAATTTTGCTCATTTTCTATGAGATCTCAGAGTAGTTCTCTGAATACCAAACAGAGGAGATTATTGGGTCCAGCCCATTTGAGACTACCTATGTTTCTAAGAAATACTAAATTAATTCTTCCTTTCTGCTTGCGTTGTTAAAGAAAACATCAGAGATTTATCCCTTGTAGTGACAGATTCATTGTGCAGTAGTCATTGAATCATAGAATCATAGAATGGCTAGAGTAGGAAGGGAACTTAAAGATCATTGAATTCCAACCCCCCTGCCATGGGCAGGGACACCTCCTACTAGACCAGGTTGTTCAAAGCCCTATCCAGCCTGGCCTTAAACACCTCTAGGGATGGGGCATCCACAGTTTCTCTGGGCAACCTGTTCCAGTGTCTCACCACCCTCACACGAAAGAATTTCTTTCTGGTATCTTATCTGAATCTCCCCTCTTCCAATTTAAAACCATTACCCCTTGTCCTATCACTAGACTTCCTGACAAAGAGTCCCTCTCCAGCTCTCCTGTAAGTTCCCTTCAGATTCTGGAAGGATGCTCTAAGGTCTTCCCAGAGTCTTCTCTTCTCCAAGGCTGAACAGCCCCAGCTGTCTCAGCTTGTCTTCATAGGAGAATCAGTTGCTTCTTGTTTTGTTCTCTTACTCAAAATGTACTTAGAGAGATTTTTCACTTTTTAAATTTTGTATATCTTCCTGTACTTTTTATTTCTGACTTGCCTCCTAAAATTCTGCTGCCATTCTATTTTCATTTACCCACTAAGTCCAACTTTGTTTTCACTTCCTATTTTCTGTGGGGAAAGAGTCCCTGATGGAGCGAAACGGAGCTCATATTGCACTTCATGTTCTTATTCCTCTGTGATGGAGTTATTTTCATGCCTGAAATAAATGGTTTCTTTTAAAAGAACTGCCAACATTATAAAGCCTCAACCAGTCCATTCTGGGATATTTGTGGACATTTCCTGGTCTGCAATTTAGGGATCTGTTTACTTTTCCTAGAATTCCTTACTAAGACACTCTTCTTGGTAAGTCACTTTGCCTCAGTTTCCCCATGCGTAAAGAGGGAACAGTAATATTTATTTCTTTACAGAGCCCTTTAACACGCACCCATGAGACATTGTGGGGCATTATTAATTAACAGAATTACTCAAATTCCCAAATGTCTTCTGGAACAAAATACTAGAACAAGCAATGTAGTTTGTATTAGTTCAAAGCTGCCATTTCAAATATTTTAAGTGTTTTCATGGTTTAAGCAAATAAATGGGTTAAAGGAAAAGATAGTTGTGAAATGTAGCCTTTAAATCTAAAAAAAGCTATCTGACTCCTCTAGCAGTTTCAACTGAAGCTTGCAATAATATATATAAAACACATATGTTTATATTAATAAGATTTTCTCCTTTATCCCGTTTCTTACAATGGTAACAATGTTTTTTAATAATTAACTGGAAATGCTAAAAACTTCAAAACTGTGAGACATTTGTGATTCTAAAATGAACTGAATTTTCTACCTTTAGCTTGAAAGCAAAACTGTTGAGGCTGACAAATCTATTAGATCCTGTCACCTAGAATTTAGTGGTCTTTGTAAATGTTAACTAGTGACAGGAATACAGTAGAGTGTGAGTGAACTGTATGGCAGACCATTGCATGTCTGATGCATTGCTTTAGTCAGTGGATTGTGCCAGCCAGCATGTTAAATTCTTAATACTAGTCAAATTTATTTACTGTATAATCCTTTTCTCCCTTTGCTTTCCTTTTTATCAGTGGTTCAGAGCCTCAAGGGCTTACAGAAAGAACTATTGATGACCACAGTGCTCTCTGTACCTCTGGGGTAATTCATTGTTCACAGTGACATTTTCGAGTCTGCATTGAGATCTGTTTATGAAGAAAACACTGTGCTGATTCTCCGGGGACTGCAGAGGGGAAAAAAGAAAAAGGACATGAAAAAGAAGTTATAATGTGGCTTTTATGGAAGAAGATGAAAGGTTTGTTTTGTTCCCTCTCTTTTTGCCTACATCAAAAATGCTGTTTATTGTGCAAAAGACGGTACGATACAGACTTTAAGAACTGATTGCTTTTGCATTTGCTCAGCTTTTAGAATAATATTGACAAGTGGAACAGGGACAAGTAGAGAACACCAGGGACTTGTATCCTTGTGAGAGGTGAAACAGGAATGTGGCTGCTACACAGGGCAGAATATTTTGCACAGGGCAACATTACTCATAAGATTTCAGACTTGTTTTCTTCATTTGGAACTGATTCAGTTGGGAAACTGCAAAACAACAACATACCGTGCTTTTGTTGTGCCATCTGCAGCTTCCTTTAGACATATAAAGGTGACTATAACTGTTATTTAGGATGTTTATTTCCCAATAATAGGTTTTTTAAATTTTTTTTTCCAGATAATCTTGTTTTAATCATCCTAGATGCATGGAATTCTTGGGAGAAAAAAGTCTGAAGAGGAATTTGGAATATGAGCTGCAGTTGGGAGCCTGATACAGTGGGTTGAGTTTAGAGGCACTGTAGCATGTGGAAATGGGGCTGTATCTTTCCATCAAGTCTTGTAGAATGGAAGACTATAGTGTCCAAATTTTACCATTCTTTGATAGTTTTTCAAGAGTTTTCCCTAGTAAGGACACTTTTTGAGAAACAAAAGCAGAGAACTTTCTTACATCAATTCAGCTATGTAACATGAAGGACATTTCATAAATCACGGACATTTCATAAATCACGGTGAATTTACCATGAGCAAGACATGTTGCAAAAAGATAAAGCCACTTATTTTACTCAAATGAAAGCTCTATGTCACAGGGAAGAAAAAAAAAAAAAAAGGCAAATTGCAGGACCTGAAGCTCCTAAGACATGACCTTGGCTGGTAGCCAGACCCCTACCCAGCTGCTCTCTCACTCCCTCTCTTTAAGATGACAGGCAGAAGAAAGTAAAATGGAAAAGCTCATGGGTAGAATCAAAGAGAGGGAGATCACTTACCAGTCACCACCATGGGCAAGATGGACTCAACTTGGAGAAGATTAATTTGATTTGTTGTCATTTAAAAATAGAACAGGATGGTGAGAAATAAATACAAAACTGATAAGAACTTCCTCACATCCTGCTCTTCTTCCCAGGCTCAACTTCACTCCTTTGTTCCTGACTCTTGTACCTCCTCTTTCTATTTCCTGAGAAGTGCAGGGGAACAAGGAATGAACTTCGTGGTCAGTTCATAACACTTCATCTTGGCTGCTCCTTCCTCATGCTGTTCTTCTGCTCCATGGGACACAGTCCTCCATGAACTTCTCCTTTGTGGGTGTTTCCCACAGGTTTCAGTTCTTCATTACCTGTTTCAATGTGGGTCCATTCCACAGGGTGCAGTCCTTCAGGAATGGACTGCTCCAGTGTGGGTTCCCCATGCTGGTCCTACCAGAACACCTGCTCCAGCATGGGCTCCTCTCTCTATAGGGACACAGCTTCTGCCAGGAGCCTTCTCCTGTGTGAACTGTCCTTGGACTGCAGCTTCTTTCAGTCCCATTTCAGTAGACAAAACATATCTCATGAAGTAGAATCATAGAATGGCTAGAGTTGGAAGGGACCTGTAAGATCATTGAGTTCCAAGCCTCCTGCCATGGGCAGGGACACCTCCCATAGTAGACCGGGTTGCTCAAAGGCCCATCCAGCCTGGCCTTGAACACCTCCAGGGATGGGGCATCCACAACTTTTCTGGGTAACCTGTTCCAGTGCCTCAAAGGAAAGAATTTCTTCCTAGTATCTAATCTAAAACTCCCCTTTTCCAATTTAAAACTGTTACCCCTTGTCCTATCACTAGACTTCCTGACAAAGAGTTCCTCTCCAGCTTTCCTGCAGGCTCCCTTCAGATACTGGAAGGCTGCTCAAAGGTGTCCCCGTAGCCTTCTGTTTTTCAGGCTGAACAGCCCCAGCTCTCTCATCCTGTCTTCATAGGAGAGTTGCTCCATCCCTCTGATCATCTTCATGGCCCTCTGTTGGACCCGTTCCAACAGTTCCATGTCCTTCAGGACCTGTGGATGGATTCCATCAGGTGTGCACCTTCAAGCTCCTCAGGTGGTCTCGAACCTGATCTTATACTGTGGGCAGCTCTCCATTTTCAGAGCCCCTGCTTTCGCCTTCCATACAAGTAGACAAAAGCAAAAATGTCTACCAAGTTCTTTAGTATATTGAGTCAATGGAGAATTGTTTCTGGCTCTGTTAGGTGAGCAGTTTGAAGAAATGTACAAGTAACATCACGCTGATGACTCACATATCTCTACTTGAGTGCTCCAGAAAGAGGGTCTGTTCTAGAACCCCGGTACAACTGATTCTTAAGTAATGCCAGAGTGAGGAATTGCTAACTGCAAGAGAGCATTATACTGAAGCACCACTATTTCTTGGTCTGGTTTTCGCATTCTTCCCTACATAACTGTCGGGAGGGGCCCGGGAAGACATGCGGCCAACTCAATATGAGTGATAAAGCAAGCTCCCGTGTTTATTCGGATAGCTCAGATATTTATACACTTATTGTAAATTATGCCTACTTGTCACACACTAATTGGCTAGGCTTCTAAAGATTACATGTTCATACACCTCCTACTTGCAGTTTCTGCTTCAAGGTTCTCCAACATTCCAGAAGGACACTCTCCCTCTCTCCTTGTTTATCATTCTCGCAGGGTCTGTGTGACCTTGGCTCTTCTTCCTTGTCAGCGTAACTTGCAGTTCTCACTGAGGCCTACTGTGGCTAAAATCCTACTTATGCTAAACACTTAGGCTAACAAGAGGATTGCTTGTACAATGCTTCCGTGGGTCCATGGCCCTGCTCCCACAGCCATGCTGCAACACATAACTAATTTTGTCATAGGCTGACAACAACCTTGAACTAAGTGGACATAGTACTGTTGCTCTGTGTGTACCTATAATAACAAGGCACACACACCTACCTTCTTTCCCCTTCAAGAATTAAATTATGTACATTTGTTCTGCAGGAAATACTTACCCCTGGGGTCATATTGTAAGTCCTTGTCTCACAAGC
Organism: Thinocorus orbignyianus; assembly: GCA_013400375.1. Lineage (NCBI taxonomy): Eukaryota > Metazoa > Chordata > Aves > Ciconiiformes > Thinocoridae > Thinocorus > Thinocorus orbignyianus. The sequence goes on from VXBW01007700.1 coordinate 701,801, forward strand.
ATTAAGTCTGCAAGGGCAGTAGAGAAAGCAAATTTATGGGCTTTAAGCTGTAGATACCAGGTCAAAACAATCACTGTAGACATGCAGACCTCCATGATAAGCACAGGGCAAAGAATGTCTCCCAGATTATGGCTCAAGGATTATCTTTTAGAAAGCTTTATAATTTTGTCTCTGAGATCTGAGGGGACTGGAGCTGAGAGATTTTGAAGAATGCAGGAACAGGGTAATTTCCTTTCTATTTCTTTAGCCCTCCCAACAAATCTTTTCTGTTTCCCTGCCTTCAGTGGTAGCAAATTACATCTTATTTCAATGTTGAATTTGTCTGAGTTCAACTTCCAGCTCTTGGCGTGGTAATAAAGTATGGGAATGGTATTATGGTCTTGGTATAGTAATACAATAAAATTTTATGAAGCTATCATCATGCCTTATAAAGTAGCAAGAAAGGACACAACTTTTTTTTTCCCTCTCTTCCTCTTTGCAGATCATCTGCCACAATGACAAGAACAATTATGGAAACAATTATCACAGGGAGGAACAATGATACTGAGGCCCAAGTTGCTCTGCATGAGCTTAGTTTTACAGTAGTTTAACTTCAGTAAAATCAACCACAGTAACAGGAAAGGGAAATTGAGTGAAGAGAATCCTAAAATCTATCTTGATGACCTGGACAGAATCCCAACTGCTTATCAGGCTTGACTGAGTTCAGTAATATTATCTTTATAATTAGGTATTAACTCAGTTTCTGCTGTCAGTGATCAGAATCCCTGTATACGTTGCTGTTACTGACTGCTTTTTTCCAGGAGGTTGTTGCTCCTCCTGGATATCATCAAATAAATGAAGGTCCTCAGGAGCTGTGCTCTGCAAATATTTTATTTTTTATTTTGTTTCTCTGCTCCAGGGATCTGTTGCTTTTTCAAGTTTTAGTTTGCTGTATTTTATAACTTTTATCTCATGCCAAAATTCTAGTTAGTACTCTGTGTCCTCCAGTAACTTCAGCTGTACACAGGAGTTTCATAGCATAAGTTTACCCATAACATTGTTATGCACCTCTGGATTATTTAAAGTTATACCTTGTTAAGGAGGTATGAAAAAACAGCTATCTGTCAAGCACTGGTCATGTTCACCAAATCACTTAATAAAACTATTTTGAAGGTAAGAAAAAAAAGAATGCTATGGACAACAATTTTTATTGACTAAGAAAACAATTAGCCTTACCTGATAGGTTTTGCGTATGTTTGTGCAAATTGCAGATTTGATTAAAACTGATGAAGTTGAACTGCCTCTGAAATTGGAGTTACAGAATAACAAGATATTTCAGCAAGCCAGCAAAACCCACAGCTGAGGTAGATTGGCTGAGCGCATGTGTCTCGGTGGACTCTAACATAAGTTGTGCATACTCAGCACCTCAGTGACTCTGACTAGAAATCAGGTCTGCTCAGAATTGAAATGGAGGAATTATGAGTCACTGAAGATCTTCTGTGTCTATTTGTATAGGAGAAGGCACTCTATGAGCTTATAAAGAGAACAGAACCCGTCGTCCCCAATTCACGGTTTGCTTAATGTTTGCTGGCTGAATGCAAATGACATTCTTTCACATTAGTTGCATGTCAATAGAAGATAAAATACAGATTCCCAACAGCGTGTTAATGCTTTGAGTTACCCTGAAACTGCCAGAGACATAGCCTTTATAATCTGTTTCTTTTCTTTCTTGCAGAAATTATTAACCTTAACGGGAAGCAGGATCAGCACTGAAGGGTGACCGAAAATTCAACATGGCATTTAACTCATAGATTAAATTATAACTTCGCTCCTGTGCATCTCCATCATTTTCGTTCTCAGTTATATGAGTCCTGATCTCCCTCTCTTTTAGAAATTTAGACATAAGCTCCTTTTAAGGTCATAGTACTGCAGCCACAAATATCATGCCCTAAGATGTCTCAGAACCAAGGTTTCACAGCTATGTCCTACAGTTCTGTCCATAGAATTGACCTGAGCAGAGTCTAGAGATTTTTTTTATATATGGCCTTGATTTTTTTATGTTAGACTGTTCTGATAAAGTTACAATTTAGTAGCTCTAATCTGGTCTGAGACATGTAGAAAACCCAGTCAGATCAACATTCTGTACATGCTGTGTCCAACATGTCTTGAATGCATGCATGTGTACTTGCAGCCACTGTAGGTGAAATATATTAAACTTGCTCAAGAATCTACAAAGTTTCTGCCTCCATCTGAATTCAACCCCAGACTTCCCTCTGCAGTCAATGGAGAAAAACAGGCATTACCAGCCCATAGTTTATATTACTGTAAAGAAGGGGGGAATTCTGATGTATAAATATAGACAGCTAATACTTTCTCAGGTATCCTACCCAGCTTCCCACTGCCTCTCCAGAGCAGTCCAAGTCCCTGGTAGCTCTTTCCTTCATTGCCATGTTGGTGTCTTGAAAACTTCAGGATACCACAAGTGGCCTATAAATGTTCATGTTTAGAAAATGACATCTTGTCCTGGGAAGACAGACATAGGCTGGGAGCTTGATTGGGTAGGGAAAGGAGGGCCCCAAACCTGTGGCTCTCATGTTACACCGCCAGACTCTAGGAAACCATCATTCTCCTAATAATTAAAAAAAAAAAAGAGATTGAAAGGAGGATTTCTGAAAGCACTCCATGCTGGTTTGATTATATTTTTAGTGAATTCAGTGGGAAGTGTCTTACATTGTTGAAAGGTTTTCTCTTGCTACTTACTGAATTTTTTTTCCCCCCTCTGTCAGTAGCAAGCTATAAGGTGTCATCATGAACAGGGCTAGTAAGTGCTATGATACAAAAAATAATTCACTTACTTGATCTACTTCAGATCTGTTCAGTCATTCCAATTCCCACTTTGAGATTTCTTCCAAGCCAAAGCCCCAGTGAGCTAATATTTAGGTAGTGACCAGGTAAATTCTGGATGTTTTAAAAGGATGTGGAGATAACCTCAATTTCTTCTCTGTGTGTAGTCTGCAAAAATGTGATCCTGGACATAAGCCACAAAACTTTTACTTCCTACTGAGGTACTGCCAAATCCTGTTATGTGTGTTACAACGGGAGGACAACTGATTAGCTCTATTAATTTACATACAGAATAGTCTTCCTTTCTCATGCTTATTAATAGAAAGACCGAATAGTGTAATTGACCAAATCCACTCAACACAATTAAAATGGATTTTAAGGGTTTTGACGTAAATTACTGTAAGCAAAGGAAGCAACAGTTAAATCCCCAATTAGCACAAAGGAAATATGAGACAGGATTTTGTATCATTTCATTGCAAGCAAACAGAAAAAGAACAAATCCCCCTTCTGTAATGTAGTTTACACCCTACAACAAGAAAAACCAATTTAAAACCATTGTAAATCTTAAATTATTAATTTCATTCTCAATAGGTCATTAAAAAGTCTATTCTAGCTTCTAACATTTGAGTACAGGACTTGGCAATGGCAAAGAAGGCACAAGGGAGAGAAAGAAAGGGAAACCCCAGAGGAATTTAAAAGTTGAAAACAGAGAACCAGCGAAAACAAAGCTGAAGGCCTTTCTATCCATGGGATTTTCAAAGTAGTTTGAGAGGATTTACTGATTGCATTGGACTCCTTTACTTTTAGTTTACTGAAAAATTGTCTAAAGGTTATGCAACACGTAATATACCGTCTTAGACTCAGTGACCCAAAGACTGAGAGTGTGTAGGTAACATGCATCCCTCTGTGACCACCCTGTAAGGAGAAGAAGGACAGATTAACAGTTGTAGAACACAGTGTTAACATAATTAAAATTTGCTAGTATAAATCACTGAACTTTGCTTCTCAGAGAGATATGGCTATGCTCTGTGAAGTCATGCAGCTTCTGGAGCTGGGACTGAATCTCAGCACTCAGTTGACCAATCTGATTTGTAAACTTTAGCTTGTTGCCTACAACCTTCTGTCCTGGCTATGAGACATAGGTCTACTGTATTATTATTATTGTCCACTGTCTCCTAATGCAGAGTAACATCTGCAGGGGTGTGAAGAAAGGGTACCACAATCAATGTGGCTGGGAGAAAATAGTCCATGAGGCATTTTTTTTTTCTAAATATGTAGTGACATTATATGTGAAGGAGGTAACTTCCACCTCTTTCACAACCCTTTTGACTTGTTTTCACTCTGTGATATGGCTGTAGGGAACCTGTTATACAGAAGTACTAGGCTAGATAGAAGGCTCAGAAGAACTGGAAGAAAAATACTGGAAGTAGCAGTACTAGAATTTGTCCTGCAACGTGATCAATGTAAAGTCTCTCTACCTTTGAAAACCTGTGAGGAACACCTTTGAGCTGTGATGGTGCAGGTTTTTATGCCTTGTCTTTCACGGGATAAAACACAATTGAGGTTGTGCTTACATGGAAAACATTGTCCTGGAAGAGCTTTCTGGTAGGGTTTTAGGGTTTGGTTTGTTTTTTGGTTTGTTTGTTTGTTTGCTTGCATTTTAAAGGTGGGCTGCGTGTACCTGGTTATTGCCTCAATTGACAGTGACTGAATCAGTCAGTCTCACCGGTTTTTTTCTTGCTTTAGCACAGATTCACCCCATTTTCTTGGCTTTCAGTACTCAGTCAGGGAGACCTGACCCAGGTGCAGTCACCTACACACAAATTAGTCACCTGGATCAATCTCCACCATATTCAGGGAAGAGGAATCAACACTTCTAAGCACAATTCTTTTCCTCCTAATACAGATACCTAACATAGTTCAGACGAATTGCAAAATGACTGTGTGTTTTCAGTTGTAATGAAGGGAGCCTGGCACGAGTACCCTGAGTGTGGATATTTTTACCGTCTGAATTTAGGTGATATTAAATCCAGGCTGTGTGCCAGCCTATTACCGAGTCCTCAGTGGTGAAATCCCACTCTAAAGGAGTTTGAAACCATCAATACTCTCTGTTCTCTTTGTAGCACTTCTGTCTCACTCTTTGTCTCTGACTTCCAGACAAAAGAATTAGGATAAATGTTCGTGCAAGTTTCTGCTAGCTAGACAGCTCAAGAAAAGTGATGATGAACCCTTTGAAGAGTTTTTCCTTTTGTACAAGGATCAAACTAATTTTAAACTAAAGCCCTGATTAAAAAGTAAAAGCATTGCCACAAGGAGTTAACCAGGAAACACGACTCTATTTTTAATTCACTATCTACTTGATATCACATTAAATATCAAGGAAAGATTCAAGTGTAGACAGAAGCACCTACATTTACATCTACCTATAGGTACCTTCATGTGCCTTTGGTGACAAAGCTGTCCTTGCTACCAGTGAATCCTGGAAAGTAATTCAGCTGATCAGTCAATACATGAATACTGGAGAGTGGGCTAAGTTTCTCCCAATATTCTTCATCACAAAAACTAGAAGACACGCTACAGTCCAAGAAGAGCTCAGAAAAGCAGCTCACTGGAGGATACTGACACGTAGATAATGCTGGTCTCTTAATCTGAATTTCCCGGTATTTGGAAACCCTGAGCTAAAAGGAGCTAACATACCTGTGAAGGCAAGATTTTTATAACCGATCAAAATAATGATGATAAAGGAGTTCAAAGATACCCCTGAGTTCAAGAAAATACACATAATAATAAGTTGATGCTGCTTCTAGGTATGCTACAAACATACTTTCAAGTAAGTACTTTATTAAGGAAGAGCAAATTGTTTTGTTGCCCATAAAAACAGCATTGAAAATAGAAAGGCTGGTGTCTGAGAAGTTTAATTATGATTTAAGTGAATTATGCTGAAATGTTTGTTTTTCAGTCAATTATTCAGTGAAGGTAGCTGCAGTTTCCTTCAGCTTTCTTACTCCCTGGTAGCATTTCTGATTGAATCAACAGCAAAATGAATTCCTCTGAATTGCTGACTAACTATGCAATATAGATTGGATACTAGCACTCTGGGGTTCTTCAGCAGTGGATTTTCAAGATAAACTATGTGGAACAAAGCTTTAAATACACTTATTCAGCATGAGTTTTAGCTTTTGTCTTTTAACATGTGGCTGGGCACCTAATCAGTGAGTAACAACAGGTTTTGGCAAAAAGTATTTGTCATAGATCATCCTGGTTTCAAACATGCAAAAAGTAAAAGATGAGAGATAAAATAATTATGGTCATTAACATATACTCACTGGTAAAGAGGGAAGAAAAGACAGTTCCTTCCAAAATTCAAAGTATTTGGAGAAGGAATATAATATTTTTTTATTTTATAAATATTTTTTTTTTAAATTTATGAATCATCAGGATTCACAATTATGCTGATTTATCTTTTTTACAAGTATGTTAAATCTTTAACCTGAATTGTTTTTGCACTTTAAATGCTTAGAATTCCTATGTGAAACTGTGTAAATAGCTGGGCAATATAATCTACAATTCAGATATAAAATCACCTCAACTACATTGGGCTTGCCAGATGAGCTTTGTTGATGTCCCAACCGTAAAGTAACGCAGCATGATGTATTTGTATCATCAATTAATATTCAATCAATAATTTTTCATATCTATGTACAAAGCATAAATATGACACCTCACTCTGATCTGCAGAACATTATCACATTTGAATCCTTCTATGAACGCTACTCAAATTTACCCCAAATGAGCATCTAGCTGTAAAAGTTTGCTACAAAATTCAAACTTGTCCTGTATTGTGTACTGGTACCATAAGAAAACGTGTGAGAAGGGCAGGAAAGCATTGTGCCTCCATTTTAAATCACTGTTCCTTGCTATATTTTGTGTAACATAGTAGTTGATGTGTCCTGTTGGGTTGTTGGCATCAAGAAAAAGCTGAACATTGGTATTTTGAAAAGTAGAGTTATTGACAAAGAGTCACTGAGAAATTTAGAGTTTAAAGCCTTATAATTAGAAAAGCTTCTTAGCCATTTCCACAAGTTACGTATTTTTAAAATTTTCTTTTGCTGTGTTGTCAGGTTCTATTCTCACCTTGTAGCCGAAAAGGACACCATGCCAAACCTTATTTTTACCAACCTACTAGTTAAGTATGTAATGGCATAATTTATCATATTTTGCTATTTATAAAAGGTCTTCAAATGATTGTGAACTCTCAGATGGATTTATTATCTGAAATCTTTTTCATATTTCCTCAAAGAAAGCATCAGTGTGCCATAGACTCCCTGCTGCTCCTTATTAGCCACAGAATTGAATTCCAGATGTTGCCTTCAAAGCCCTGCATGAGGGAAGTAATAATTATTTTCAAAACTAACTCTCAACCTGTTGCCAGCTGTGGCAGGGGAAGTAGACAGGCATACCTTCTTTCTCATACCCTGTTTTGAATGTGTGGGTACCATTTTCATTGCCAAGTCCACTGTGTTTCTTACAGTGTGACACAATTCTCATGAAAAATTTCAGACAAGGATTAAAGAGATGATCAAAGGAAGACATGATCATCCTTCAAAAAGGAAGCTTACCTCAAAAGAGGTCATGCTGTTTAATTTCACATTCGCAAGGGGCCTGCTCTAAAATCAATCATTCTTGGGTTATGCCTGAGGCAGATGAAGGTCACAGCCTTTAGTTTGTTGGCAGTTCAGTCAAACTGAGTCTCAGTGTGGACTAGAGCTATCTAATGTTCAGATAGATAAATTAATATTCCCCTTCATCTATGACTCTAGGAAAGAAAAGAAATCATGGCATAAATGAGATTTAGAAAGAATAAGCCATTTTTTAGGAAAAACAGCAAGGTTAGCGTAAAAGCAAGGGTAAGGATAAAACAGAGGTTAAAGTTAAAAAAAAAAAAAAAAGAATAAAAAAGTTGGGTATCATGGACAGCACAGACACAATTGAACAAATTCAGTCCACAGCAGTAATCAGACTCTCCAAATAGGAATTTCATGTCTAAATGTCGGAAGTCATCAGACTTGCCATAGGATATGTTAACTGCCACATTACCTAGAGGATGGCCTGCACTGCCATGTCCTGGAGCTCTCTAGTTACAGCCGAACATAGGAAAGATTAAAAAACACCAGAATGATGTAGACCTGACTGCTGCTTGAGGCTTCACCACGTTATTCATGCTCTGGATCCTTCCTCTGCTGTGCCCTTCCTCCCTGATTGGAGGGATGTACTATTCCCGCTCAGCAAGGCAGGTATCTCATTGCATGGAGTAGAGAAACTTTGGGATGCCCAGATCTGGACTTATGGTTTCTGGGAAAAGGAGAATCTAACAGGTCATGCTGACAACCTCTTTGGCCCACAGAGTCTTCTCCATGCTGTACCAAGGTTATCATAGTAGCACAAGGACAGCTTCTCTCTCAATTCATCTTTTTAGTTGCAGATAGCTTAGAGCTGGGACTCTTCAAAATGTCGGTGCCTCTAAGGTACAAGGTGGAAGTCTCTTTTCAGTTTGAGGTGCTTCAAGGTGAGATCCTTAATCTCTGTCATAGCTGGCTGCTGTGATGTGTGACTGCAGTATGCAACTCCATGCATGTAATGAGGAGCCATATCTTCCTCCCCTTGAGGAGAAATGAGGACCCAGTCACATTCCACATTTAAAGCATAATATGATCTCACTGTGCTCATGGAATAGAGCTTGGTCTCACTGCACAGGCCTAGGAGAATCACTGTAGAGTCAACCCACACATGAACATGAGTTGTGAAGTGTGATGTTCACTTCACACCAAACCAGCCTGAACGACAGTAGCTGAGATTTAAACACAGGTCTCCGTAGTGGCACTGAAACCCTAAATGGTGGTCGTAGACTTCTTTCCTGCTGGGACTATGGGTCTCTTTTTCAAATGTGGGTTGTGGAAGCAACTTTATTTAACGCCCCCTAGCTCTCTCTTTCTGTGTGAATGGCTTCTTCAAACCAGTTGTGTCTTTTTACCATGTGCATGGCCTGCACAGGAGTGAGAGCTGCAAGGTCAAACTCTCCATGGAGAAGTTTCTTCTCAGCTATTCTTGGGTTAACATCTGATTCCAAACAATCTGATTTTACTCCTGTCCCTTCGATACCTTGTATGCTTGCTTTATAAGACTTGATTATTGCTTTTTCAGCTTTTTTTCCATTTAATGGAGAAGTTTGGTACCCTGCCCACAATAGCATAGATAGTCTCTCTCTCTCTCTCTCTTTTTACCTAAGGACATTTTAGGAACTTAACTGGTTTCAAAGCAGACTTAGGTGAAATAGAGAATGAGGAAAAGGTAAAAAAACCCAACCTCATAAACAAATGCATTACTGATAAGGGAATTTTGAACTGCACTTCTCCAATCATTCACTCCAGTGCCCGAGATTTTGCGGCACATATGGCCCTCTGTCAGGGGATTACACAACAGCAGGCAGTTATTAACAAATAGTTTGCAAACCAGTAGTACAACCGATGCAAAACTCAGCAACATTACCACCGCATACCACCGTTATCTAATTGCTTTCAGAGATAAACCTAATATTTTTTTTTAATTTTTATTTTTTACTTCTGACTTTTAACACCAATTTAAAGAGAGATTGGAATGATTTGTTACCAGAGTAGACACGGTAGATTTTCTTTCCTTCTAAATCTCAGATTTAGATAAGAGTCATACCTTTTGGGGATTTCATAAATCTATGTCTTGGCTTCCCTTATGCATTCATACCCTAGCCAGTCTACTGGAAATGGAAAAGACATTCCTTATTGATCACTTTGGCCATACCCTTGTGAGACAGGACAGTGTTGCTTTGGTCATTAATCTTTTCTTTTTTCCCATCTGGTTTAATTTCAAAGGTACTCAATGCATGTGTTTCTCCAGGGATTTTTACTCATGGGCTATTGGTGTTTTAGAGATTCTGGGTTATGAAGACCTACTTCAGTCCTGTCAGGTAAGTAGCACTATTGCCATTTGGAGAGGGTAAGGGATGAGGAAATGAGGCCTAATTTGTAACCTGACAAAGATCACAGTGGAGGTCTGTGGAATAATTTAGAATGGAAAAAAATGTCTCCCAGGCTATAAGGTCTTTGTCTTGACCACAGGATGGATCTTTGACAGATGGAAATAACTCCTTAATGAGCTGAGGATCATTCTAGCTTTTGAAACAGAGAAACTGTCCCAGTGAATTAGGCTAGTCTTCCATCTCATTCAGCAGCTTGTCTCTAAAAATTACTTTTGAGGAGCTAATTCAGAATCAGAAACTCTGCAGTAGGACTTTTACCGATCTCTTCACTAGGTAAAAAACAGTCTACTTAATTCTCCAAAGTTTTGTGATGAATAAAGATCTGAAGCATGAATATTTCTTTCCAGAATTCTTGTTGGCTTTTAACACTTACAGTTACAAAGCCGGATTTTCATGCTACCAGTTTGTATCCAACCAAAGCAACTCAGCAATTATCATTAGTGGCAACTATGAGCAGATGCGCAGACATCTTAGAGACTTAACTATAAAATTGAATTCCTAAATTTTACAATGAATCCCTGATGTATGCACTTATTCGTAGCTTCCACCACTCAGAAGCCTCCAGTAAGGGTGTCTTACTATCTCAAATCCTCTGTACTCTTTCATGCTTCCCACTGGAAGCTGAATCAAATTCAAAGGAAATCTATACAGCTATGTTCTGTCTACAGTTTAACGAAAATGTCACTGGAGACTCCAGAAAATCTCCAGTCTCAGATACAGAGCAACTTTATAACTTCCAGATAAAGTTGCCCTGTGCAAGAAGCATTTTTCTTAGGGCAAGGCTAAATATGTGCAGGGACCTCTTATAGGACACAAAGATTTTTTTCTGCCCCCAATCCCAGGTGCATTTGTTCACTCATCACTCTTTAATGTGAAGCGAGAGAAATGTGCACCTGGAAACAGCTACAAACTCCTGCCAGCGATAACCTCTCCTCCGCATGCATTTCTCAGACTAGATAGTAGCAGTGAGAATAAACTCTTCTTAGTCACACTGTTTATTGCAGTGCTGGTAAGCACACAGCTATTCTAAAACTGCATAGAGCAGAAGGTTGTTTCTACCTTCTGTTTGTGCTAATGCCTTTCCATACCACCCAGCTCAGGAAGGACAGTTGAATACAATCAATAGCTATGTGTACATTTTTCTCCTCAATTAAGAAAGATCACATTGCAACCTCCTGAGGACTCTGGTTATTAATATACTAAAAGATATACGAATTTTCAGCTTGCTAGAAACAAATGCATTTTTATCCCACCAATAATATATCACGTGCAAATTAGTGTCTGAATTAATGTTGTGCGGCTGCAGCGAAAAAAATAGCACTGGCTTTATTACATAATAAAATGCCCTTAATTGTTGGACTAGAGCAGCTTTATAACATGCCATTACTTCTGGTAACAACCTCTGCCTTTTCATCGATCAGAAAATGTTATCAGTCAGAGCCAGATTGAAAGTAAAACTGAAGAATAACATTATGGAGCTGACGCAGTTGAGTGAAATAAATTGATGCTGCCTGGCTTTGAATTCAAAATGAAATATAATTAATGAGAAGACTTACAGAATAACACATTTCCAACTTTTGAAGCCAAATGTTTGCATTCAAAGCGGTAAAGCATTACATACATTTTAACTGCATTTCTCAAACTATGAATGACATGTTGTCAAGCCTCTTTTTGTTTGCTTGTTTGTTTGCTTTATTTGTGGCTTAATTAAGGAGCATCTCACTGTACGCTTTGGAGTTCCTCGAATGTCACCGATCACTCATCAAGTGTGGAAGTCCCAGATGCTGTGACAACGAGAGGTTATTAAAACATTTTCTTGTTTACATCTGTTTAAATGCAATTTGTGGATTTAATATCCCACTTTAAAGAAGCTACATTTTTTTTTTCTTTTAATTTTCTTTTTTTTTGTTTGTTTTAATTTCTAGGCAGAATTTTAAAAGCAAGGACAATATATCTGTGGTACACTGACTGGGGTCTAAGATTTAATTCCCAGTCCAGACCGTCGAGACTCAGCCATGGAAAACAGACGTATTAAAGGAAAAACTTAGTAAAGTGATTAGAACTGTACCTGTCCTTAACTGCATTCTTAAACCAGAGTATTGGGCTGTAATCCCTGTGGACTGGAGCTTGGATCTTGACACATCCTTAACTCTGCCAGAACAGAAATGGTAATAATGAATTAGTTTAGGCCATGGATATGGAAAGCCTATACAATGACACAAAGTTTCATGGATAATTTGAGAGGCTATTATGAAATCCATTGTCCAGGTTATCTCCTACAGCTCTATACAGAAAAATGTTTATATTCCTGATAACTGAATTTTCTCTGTCTCACTCTCTTTCTTTCTTTCTTTCTTTTTCACCCCATGAACAGCACTATCTGTGTAACTTTCAAGTGTTTCAAAGGTTTGTAGGTACAGACAAGCATGCAAATATCTAGAATCCAGAGGGGAACCTGTAACTCAAAACTTTAATTAGTCTCTAATTGATCAAAGTTTGTGGGTGTTTTATTCTAACAGTGCAAGAACAAGTATGGGTGTGCTATGGGAGTAAGAAGTTTAAGTGAAGTTGTTGAGTTAAAAGTGGAAAATTGCAGAAGGATTGTAAGAAACTAAAAGACTTGGTGATGAAGTGGCAGATGAAATTTAGGACAGATAAATGTAAAATGGTATACGAAGCAAAGCAATCCACACTCCATATACAAAATTATGGGCCTTGAGCTAACTTCCATTACTCAGAAATGAAATCTTGGGGTTATAATATATAGTTTTATTGAGCTCAGTGCCCAGCTGTGGTAAAATAATGCAATCTGAATATTAAGTATTGTTAGGAAAGAGAATAAAATAGAAAATATCATTATATCACAATGTAAAGTACTGGTGTGTCTGCATCTAAAATTGTGTGTGCAGTTCTAGTCCCCGTTTCAAGACCATAATGCTACTAGAAAAAACCTAGTGAAGGGTAGCAAAGGTAATCGATGGTGGGGTGCAGATTGCACATGAGGACAGACTAGGGTGCAGCTTTTCACCAAAAAATAGTGGCAACAGAGAGGGTTATTACAAATGTGTATAAAGATCTGTGGGATCTATAAGGGGCTCGTAGGAAATAATTTTCCACTCTCTCTACCCATACAAAAACTAGGGTCTTAATGTCGAGGCAGCTGGTAGCAGTTTCACAGCAAAAACAACCAAGAAAACTTTTTGTTATAAGCAGAGAATTAACCTTTGAAATTCTCTGCTGCAATAGGCTGCGGGTGTTGAAACTATGCATAGAAAAGGTGACTGGACAAATATCTGGAATAATAATACATAAGGGCTAATGAAGTCAGATGATGGGTTTGGCTTAGTGTGTCCCTCAACTGCACATTTTTGAGGAGCAGAGGATTATTCTGGTGTTGTACTGCTGTACGGTCTCTGTGTCTGTATCATCCTCCCTAGACACCTGCCGCTGGCCACCTCTGATGACAGGAGATTGAGCTAGCTAACCAAGCACAGCTGTACTTTTGTCTGTGCTTATTCTGCCTCATAAGCTGTCCATACTCAGTCACCACTATCTCATGTTGCACACTTTGTGGCAGTGATGGCTGCAGAGCTTAAAACTTCCCCACTTGCCTGCTAAAGCTGATGCTGTTTCCACCTCAAACAGAGCATCCAGCCTCAAATAAGTTTGAATTTAGCCCATGCATTTTTTATTTCAATCTGGATTTAGTCTGGTCATTAGAGAGAAAGAGTTTGGACAATAAATTGAGATTAAAACTAGGAAGATGCCAAGGTCCAACAGAGTTCAGCGCTTACGTTATCTCTCTCCATAACCCATCTAGTCCTCCTTATCCACACAGAAAATGCAAATGCATCTTTTCAAAACAATGAAGAGATGAAATTAACATCAGCAAAGCTCACTACTATCTCTCTGGCTGAAGAATGTAGATTGTCTGGTTTTGGTATGTAAAATGCAGCTGACAGTTATTCTTTTTTTCTGAATTTTCTCAGTGCTTTCCATTCATACCTGGTAGTCTTTCAGTCCCTGTTCCCACTTCCTACAAGTGCTTTATCTGTGTATTCTTGAACTTATCACTGCAAAATTGAATTCTCCTTTACAATGAGCAGTAGGAACCCAGTCTGCACCAAAAGAAAAAAAAAACAAAAACACTTTTCAATTTGTTCAGAACTGCTGTGCAAATAAAAACAACAAGAAGAAAATGACTTATTAAAATGAAACTCCCAGCAGCAGAGTTTTGCATTGAGTTTAAATTTCTGTTTCTCCTGATGCATAATGTCTGAAAGTTTCTATTTGTTTATCAGCTAAAATTCTTCTCTTCCTCCAGAATTTCTTTGTATTCACACTTGCGACATTAAAGATGACTGAAGAATAAATTGTGTGTTGCTTTATTTAGTCTAGCAGTATAGTAAGAAGTAATGAGATGTCTTTTCACTTACTTGTAGGATCACCTGGAATTTGGGATAGTCTCTTTTAAAGTAAGGAGAGTAAGGAGATTCTTTTGTTGTTGCTGTTGTTTCATTTCTGTAAAATAGTTTCCAATATGCATGCTGCAAAGTTATATATACTAAAGCTTAAATTCCTGGTTTCAGTGAGGATTTAATCTTCAACCAGTAAATAAACTCTTTAGTGTCAAGTTAAACACCAAATATATCCATAAACCTTGTTTTCATCATTAGAAAATGTCAAGCTACTCCTAATAACAGAAGATATACTCAGCCATTGAGTCTGTCTAGCCTGGTAATGACTGTAATGATTTTGAACCTACTGATACTACCTGCCCGTCCCTTGAACAACAGATTCTAGAAATATGTAAAGTACATCCCTTTACGGATTTTAAAATCACCTCCTACCTATTTCAGCGAATGACCTGTGGTTCAAGTGCAGAATGATTCCTAAGGAACATCAGCATTCCTCAAATGTCTTCATGTGCTAAGAAAAAAATAGTCAACAGATTTCTAGGTGAAATGTCAAAAGTTAGAACAGAATCATAGAATAGTTTGTGTTGGAAGGGACATTTAAAGGTCATCTAGTTCCAACCTCCCTGCAATGATCAGGGACATCTTCAACTAGATCAGGTTGCTTAGAACCCCACCCAACCTGAACCGGGTTGTTTCCAGGAATGGGGCATCTACCACCTCTCTGGGCAACCTGGGCCAGTGTTTCACCACTCTCAGCCTAAAAAATTTCTGAATCTGAATCTACTCTCTGTTAGTTTAAAACCATTATGCCTTGTCTTGTCCCTGCAGGTCATATTAAAAAGTCTGCCCCCATCTTTCTTATAAGCCCCCTTTAAGTACTGAATGGCTTAGTAAGGTTTCCCCAGAGCCTTCTCTTCTCCAGGCTGAACAACCTCAGCTCTCTCAGCCTGTCCTCACAGGAGAAGTGCTCCAGCCCTCTGAGCAACTTTGTGGTCTTCTCTGGACCCTCTCCATGTACTTCTTAAGTTGCGGGACCCAGAGCTGGACAGAATACTCCACGTGGGAGTCACAAGAGTGGAGTGGAGGGGCCAAATCAGCTCCCTTAACCTGCTGGCCATACTTCTTTTGATGCAACCCAGAATGTAGTTGGCTTTCAGGGCTGTAAGTGCATATTGCCGACCAGTGTTGGATCTTCTCTTTACCCAGTCCTCACAAATCCTTCTTTGTCAGGGCTACTCTCAATCACTTCATCCCCTAATCTGTATTGCACTTTATATGGGCCTACTTCTTGAGTTTGTAGAAGTTGTGTATAGCAGGTAAACACCACATTTACATGTTGCAGGAGATACTGAAACATACATTCCAAGTGAATGTCCAATAATCTAGTTTTGAGATGAATACATCTGGAGAAAGCAGCAGTCAGCATCTTGAATACTGATAACAACCCATCTTGTGAAACTGTGAAATATTTAGAGAGTTTTCCAGGTGAATGAAGAGCCTGTGGAACATAACCAGGAGTAGCAAGGTACCCGTCATGATTTCATTCATATCTATGCGTCTGTTTTCAAATACAGCTATTTGTTTCTTAAGATTTTTGCCTTAATAAAATAAATGTTGCTTTCCTTCAATGAGTGATCTATTTTTAGAGTAATTTTGATAGATGAAAGAAATTTAAGGCGTCTTATTCTTCTGAGAGCAGACAAATCAAAGGGAGAACTCTGGTCCATCCTCACTGTGCCTGTAGTCCCAACACAGCACCAGTGGCTTCACAGCAAAATTGTTAATGGTCCTCCAGTAAGTTGCAAAAGCTTCTATGAGGATTGATGTTGTAGCTGTCTATTTAGGAAAGTGTCTTCTGGTGGTAAGTCTTAACTAGATTGTTGTTGACATTCAGCAGAACAAGAGGGATAATTTCTTAAACCTCAGAGACATGTCAGCATTGCAAACACAATCTTTCTAACATTTAAGGATCTCGGAATGGACAGCATGAGAAATGCGCTGAATTTTCACCTCGACTGTCTGGGTCATAGGTAAATAAATTATGCTCTGATGCGAGCTGCAACAGTCTCCCATATAGAGCTCGATGGGACCACTGGCAGAATTGAAAAGAGTACCACTGCCTTTCCTGGGATACTTCACTATATACTGCTCCGCAGTACTGAGATGAGGGCTCTGCTCATGAATACAAGTCTTCTATAAGGAAGTACCACATCTAGAGAATAGTCAACTTATTACACCCCTTTAGTCTTTGTAAGGGAATCTTGAAAAACTAAATAAAATTTCTTATGCCATCAGAATTTTATCATCATTGCTATTATTACTACCTGCAGCCAGCAAGGGCAGTTGTAAAAGCCGAGACTAACATTATCAGGATATTTAATTTTGGCTGTCCACTCTCTTTCCAATTTTGAATGCTCCTGGTTTCTACTACCATGCCTCCTTAACGGTTTATTCTCAACCATTCTTACCTGGTCTAGTGGGTGATGCCCTTGCTCATGCTGGGGATTGGAACAAGATGATATTTAAGGTCCCTTCCAACCAAAGCTGTTCTATGATTCTATGATTTTTTCCACTGCACTCCCTAGTCCTTCTATTTAGTCTATTCCTTTCATTCTTATCTCTTGTAATTTTCCTGCAACCTGTATGTTATTTGCTGGGCTTCACATTATTGTTTCTGATTTGATAACTGCCTTATTCTCTATTCATCATCTGTTGAGATCATTTAGGGCAGTGACTTTGCACTGTCATGTCTTTGCCCAGTACACGATCCTGATCTTGACTGCCCAGGCAACACGTTGATAATAACAAAAATGAATACTGTAATTCAATAGCAATCTATTGATACATGGAAATATATTAGCATGCAATAAAACCTAAGGATGGTGTCTTTCTATGAACGTGTTGCCAAACCTTTATGTTTAATTTAAATTCCCTATTTATTTTGTGCATGATATGGATTATACTGTGTATTGAAAGCCACATATATGGGGATCAACCTATAAAGCAAGTTCTGTATATCCCTGCAGGAGAGTTTGTATCTCCCCTACCATACACAGCATTTATTTAAATGTCAAGACCTTTCAAATTATTTCTATAAATACTCAGTGTATAAAAAAAAACCCATATTTGTTCCTATGAAGGAAATATCTAGTTAAATAGTTGCTGTGAACTTAAATCCAAATCATTTAAAAATGGCAATTAAGGCCTAAGGAGAATAGCGAAATTTAGGTTTCACTCCTCCTAAATAGAGCACAGTGAAATGTAGGTTGTTGTCCTGTTGCTGGATGAGCTTGCCCCAAATGTGGGGTTAGGGAAGTAGCTGGTTTAGCTTCTCATGTAGCTACCCTTAGCCATGGTACCATGGTGATGTTCTGTATATGTTTTGGCTTCCATGTTGCTGCACGGCTCAGTGGTTTCTACTTGATGGATAATATTATGCTATCTTATGTTTTTTCATGGTCTTTGTGATTCTTACTAGACAAAATCCCTTTCTGAATACGTTTTGTCAAGTTTCTTTAGACTGAACAACAAAAGAAATGTTTGTACAGCAAACTCTTCCTTCAAGTACTCAGACAGTTTCTTTATACGTGTTCACACACATTCATGATGGTTTCAATTGGTTTTCTGGAGTATATTGGAAGAATTCTCTTCTGATGTTTGCTATTTTTGTCTAAGATTGGCTTTGTTTATGCAGTGTGGCAAAACTTAAATAAAAAGACTTTTCCTGAAAAGCTTTTAAGACTTGGGTGGCTCTGGACCCTGGGGAAAGGCAGTGCTCTCTCATACAGGATGTTAATTTGAAATCATTGTTAGTTTTGTTCTTTGTTTGTCCCCGCAATTTTTAGTGGGGGATACAAAATGATTCAAGTAATATCCTCTTTCCTGGAAAAGCAACCCCATTTCAGAGCATGCTATTACTGACAACCATTGATGTAGGATGTAGAATTAGCAGGGGGAGGGAAGACTGACCAAGCAAACAGCTCTGGGATCTCTTGGGCTAAGGCAGGGCAGGTGAGCTGATACTACAGCTGTCTCTGCTGTATTTATTCTGTGCATAACAGAAGGATTTCAGTTCAATGAGCTTTTGGTAAAAAGTACTTTACAAAGCTCTGCACTACCTACCACAGTGAGAGTTAGTACCTTTTGTTTTACCAGCAGATGTCGTCTGAAACTGTTCAAGTTCCAAATAAACAGGCAGTGCAGAACACAACACATCAGTCAGGATTTAAAGTCAAGTTATATCTAAGCTCCAGAGTGCGGGAGCCTGGTTTTGCTAATGAAAAATGCAGTACTCATTTTCTTGAAAGAATTAACATGGCGGATAACCAGATGGCACTTCTGAGTTTTCTTCTCTGGGACAGGCTGGAGATTTTGTTACCCCCACTTGGTTACTGATGTAGGAAAAAAAATCTTGGCCACTTCTGTATATCCAGATGATCACTTCTTGCTGAGGAAGCGGGGAGGGTCATCAAGGTTTTCACAAATGTGTATGGAGGCATTATAGAGTGACATGAAAGAAAATGCAAAGAATTGTTCAGGTGACAGGGTTGGTATAGAAACATAACCGTGTTTTTTCCCATCTCTGACTGGAAATGACACAATTTTTGAATTTTCACATCCTTCCACAATAAAGTCATGTATGTTCACTTTGGAGAAAGAATTATATTTTCACATGTGAGAATAGCACAGTAATACAGAGAAAGAAATCCATGGATGATGAGGTAAATGGGCTGCAAGGAGGAATAGGGATCTCCTACTCAAAATTTGCATGACTAGTACTTAACTTGCCCAGTATTCCACTATTTAAAAAAAAAACCCAAACCTTTCCTTTCCTGTTCAGACTAGAAAACATTAAGGCATTGAGCTGAAACAGAACATAGTAATACCCCGGCGGGGAACGTCCTCCCTCCACAGATTTCATATCCCAGAGCAAAATCTAAAGAGAATGGATTCCTAAATTGAGCTGGAAAGTGGTGTTTCCATCTGGGCAGTTGTCCATCTGGGCAGGCTGGATGGGGCTTTGAGCAACCTGCTCTGGTGGGAGGTGCCCCTGCCTATGGGGCAGGGAGGTTGGAACTTGATGATCTTTGAGGTCCCTTCCAACTCTGACCATTCTATGATTCTATGATTCTATATAAGTGACACATGGGAAAGTATTTTATTTATAAGGGATGAACATGTGTATTATTCCAGTTTGCAGCTTTATACCACTTTATACCCAGCCTTGTAGTCTAGTCATGAGTTTTTCTTTAGGTCTGCATCAAGAGCCTCATGAAGTCAATAGAAAGCCTGCTGTTGAATTCTGATGGGCTTTGGCTTAAGCTTTAAAGGAATATATACTCTTGCTTGACTGTGTGGTTTATATTTTGATGAATTGCTTGTCATATTCCCTCAGATAATTCATGGCTTCACTGGAGAGATAAACCCAAATCTTGTTCAGTCGACCCATCTTTTATAGGTATTGCAATTTACAATATATCAATCATCTAGCTGTCTTTAAGAAATTTACAGTAATGTTGTAAAATTACATAAGACTAACACTTCAGAGATCAGAACTGGAGAGATTTTGTTAGCACTTAAAGTGTCTTACATATATCCAATGACACATTTAGATTGCAATGAATTCCACTGAATATTCACGGTTTCCAAAATGCTCCCATTAGTTATTACAATTGATCCATCACTGTATGATAGACAAGAAGTAAGTAGAAAGTGGAGCCAGATTGTGTAGTCCATCCCCAGGTACAGCACAGGGTCTTACAGGATCATTAGCTTCATTAGCAGATAACAACAACACATTGCAGTCAATGGAAACCTTACTCTCAAGCTATCTCATTGCCTCAATTTCTTCATCACTAACTTCAAAGTATATTTTGGTGGCAAAAATCGCCTTCCAGCCTCTGTTGCTTAACAACATCAAACTGAAGTATTTGATGTTTGAGTCTTTATATCCTGCATAGGATTTTCTGCTACCATTGGTCTTTGTGCAAACCTTCTGTGGGCAGACTCAGGGCAGGGCTAGCTCTTCACTGGAGAAAGCACTTGCCTTGGGCAAGAGGCTGTTGAAGGCAACCAAATTGCCTGCTTTGTGCTGTGTCAAAGGTCAGTGGTAGTGGCTGAGAGAGTGGGCAGGGTGTGTTGGGTGACTAAGAGCATACAGAGGTGTAGTCACCTCCAGCAGCAGCAATAGCTGTCCTGAAACCCTCAGCAGTAACAGCAGCAAACTTGATTCTGGTCAGGAGCCTTTTCCCTGTCTGGCCCCTCATTCTTGAGAAATAAATAAATAAAGCTACTGAGATGCCTTGCAATGTCTCTAAATCAATGTATGCTTAGAAGACCAGTAAGGATCTGACCTTGTGTCAATAGTGTTTTCTTACACTACACACTTGCTTTCTACTGGAACAGTTTAGAACTTAATTTCTTTTTCAGCCACATTTAATTATTGCAATAGTCTGGTGGCTGTCATAATCCTAATCTCTATTTCCTGCCTCCATTCAAATGAGGCTAGTCAGGGTTTATGAAAGCTTAATAGTGTACCTGTTAGAAGATAGCACCTGCTTTCTTCTAATTGGAATGTTTTTTGCTAGAGGTCCTGTTTTTATTGGAAATATTCTGAAAATTCTGAACAGTTAGTCATCCAAATTCCATCCGGGAGAAGAATGAGGGCTTGAGAGAAGGCAGCAAGGACACCTTAATTAGCTCACACAAGCATTCCTATAAAGATGGTGTATGTTATATCTTAGGAGGTGTCGTGGTTCTGAGCAAATCAGAACCGAAGGACAGATAGCCCTCCCCCCCGCCTTCCCCTTTTTTAAAAAGGAAAAAGGAGAGGAGAGGGAGAAATTAAAGAGATTCAGGAGTTTAGAAAAACTAAACTACTTTAATAAAACATAAAGAATAATAATATAATGAACAATAAAAGGAAATTAAAAAAAAAAAGAAAGAAAAATAAAATAAAAGTATACAGTATATACAAAACCGTATTAAGTTCCCAGGATGACGACCACGTCACCAGCAGGCAACAGTCCCAGGCTGGAGTCAGTGATCGACAGGAGCTGAATTCCAGATCTGGAGTCAGGAACGCTCGGATCGGGATCGAAGGCAGACGAACAGGCAGGGTCCTCCTTGGACGTCGGCCATTGAAGGAAGAAGGGGAAAAGAGGGAGCTTGACCCTTTGATCCCTCAGCTTTTATACTGAGCATGATGCGGATGGGATGGAATACCCCTGTTGGTCAGTTCTTGGGTCAATTGTCCTGTCCGCTCCTCCTTGCAGGTGGGACCCTTCGATGCTTCCGCTTCCGACCCTCCAACGGGCAGAATAACAAAATTGCCTGACCTTGGTTGTTCCAGCAATGAGGATAAACAAGGGCCTGTCTGCATACCATTCCTTGATATAATTGGGTCTTATCACTGTGAGACGAAGCAGTTTCTCTGAGCAGTGTGCTGTTAATTTCAGAGTTTAGTTGGTTAGAAGAGGCCCAGCTAAGAAAGTGAAATTGTAAAACAGAAAATTGGTTCATTTTACCCCAAACCAGGACAGGAGGCTTCATGATGCGTCTTCTGCACCGAAGTCATCCAGCCTTTTGTGCAGTGGTCATCCAGAAAGCCAGAAAGGCTCCAGCCATGCGTCCTTCCAAATTTTAGATGTCTGCAGTGGCTTAGAGAAATTGAAGAAGAACTTCTGGGCATACTAAAGTAGGTAACTGAGATAATTTAGATGATTCACACTGTCTTTGTGAAATGGAGCCTAGGGTGACCAGCACAGATGTATGGGACAATAATACCTAAAATCAAGCAAGACGTGCCTCATCTCTAATTATATCAGTGATGGCTGTGGACTTAAAATTAGTGATGGGTGGTGGTTTTGTGTGTGTTATATTATTTGGTAATAAAAATTGCTGATCCCAACAAGAAGAAAGATCTTTCAAATCTTTTTTGCACCAGATGACTGGCAAGTGTGCAATTACATGGATTGTAAGTGGTGAAGCTTTCTCTAGGTGTAAATTATACTGTCTTTGACATGTAACCCTCCCAAATTCAAGATTGAAGGAAAGTTTGGTTTAAGGACCTCCCAGGTCCTTCACCGTAAATTGGAAAGTGAATACTCTTGATTTCAATAAATGTGATTAAATAAACACCACAGAGGGATCTGTCGTGATCTATGACTCATTTCTCTCTGGAATAAGGAAATAATTTTATTTGCTTTTATCTTTTTCCTTTGAGCAGAGAGAATGGAACAACAGTTGTTCCCAGGATGCCAACATTTGTCCCTTTAATTTAAGTCTGGTTCCTAATCTTAAAAAGGAAAAAGTGTGTGCATCTGTGAGCTTTAATGAAAATGGCCCTCACCCATAAACACAGCATTATGAATGCCTCAGACGCTAACAGCAAAAATAATCTCTACGAATAATCACCTTAATAACGATTTTCATTAATCTTTCTTCAGAGCTATTCTCTTTGATTGAGATGAAGAGGAACAGTAGGTAGTGCAAATTCAGAGCAATGCCAGGTACATTCAGAAGATACTCTGAGGCTTTGCATCATAAAAGCCCCTTCTGATCTGCCATGTGTACAGAGAAATTGGCATGGTCCCACTTAATAAAAGAGTAACACAAAGAACTTTTATCAGAATAAAGGCTGTGTTCTCATTAGATATTGCAGCATGGCTTCAGTTACTATGAAATTTTCCCCTTGTAATTTTCTTTCTGAGTTTAGTGCTCCTGCAAGGTATAGGGAGAAAATATACATGAACTGCATGACATTTTTATCAGGATTTGAACTTCTGACTGCTTGAATACAAAGCGAGATACTTTCCACTGCTTCAGAAAGACAGTGAGACTGCCGCTGAAGAGGGAAGCCCAAGAGCTTCAATTCTGAAAGGCAAGACCGGGGAGCTGGGGGCTAAAAGGGCTTGTTCCTTTGCCTGTATGTCTGCTGGCTTCTCTACTCTGATTTTGAATAAAAGAAACTCATTATAGATACTGAGTACTGAAGACATCTGTCAACCAGGAAAGTAGGCTGAAACCTTAGCTTTCAATTCACTTTTCTCACCTATCAGTAAAATTGAAGACTCTCATTTTTAAAGACAATTTCTGGCATGTTGGGATTAGACACTAAACAGTGCTTCTGATTTCCAG
The DNA here is from genome assembly GCA_013400375.1 of Thinocorus orbignyianus. Taxonomy (NCBI): domain Eukaryota; kingdom Metazoa; phylum Chordata; class Aves; order Ciconiiformes; family Thinocoridae; genus Thinocorus; species Thinocorus orbignyianus. The sequence goes on from VXBW01007700.1 coordinate 725,252, forward strand.
ACAAACGGCTGGTATTTGGTGATATTGGTCATACTATAGTAGTCTAGACCCAAAACATACTAGCACAATGCCATACAAACAAAGGTCAGTTGTATTCAAATATTAATTACTTTCCATAACCTCAATTTTCTTAGATGAGCGAGGGCTAACCAAGAGGAAACGGTAGGAAAAACCTGTTGACACCAATGACATGAGTCTATGTTCTATTTTTGCTCTCCTGTGTTTTTATCCTTGAGACCCGAAGTCTTGGATTCATTCATAAACTGCATATAAGCCTGTTGCGAATTCTGATTTAGGATCCTGCCAACTACACCAATTTGTTATGAATGGATGATTTAGATTGCTTAAAGGATCACCCTCAAATGCATTAGCAAAGCTGTTTTAATACGATGTATTAAGTGAGACTTAACAAAGTTCGATCGCAAGGTTCACTCTATTAATTACTGTGTAGAAAAACATGCAAAAGAAAATTGAATTACAATCAAGTTAGAATGATTCCCAGAGAGACTGGTAACGCAAAGTCTAAGGGAGTCCCTCCTGTCAAGTGACAAGGTTTAGATTGGGACCTCTTGCTTTCTAGACTCCTTCTCAGAGAGGAGTCTTGGTGCAGCTTGTTCCAGACGTAGTCCCAGACTTGGTCAATGGTTTATAGGATTATGTATGCAAAATTTAAAGGATTATGTATGCAATGTTTGTGTAATGTTTTATTAGAATCAATTCAACATGCAATCAAAGTTACCAAGGCAAAATCAAAATTACCATATTACATGGTTATGTGCAATTTAGATTAGATTTTTAGGAAAACATTCTTTACTCTGGGGGTGGTGAGGCACCAGAACAGGTTTCCCAGAGAAGTTGTGAATGCCCCACCCTAAGGCCAGGTTGGATGAGGCTTTGAGAAACCTGGTTTAGTAGGAGATGTTCCTGCCCGTGCAGAGAGTTAGAACTTTAAGGTCCTTTCCAACTCTAACCATTCTATAATTCTATGATTCTATGATTCTCTAATAGCAGTCACTTACCAAACTGTCTCTCAGCTGAAACCATTAGTCATTCTGCTCCTTTGCTGATTTTCATAGAACAGATTAAGGAGTTCTTGGCCTGACTGTGACTCAGGCCTTTAGAATCATAGAATCATTATGGTTGGAAAAGACTTTTAAGACCATTAAGTCCAACCTTTAACCTAGCACTGCCAAGCTACCACTAAACCATGTCCCTCAGAACCACATCTACGTGTCTTTTAAATGCCTCTGGGGATGGCAACTCAACCACTTCCCTGGACAGCCTGGTCCAATGTTTGGTAACTGTTTTAATGAAGAAATTTTTCCAAATATCCAATCTAAACCTCCCCTGGCGGAACTTGAGACCATTTCCTCTTGTCCCTTCACCTATTACTTGAGAAAAGAGACCAACTCCCTTTTACCTCGTTTGGACCTTGTCCCAAACTACTGCTAGTTTGGTTAAGGGATCGAGTGCATCTGTCACAAACTTGTTTCTTCCCATTTGTAGTTCATGTAGTTCATGAATTCACGTCATTATCACAGAATCATAGAATCAAAGAATAGATTATCTATAGTCTCAGGTTGCAAAGGCAAGATCCAAGCTGCATTTCCTGTTGTGCTGCATGCTCTTCAGGGAATGTAATCTTACCACTATGACTCCAAACAGTCAGCATGGTGGTGCATTCCATACTCTGGCACCACAGTGTTTTATTGTTGTGCAGTACTGTAACTCCAGAGCAGCTTGGGAATTACTCTGCTATGGCTCTGCATATGCTTATACCAGTAAATTAAACTTTGACAGAAAACGTTCCTGGGCACTGGAACTTCAGTGTCCCCACTGTTAAAACACTAGGATAGTCCTCAGAACACATTTTTGGTCTGCACTTATGAATAAGGGCATTGTTTGGAAAAAATATGGAGACTGCAGGCGAATGTCCAGTTTTGCAGGGTAAGAAGATGGGCATGGACCATTGTGTGCCAATAGATTTAAGCACCATACATATTTTATTTATTAGGATAGGTGTAGCTCTTTTTGTTAATTTTTTTTTCCAACTCAGTTTTCTCCAAGTAATTATTTTTAATTATCTGTACTGTGTTTTAAAAAAAAGGTGTTTTCATCAGACCACACAATTGCTTCGTAGATCTATTAATTTCTAAAGATAATTTAATTTATTAAGATTCATGCTTACATTTTTAATACCTTCATCTACTTAGTAATTACTACGAAATTAATTTTTATATATTCTTAAGCCATGTTTGTTCTTCTTGTACATCTAAATTGCTGTTATTGTTTTCTATGCTGTTTAGATGAGTATGTGTGTGTTTGCATTAAGAAATTAATTACTGTACAAAAATCTTAGAAATCAGCCTGGAAAAAACCCCTAAGATCTTGAAGGCAGTCTCAGCAATATGTCTGTTCTTCTTGACATATTTTTCTCGGGTGTTTTCGATGGTGGTTTCACATTTTCCCCAGACAAATCTTTCCCAAGCCCATGCACCTTACATTCAACAAGTTTTTTGCAGGTCTGACATGGATCTCTCTGGTAGTTTAAAGCTATTGCTTTTTGTCTTCTCATCACAACCCTAATACTTACTGTCTTTCCTCCTAAGCTATTCTGGACCTCTGGTGGTACCTATTGCTCTTGTATTGTTAGTCTTGTCTGCTTGAAAATGTGTTGAACCTTTGTCATCCACCTTCATGAAACTGTCCACAAAGATAAAATGGGACGTAGTTCTCCATAACTTGAATTATGGCAATGGATGTTTCTATAACACCGTGCTTTCTTCCTTTTCTGTATAACTGAGTTGAGATCAGGAAATCAATGGCAAAACTAATGTGGTTTTCAAGAGGCCAGAGACCTCCTCTGTAAACTCTGTGATGCACAACAATGGGTGAGGGGAAAAATCAAGTGAATCGAATTGTCTGCTGCACAAGTCCTGGAAGGCAGCTATAAGTGTTGCACTTGCACAATGAATATTCCATTGCACGTATGGGTATTTGAATCAAGTATAAAAAATAATAAGACTGATCAGCACAACTAAATACAGAAGAGAAGAAGCTACAAGTTGTTTACTTGTCGTTAAATTTACTTTAACAATAAACTTACACATGGTGAAGATGTTTCTGCACAGTCCTCTGATTTTAGTCTGCCTCTGTGGGTGTCTTGTCTTTATCACTGTTGAAATAGTTAAACAAATGAAGATCTTAAATAATATATAATTTCCAAGCTAATGTGTGGAAAATCAAGGACACAAGAGAAAATCGTGTAACAGTTTCTATAATATTATTTCTTCCTTTATGTGCATCTATTGTTTTGTGTTGCTAATGTATCTACCAGACTTCTGCAGAACAAGTCCACTGCTATGTAAATTCTTTGCCTTAACTTCCACCCTTTTAAACATTAATTACAATGATGTTCTGAATGTGTCAGTCCTGTGAGGATAGGTTTGTGCTTGTATTATACCAGTTAGCTATTTTCGTTTTGTAACTTTAAGATAAAAACATCAGTCATTTAATTTCTTTGCTATACCATCAAACACATAAAGGCTTATCTGAAGCTCCTGTTAATTGGCCCCTGTTAATTCGTTTAAAGGCATGTTTGATAACAGCTAAAATAAAGGCAACAGAGTAAAATTTGAAGATGTAACTTGAACATTCATGTACTAAATGACTCCTCACACTAGGTGGTGTGTGCATGCAAGTGGAACCTGCTGTAAAAGGAGTGGGACCAAAGATTTTTATCTCTTCAGAAAATAGCATAATGAATAAACATATAAATCTGTGGATACTCTTCTGCTCCTGAATATGAGTAATATTATGATCTTCTTCTTCCCATCTTCTGATGGGAAGAACCCACTTGCATGCACAGACTGTGCATTTTGTCTGGTGGCAATTAGTGATTTAGGATCAGACCATGAACATAAAACTTAGCTCTTTGTTTGAAATGTAGCCGTACTGCACAGTGGTTATACAGATCTTTGTGATATCAGTGCCCATCAAATTCTGCACTTATTTTTTGTTGGCAGGATTTTGAAAATCATGTTGATCACTTCTGGGTTTTATAAACTTTCTTTCCCCTGCCAATTTTAAGCATTTTGCAAGCACTGGCTGAAAATCAGTCCTATTTTAAGTTATAATCCAGCCCTTTGGCTAGTCCTCTTAAAAACTATTGCTCTTAATTGCTTTCCATTAGGATAAAAACATTAAAGGTACAGTCAGTGACAGCCGCCCATTACAGATGAACTAACAGAATGTGTGTGATCTCTGAGCTGCGAGGAAGACGTGGTCTAGATAGACATTACTGTGTCCTGAAGGTTATGCAAACCACTGCCTGCTCTGGTTTCTCTGCAATTAAGAGAAAACATGAAAACATTACCAGGGTTTGAGTTGACTCACCTTGAAAAAAAATAATTGCATAACCTTTGCTGAAGCATAAGAAAAGTTAATAAGGGAAGCCTTGTTTCCTTGGTTAAGTAAATGATAAGTATTTGTAAAGTGCTGCCTGAGCTGAGAATCATGTTCTCTCCTCAACTGGAACCACATGCCGCAGCAATTTATTAATGTTATAATGCTGTGCAACCTGCATACCAGTTTTCAAATAGGTTAAATGTAGCACGGCGTGTATAACGCCAAGTATGGCAATTAAAACATCTCCGCATCCTATTCCTGATCAAAAATGACTGTCGCTATATATACACGCTGCTGTCATTAATGTTTCCGCCCTTGAACTTGAAGTTTGCTGCATGTGATGCCCTGTCAATTAAGTGCAATTACACTTATGCTCCCTCATTTGGTGAGCTTGCCAATTTATGGTTTAGTTGCTGGGGGTGGGGAGGAAATTGGACCATGTTGCTCGTACTGATGAGACTCTGAGAAGAAAAATATCATGGGAAGCACATACATTTAGGCAACTTTATTATCCTTAGAGCAACAAAGGATTAATAAGAAATTCCCAATATTTTAGGAAATAGGAAGTGGGGCTTTCCCCCATCCACATTCCCAAAGGTCTTATAAAATACTTCTATAAAAGATCTGCAAAAACCATAGGGCATAGGTACTGAACATGTATGTGCATGCGATTTTCTATGTGATCTCCAGCAGCAGGATAACTAAGGTCCAAAACTAACTGTTACAGGTGGCAAAAATGGATTATCTTTTCTCAATAGCTAGGCAAGATTGTGTTGGAGAAGTCCTGACTTACAAATCCCTGAAGGACACCAAATTATATATGTTTCCTCAAGCCATGATTTAGGGTGGTATGCATCTCGCTTTACTTCAGATGGTTGTGTTCAGCTTGCCATGGTTCCCCTTACAGGCTTTTGAGAAGGACACCTTCTAGCTCCCCAATATCTTAAGCACCACCTAAAAGATGGCAGATGTATTGTGTCTTATGAGTCCCTGTTTCCCTTCACTGAGCTGAAAGGGAACTAAAGAGGACGTGTTTTCTTGCTTGGAGAGGTGAGGTGAATCTCCCCATTTTGTTCAGGTCTGCTCTTCCAGCAGGGTATATCAGGAGCAGTCATACTTGAAATCCAGGAGTGCAGTTCTGAATATGATCAGTTGAGGTTGTTTACCTTCAGGAGCCTATTTCCCCAGGTGTGCAATGATAAATACATTAACTTCCTTTACAAAGGTGTTTGGAAGGTATAAATATATAGGGAGCTTTATCACATCCCTTTTGAAGCAGAATTCAAGACTTATTTTAGAAACCTCCTAGTTTTTTTCTCCTTTTGGCTGTTTTCAGGATTATGTTCCTGCTTGTATTGATGTTTCCAGGCTTGCAACCTCAAGCCTGAAAATCTCTGACTGCTTATCTCTTGTCCCTGCAACTAAGAATTCAGCTTTTGCTGTCCTTAGTAACACACATGGGGAAATGCCAAACAGACTGTGCCATTGAAAGAAAAAAAAAAAGGGAAAAAATCAGTTAAACGTGGGCCCTGATGCTGCAAACATCTAAATGTTTGTCTGCTACAAGTTAAGGCTACAAATAAGTGTTGGCAGGATGGATAGCTTAGTCATAATATTTTTTTTTATGATGAGAATTTCTGTCAGCTGCAGTTTTTGTGTTATCAACATCTGTCACTGAGGGCTGGGCTATGATCCATAAGTGTTTCAAGTAAAGGGAAACAGATTTTCTTCTAAAAATCAGAAATTGCCAAGCTGTTGTTTGGAGCAAACCCCCGCATTTAAAGCAATCTTCTTCTAACAGTTCAAGAGAGGCATTTATTTTCTGTGTGTTTTTCTTAATTCCAAGTGTCACCTGAGGTCTATCTCTTTGTCTGATAGCTGTGCTTTCCTCCTTGTTAGTCACTATGATGTCAATACTGAGCAGTATGATCATATTAATTTTCTTTTCTAGTGTAAAAGTGTTAGCATTGTCTAAGCACCTGGTAGTATTTTTAATATGTCACAAAGACTTTATTTACTGCTGTGGATGACTGATGGCTTACGAAATAGCAGCACAGACTCTCATCCCCCTTAGTCCATAAGAAACTCCTTTGAAGAGCTTCTATGTTATTCACGTTGCTACTGTGTCTTTTATTTTCAAGAAAGGAGCAGTCAGTAGATCCAAAGTCCTAGACAGTGAACATATTGTATCTGATTAGCTCTTGGGTTGCCATTGTTCCCCTCCGTTGGAAAAAAAATGTAGCGATAATTCATCAGACAGCTTGTTTTCTGAAGAATCTAGTTGAAACCCTCTAGTTAATTGTAGTTAGCAGCAGCATGAGGGGGAGGCTTATCTCTTGGAGGTTTCTGTTGGCACTTCTCATTTCTTTTTTTTTTTTTTCAAACACTCTTTTTAACTTCCACAGGTCATGTATGTACATTAATCATAAATGCTGGCTTGAATCTGGCAGAATTGTTCAGATGCTGTCTCCATTTGCCAAGGGCTCACACTCCAGAAACTCCCAGAATGCATCTAAATCCTCATTTAGTGGTTGTCATGCTTCCAGGGGTAGGCTGATCTGGGGAACAGGGTAAATGCAAGGGCCCAAATCCCTCAGTTGAGCAGACTCTGAGAAAAATCAGAGCACTTGTTCATGAAGCCCACAGCTTCCATTTAAATAGATATCTAAAACCCAGGAATTAAGGGCAAGTTGTATTTCCTGAAAATCACTGATGCACTGGAACGCCCTTCATCAAATGCTTCTTTTGTATAAAACACAAAGGATTTTTTCTTAAATTTCTATTCATTCCTTCACTGTGAATTCTTCAAAAGCGCATGGAAATCTCTGAATTGCAATTTGTTGGGTCACTGAAAGGAAACCACAAGAAACATAATAACAGCATAATGGCAACAAAATTGGAAGAAATGAGAGTCTTGAGGGTTTGTTTCAGCTGAGAAAAGATAATGCTTCAATTGTCTATCTGGCTCGAAGTGGGTGAAGACAGACTAGAGTGATGTGATGTGACATCACATCGGGTAGCTCTTGTTTAGACGTGATATAACAGCAAAGTTTATTAATTGAGACTCAGAACCATGCTAATCTAAGATTATTTGTGTTTAATTCATGCCTTTTTACTCTTGTACCCGGGTACCAAGTCTGCTGTGCATGTGTTAGATTGGCTGTACCTTGCATGCTGAGTTTTCTCACATTTACTGATCAGTTAGCACGCCAAATATGTGAATGCTATAGGCAGAACCTTAATTTGTTTGTTTTTGTATCAGTTTGGAAATATAAACCAGACAGAGCAGTAGAGCAGAAATCCTGTAAAAGTTGGTGGTATTTATGTATGTAGCTGTTACAAAGAATGGAAAACTGTACTTGCAAGTCTATAAAACCCTCAAGTTTCCTGGCAAATATAGCCCTCCCCAGAGTATATAACAGCCAAGTAGCTGTTTTGATAAAAACCAGGAGACAGAGTCCAACCAGCACTAAACCTGGGCTTAAGACAGACGTCTGGCCTGAAGCTACCTCCAAGAACACGTAGAATTTGGGGCTCTAAACCACTCATCTCTCAAGTTTGACAGGGATTATGGTTGTCTGACTTCGGGAGTCTAAAAGTCAGGCATCTGTTCTGAACTAGCTGTCTCATTTCCCTTTATGATCAATGGGGAGAGATCAGCAAGGTGATGATTCATTCCTCTTATCTTGCTCTGGCATGAATCATTCTTTCCACTTCTCCCTGTAAATGATTTTCTCTATCCTATGCATGTATTCTGTTCTTTCAATTGCAAAACACTTCCAACTGTTTTCCTCCAAGCCAGGAAAAAGGCAGGGATTGCTACCAATGAAGAAATCACAAATTTATAAAACCTCTTCCCCCTCTACTGCAGGTACAGCTTCATGTACTTCATTGAGAAGGCAGATAAGGCTGTCCCTGCAGGATGGTGTGCCTGACACCAGATGGTGCCACATAAAGGTGTAAATGAAGGTGACTCAAAATGGATGTTCAGTCAGGAGGAGGTGCCAAGGCTTCACCTACTTCCAGAGAAAGATGCAAGTTTAGAGTGCCTGACCTTGTAGTTTGTAAACTAAGGGCAATTAGGGCAGGGAAAAGAAGAGGTGAAGCCTACAATCTGTGCCCTGCTTTTGGGTCTTCTTTCAGACTTTTCAGAGAATCAGAAAGAGGTTTCTGTACAAACACCATATGCTGTTGTCTTAGCCTTTTTCACAGAATTCCCTTCTCTTGGCTCTCTGTCTCCTCTCTGGTGTCTAGCTCTCACAGCATAGTAATTTTAATCCCCAGCACAGGCTAGAAATAAAAATCATACCTACAGCATTCACATCTTGCAAATTAAAGGACAAATTTTCTTCTTAATTCCAATGACTTTTTGAAAGGGTTTTTAAATTTTTTTTTCCCATATCAGCAATCAGAAAGTGTCCTGTCTTCTCTCTAATTAATGATCATTCTTTTCAGGCATTGCAGATGTCTTCGCATATGGCTCATTACCCTTAAGACAGAAACGATGTAAGAGTTAAAGGTTTATTTCACAGGGTGCTTTGGGCAACCATGAAGGATGAAGTCATTAAAAATACTTTTAACTAAAGTGAGGGCTGCTGCACAGCCTCAATTTTTCCTGCTTTTACAATATTATGCACTGGTTATAACTTTTGAATTAAGGCTTATGAGCTTTTGTTTGTGGTAAAATTTACCTGGAATAGAAGAAAATTGAAACTGTAGTAATAAACCATACACATATATCATCTAAGTTCCAAGGAATTCACTTTTTTGGTAAACTTTAAATCAATAAATTAAATTAGAAATGTGGTTGCACATGTAGTGATGAGCTGGCAGGTCTTACATAAGGATCCAGAATGACAGAATCATAGTTTAATGAAAGAACTACAGAAATCAAAACAAGGAACAAAAGTTAAAGTTCAGCTATACCCTACTACCAGAGTTTACAAAGCTTACTGACACTAGTCTCATTTTTTCCTTCTCTGTTTAGTTTGATGGTTAGTAGTTAATTCCTACTTCTTAAACACACTTAACTGAATTAAGTATGATAAATAATGAAGCTTTCTAAAGTGGACACACAAACAATAGTTAACATATGTTCTTGAACATATAAGTTGGATATTGCTACCTTGCTGTCAAAGTGGTGCCAGTGCAGTGACCTTACACGTGACATTTGTTCTGAGGACTGCTGTGTGACACTCATCACCCTGGTAAGTTTGTTCATTGAGTTTCATCCGTTAATAAAATACTTTAGATTTTTACTTTTATGTGCACATCTGTGTTCTGCAGAACTTATACAAAGATGGTCACTTAAGATAGATAGCACCTTGTATAGACATCTTACTTTTGTAATTTTGGATTGTCTTCCAATCAGAAAAATGTATGGATTTTTCTGTATAAAATATAGATGATATTGAAGATAAGTTTCTTGTTCTTGGAACAGGTAGTTGCAATGTCTGTGATGGTCTTAGAACTGGATGCTTAAAAAATGACCTCAGAAAGTGTCATCTTCCTCTTTTCTGGCTCATCTGAGCCAGAAAATCTCTACTGTGGCCTTGGTCACTGTGAAATTCTTAACTCCTCTGTGTCTCTATGGCCCCTATCATGTTCGGTATCTAAAAAATCAAATTTGAGGCTTTAAATTTGATCTAAATTTTATGGAAGAGCAAAGGTAGGTTTGATCTATTGATAGAGGTGGTGATCATCTATGAGATCCTTTACTGAGTACGAATCCAGATTACCCTGGGTTTTATATGGCATTGGTTTGTTGTAATGGGTATATCTATGATGTAGATAAGATTATTAGAGAAGGGAAAAGAAAGTTTGTTACCTAAATGATGCACTAGCTACTTTGACCAAACATATTAATCAGAAGTTGAACTGGAGTTCTAGAAATTCTAAAAGGTTTGTGCCTAGTTATATCACATAAATGTTGTAAAACGAAGACAAAATTAAAGCATTAATAATGATGGTCTCATCATACAGCAGGATCAGCCAGAATCTCTTAGGTAAACAACTCTGATAAAAACATGTAGATGCAGCTTTATAGCACTGATAATATCAGTCAAGAATCCAGGAGTGCTATGAGCCTATCAACAAATGTATTGATTTTCAGGCAGGTATTTTCGATATCACAGGCTCTGTTATGCCTGTAGATGCTCAGCTGTATCAAACTTCTCACTGAGATTTGTCTTCAGCCAAACACACATTCCCATTATCTGATGTCGTCTAAGCAGTGGCCTTTTCCAGAAATTATTGTATAACCTGCAGCTGTGAAGTACAGGAGCTATGTTTCCATACATAGCTCCTGTACTTCATCTATACACAAATCATAGAATTACAGAATCATGGAATCACAGAATATCAGGCTGGAAGGGACCTCAAGGATCAAAGGTTGGATCTGGTCCAACCTTTCTCGGCAAAAGCACAGTCTAAACCAGATAGCCCAGCACCTTGCCCAGTTGAGTCTTAAAAGTGTCCAAAGACAGGAATGAATGTTACTTGAGATCAAATTTCCTTAGCAATTAACTTGGTGCTTCCTTGTACACATTAAAAGGTATAAAAGAGAAAACTAAACCTTCTGTAACTCCACTGATGGAGGACTTGGCTCTTACAGGAAAAGACCGGATCAGAAGCAACAGGAAGATTACGAATATTTTTAGGAATTTTAGCAGATTTCTGCCTATCACCTTTTCCAGGCAAGTCTGAAGTATTGAATGCTCCAGAGGTGCCAAAGGAAATGCATGTATGTGTAGAAATTATAAAATCTTCCATCTGTGGCTTTAGTCCTACTCCTATTTGGAATCCAGACTGCATTAAGTTTGGAACTGAATGTAAATTGGCTGTGGCTATGAATAAATATATCAAGGTTGGACGTTTGAGTTGTTTGGATTCTCTTACGTTTTAAAGAGATTTTGTCTTCAAATGCTGCCTTAACTGTTTCAGTTGAGGTTGGCATTAATTGTTCCTAGCTCTTTTGTTAAAAGTGAAATATTAGGGTAGAGTTAATTTTACTGGTCCTTCTGAATGTTCAAGGTTCCTGGCTGTACTGAAGACTGGGAATGGAGATGCGTGATGGGCTAATGGACATAAGCAATGCCCATAAGCAAAGCCATACTGTGTAGAAAGGTTTCCAAATGTGCACACTCTTCATAGTGAAGGATCGTAATTTACTGCAGGAGCTCTACTGTGCTCTGCAGAGGGTTTTCGGCACTCAGAATTGATGAAGCAGTTTAACGCCCTGGATAGCTCCTTGGAGACTCATTTGGCAGGTTCAACAGAGGCTGACAGGAAAGTTGTAGGCCAGTAACAGAGCTTTACCATTGCAGCTTTAAACATTGTAGTACATTTAATCTCTTTTCATGTAGTGTGGCTAACATTGCTGTTCCTTAAGCAAAGAACTTCAGAAAAATATTTGAAGAGAGTAAGGGGCTTGTTCGAGAACCAGCATTATGTGCAGATAATGACTGATGTCCTGTAGTGAAGACAGTTTAACTTTTCATATATTGTTGGAATCCATTTCTAGTGAATGGGAATAATTTCTCTGTCAGAAACTGGAAGATTTCTTTTTGTTATTCAGGACAGTATTTTATGATGTCCTCACGAGTGGCATCTAAACTGAAGATCAGGTTGGCCAGCTGTGAAGGCTGGGCCACAAGCAGCAGATGACCATTCTATTTAAGCAACCTTAAATAGAATTAACCTTACCTCTCAGGTAAAAAAGGTGAAACCTTTCAAGCTAACTAAGCAGGAGCATGCCATCTCCATGATGATGGAAAAGACACCAGTGGGCTTTTTAACGTATCATTAATCATAAGTAATCTGTAAATAAGGAAAGTATCAATGTTAGTTTTAATAAATGAACTATCTGAAACTGAATAACACGTTCTTACCTAGGACACTTTTCCACTGTATGTCTGATGAGTTTTCTTACTGTGTGACAGCCTTGCATACTACAGGTAGATGGAAGAAAATAATTCAGAACTTATTCCGGTGAGGTATTAGTGGTGAAACTTACACTCACTGTTGTGGACCTAATTTTTATAACAGCTCTTCTTACATCTGTAACTTATAGCTTTCATAGAATCATGGAATGGCTAGAGCTGGAAGAGACCCCATCGAGTTCCAACCCCCCTGCCGTGGGCAGGGACACCACCCACTAGAGCAGGTTGCTCAAAGCCCCATCCAGCCTGGCCATGAACACTTCCAGCTTTACATTGTGTGTATCTGGTTTGAATGCAAGCTACAGTCTTGTGCAGAGGACAGATGTTAGATGCCTGTAACCAAGTTTCTTATATCCATTTACTTCAAATTGAGCTGTATTAGGTGAGGAATGAATAGGGCAACTGAAGATCTTTTGTCTAGAGGACCTAATGTCCAATCGAACCTGCCAGTTCAATTGCTGGTTTTGTACATTTATGAGTCTGAGGAGTGGGGAGAGATAGAATAATGAGTTTCTGGAATGCCAGTGAGTGTACTGCAGGCATAGTGGCATGAAAGCAATCTCTTGCTAAGCTCTGTAATAAGCATCAGTCAGAACAGACATTGCTTTTTCAGGATGGAAGAATAGGATGTTATTATAAAGTGAGTTCCTTGTTTGGAAACAGCGATCGGCCCTTGGGAAACTATACACAAAAGTAAACTCAGGATAGTTTTTCTTCTAATTGAGTGTTAATAAGGGATGCACCATTCTAATGAGCAGGTGAAGACAGAGATACAGTCCTCTCTAATAGACATATTGTAGTTGTGATAATGAGAAGCTATTAGTATTTTTCTTGATAACAATTAGTCTGTTGATTGGTTTGTGTTCCCCTTGCACCATCAGCACTTTTATATATCAATACAATGTTGATTTAACTTTTAGTGTTCCTACATATCTCTTTCAGCTGTTTAGCTGAAAAATAATTGTATTGACTTAGTAATGCTATGCTTAGCAAGCAAGCTTCATTTATATATTTTATGCTTCTCCCTATTTTATTCCTCCAAAGTAATAGGGCTTGAAGATTACAGAATTAACTGTTCAAAAATCAAGAAGAAAAATTTAACTCTTGAGAGTTAATTCTGCTTGCCTGAACACATCATGATATAGTGAAGTACAGCAGAGAGCATACTATCTGCAGGAAAACAGAGCAGACTTCCACATAGGTTGAAACCAGACATTGTCTCTTTTGTTTACCAGGGGTGCTGCTGGGATCTTCGCCCAGCACAGAGTGGCACCTAGTGGCTGCAAATACAGTCAAAATAAATATTTTAGTGCAGTTCATATCGTCTGAGTCATGAATTTTGTTTAAATGAGTCCCATATAGTCCTTAATTAATCAACTTTTGATCCCTACATTACACAGCACCCAAAATTCAGAGGGAAAATCTGCCCTCTGCCTTGTCATCAGCATGCTGGCTGATTTGTAGCAGGACCTAACTATTTTCCTTCAAGCTTCCTAAAAATCCACCCTGTCCTGAAAAGAAACTACATCTTGGGCAATTTTTCTCCATAATTGAATACCTGAAAAACTTACAAAGTCTAACCACAAAAATTAAAATAGCAATAACGCTGTGAAACACCATTGTTGTCACTGAAAACAACCCAGGAACAACACTGAAGAAAACTCAGGTGATGGTTTTCCCTTCATGTGTATCTTTGTGGTTTCATTGACTTTGACAGACCTGTGCCATTTTAAATCAGATCCAAGTTTAGCACTCTTGTCTCTTCTGTACATGAAGTAAAGCAAGTCTTAAAGTATTCAGCTGCCTTCACTGATATATCTGATATCATAATACAAGCACACAAACATTTAAGAAAAACATATAAGTTATCATTTGGGAGTTAAATTAATTTGAAGCTTACAAATATATTTCTCCTCGTGCAGGGGTTTAGTTGCCTGAGTTTGAGTTACAGGCAGTTTATGATGTTTAGAATTAAAAGTTCAGCACCTTGAGTTTTACAGTCTGATATATGAAGGCACTTATAGACCTTTGGTCACTGCAGGGTTTAAATATGTCTTGAAGAAATAAAGAATAATAGTAGTACCCCATCTTACTCTGTCCACAGTTAAGAAAGTCCTTTGCCAAACACTCCTGGTTCAGTTCTGCACCAGAGAACAGCACCATTTGTAGGCTGATTAGCACCAGACTCAGCCGAGCTGGAGGCACTGATTGTACTCACCTACAGCACATTTTGTTATTTTATTTCTTTCCTATCTCTTGCTAAAGAAAAATTTATTTGTTAGTCAATTGGATTTGATTAATAGTTTAACCCTTCCTGAATGCTCCGTTGCCCAATGTGAGCTCAAGCCAGGTAACCAAAAGAATCTCCAGTCAGTTCCAGTGCCTACCTCCCCACTTCAGAGAAGTGGCCTGGCAGGTTGGACATTTTTTATAGCGCTGACACCTGCTCTGTACAGGTGCCCAAGCAGTAACAGGCTGTAGCATTTACAACCTTTACACAATATTCATACTGCTTCACTGCCATTTCTGCAACCTGGATTATGAAAAGGACACCATCTGCTGTGACAACTGCTTCCACAGAAAGGCTTTACACAGATTGGGCACAGTCACTTTTCTTTTGTTTTAAAAAGATACCGCAACTCATTATGCTTGCATTTTGCATGGCTTTAAGGGCACAGAATGAAGGAAGGCAGATGAGAAGTATGGTACTAATTTGGGACACAACTCAAGTGTGGAAATTCCCACTGGCTTGCAGTCTCAAGGGTGAGAATTCCAATTTTCTCATGACTAATGGCACTTTCCTTTCCTAGGTGCTGGCACAAGGACAGCAATGATGGTTGTCTGTGTTTCCTCATCTTGTAACAAGCTTGGACAACTGGAAGACTCTAATGCGGCTGTGGATGGCTAATTCCTGATCATCTGCATATGGCTGTTGAAGACAAACAGGATAGCTATTTATTTATTCATTTATTTATTTATTAGCCCTAGAAAAATGCATACCATTGCCGGGGGATTTTGCAATCTGTGGAAAACAGTAGAATAAAGTCAGATGAAATAACTACACTCATTGTTTCTATTTCAAGTTCTTCTACTGATTTCATGATATTCTTTGGAAAAATTAAGCACATGCTTAAATTTACATTTAATTTTAAATCAAGGAGAAGTAAGAACTCTGCACTATAAGCATATTAGACAACAGGTAGATCTGCTTCGTAGTTTATACTAAACCATAGAGGTATACGCTACTTTATACAGCCAAGAATTACATACGTGTAATTATTTTGTCTGCTTCATTGCATGGACAAACTTCTCAGCAAAGCTTGAGTGTTTGGTTTGTTGGGTTAGAAATTCAGCGGAAACTTTTGCCTTTTTAGGGAGTACTTGGAACTCAGATAATTAAACAAAGCTGATTCCAAATCTATAGAAATACAATATATTGCAAGTAAAATTCCACATCTATTCAACACAAAGCATGCCTAGCCTTTTCTATTTGTGGTAGCTTTTGTCTTCCATAATCTGAATGATACCTTCTGAAAGTGGGTTCCAGATAAGCTCTGCTGAGAAGTGCACATCCCAGTTATGCATCTTAGTTTTGTTATTTTCATTTTTTTGAAACCTTAAAGGAGCAATTAAAATTTGTGTAAACAGAGCTGTAGGGTTGTGGTTTTTTTTTAAATAAGAAGTATCCAAGTCCACTGATACTGTTCCTGTTTCACTCTGCTGATATGGGTCTGAGGTATAAGTACCTTGATATGCCAAGACGTTGAATTTAATTACTCTGCTCAGACTGAAATCTTCTTTTGTACAAAACGAAGCAAGAACTTCTGGGAAATTTCCTTTTAAATCCTAGGATTTATTAAGTCTTTCTTAAGCCAATTTAATTTCATTGATTTATGTGGGGTGCTCCTGATCTTCCTCTGTGTAGTTGGATTGTCCCTTAACAGTCTTTAATTCCTTCTAGATTCATGGACCTCTTTGGTGTCATTTCAGCCCACCCTTGTGCATTGGCTGCAGTTTTGAGTGTGCTTTCCGCAAGCCTAGTATGTTTCCTGAGAGGCCAATTTAAGGTGGACAAACACATCTTTCTATCAGCACATTTTTTGTTTTTATATTTTTTTTTTATCAGTCTAAAATGTTCTCTCTGAAAGGCCCATCTCACTTACAGGGTACTTCAGCAAAATGCAGTTCCATCGATATGACTCATTTGATGGAAAGAAGAGGGAGCCTTTGTGGGTATTCTATACTTAAGTTGTGCACTCCTCCGTAGCAACTTTCACAACCCCTTTGCTGTTCTTCAGAAAGACCAAAAACTAGGAAACTGGTGAATTGCTTCCTGTAAAAATCTCATTCAGTATGTTCAGTAATGGTTATGGGTTGCTACTAAGTGGTGCTTGAAATACATTAGCCTACCTGATGTTGTTAATCTTTCTCCATATCTGTGGAAGCTTTGAGACACCCTTCTGGTGCCTTCTCCCACTTGTGCCTGGTACCTCTCTGAGCTGATGAGTGAATTTCCCTTTGTTCATCCTTACAGGAGATAGTAAAGAGGGATATATTGTACCTCATTAAACAGACTAAGGAAAATGTCACAGAATCATAGAATGGTTAGAGTTGGAAGGGACCTTAAAAATCATTGAGTTCCAACACCCCTGACATGGGCAGGGACACCTCCCACTAGAGGAGGGAGGTGTCATGTTGCAGTGCTGGGCCAAAACCACAGTACAGAGAGAAAGCACTGGAAAGATCAATTTGCAGGAAGATTAAATTAGCAGATGGATACTGTGAAGGTATGGGTTGGGCTGCCCAGTTATGGCTGGTCACTGAAATGGATGAGGGTGGAAGTGTAGCTGTTGCTTTTTGCTGCAGATGGTAATATCACATTAGCTCCAACATAAATCCCAAGTAAACCTACATGTTACCTCTCCCAAAAAAAACCATCAAGACAATGCACATGGGGATATGACTTATTAACTGTTTATTTATGGAGGTGCACATTTCTGTAAGTAGTGCTGTTTCAAGGCATGAGCCCACAGATCCTGAGCCCTGGGTGCCAGCTGATAAGACTTTGACCCACCAACGAAGAGCAGAGATTTCAGAAAGTCTCTGTATGGGTTTATCTCTAGCAGTTGTCAAGTTCCTGGTCTGATTTGAAGAGAGTAAACTAGGCAAAGCCTTTCTCAGAGCAGCCTGCTGCTTTACTGGAGGATATTCCAGGTGTCTGGAAAAGCAGTTGCTGTACATGGGAAGATAGTAGGTGCTGTACAAGATGGTCAGACCTGTCAGTACTGCCTGATGATACTGTGGTGAAAGCCTACTCAGACTTGTTGCTCCACGGGACCTTGAAATCTGCTCTTTTATTTGTGATTTCTCTTTCTGGACCTATAGAAGGTCTGAAGGCTGAAAATAGCTCAAAACATATTTTCTTCTTCTTGCCCTCAGAGCAACCTGTCCTGTAAGCAACTGGTAGGAAAGGGCCCCCTTTCTGTGCTGGAGAGCTTTGTCCACTCTCACACCCCTTTTACATTAATCGCAGAATCATAGACTCATAGAATTGTCTAGGTTGGAAGGGATCTTTGAGATCATCTAGTCCAACCATCAATCTAACTGATCAAAAAGCAACAACCCATCACAAAACCACATCACTAAGCACTATGTCAACCCGCCTTTTAAATACCGCCAGGGGTGGTGCCTTCACCACTTCCCTAGGCAACCCATTCCAATGCTTAATAACCCTTTCAGTGTAAAAATTTTTCCTGATATTCAATCTGAACATTAATGGGGGGATGGATGCACTTTGGAGACCTTTAATATGTCAAGGGCCGTGTTCTGACACCAATACTCATATATTTTGTTACCACCAATCTCAGTCTCAGTGGAGGTACTGAGGACACTATT
Source organism: Thinocorus orbignyianus (assembly GCA_013400375.1). NCBI lineage: Eukaryota > Metazoa > Chordata > Aves > Ciconiiformes > Thinocoridae > Thinocorus > Thinocorus orbignyianus. The sequence goes on from VXBW01007700.1 coordinate 743,494, forward strand.
ACCAGTGTCAGGATATGTGAATGTGTCCCCTTTCTGCTTAAACAATGCATCATTAGTATTTAAGAGTCCTCTTACTCCCTCTGGTGAGCAAGTATTCACATAGATCAATGAGGTGATTGATGGAAAATTACTTACCTAATGCAGCAAAGGGGTGTCAGTTGGCTGCTAAATGTTCAGAATTTAGTTTTGAAAGACAAGTATCAGGAAGACGTCTATGTTAAAAAAACAGATCAAAATGGTAAAGCCACACACCAGACCTGATCATGATAATTAGACAGCATTAAGGAAGACAAATACTGATTCTGAATACTTAATTTAGTCAAAATGCAAAGATGCTGTGTCTTGTTGAGAATTTTATGCTATGTCGGGAAAATCACAGAATCATAGAATGGTTAGAGTTGAAAGGGACCTTAACGATCATCAAGTTCCAATCCCCCTGCCATGGACCGGGACACCTCCCACTAGACCAAGTTGCTAAAAGCCCCATCCAGCCTAACACAAAATGGTAACTCTTGTAAAATTTTACTAGCTTCCAAGATCATTAAGGGGAAATGGCAGAAAATGAAGAACAGACTTCAGATGACTTTACCAAGTCCATCCACTTGGAAATTGAAATCAAATGCCACCAAATATGGAGGTTGTAAAAATACCCCTGCTCCGTAAAGATTTAGATGGTCTGTTCAGCTAAAACAGAACTGTGCTGGGCCGGATGAGCACATGCAGATAGGTCATGCTGTCCATGCTTTTGCATCATTTCTTCGTACAGTTCCTGCTGCAACCAGGAGGGCTTTGCCACTGGCTTCAGTGGGTGTGAATTCAAGCCAGTGGTACCCATCTCAGCACAGAACAGTCATTAGCAGATGTGTCAGTACTCCTGGCACAAGTCCTCCCCATTTCTAGTGATGAGAGACAGTGCGTTCTGGTGGATTGAAGGAGGCTATCAACCCAAACTGCTGAATCCCGATTATTCTTGTGCTTCTGGCTCCTTATTCCTGCATCCATCGTGAGTTGCTGATATGTTGCAAGGATGAAATGAGGCAGAGCACGATACTGATTAGGTAATGCCAACAATATATAAAGTACTTGCTAACTGTTGAGACTGAAACGGTATTTCTTTTGAGAAGAGTAAAGCAAGAACCTCCCAACTTAACTGCATTTTGGCTTGCAGAAGAAAAGTGGAACTTGAAAAAACTGCCGACTTATGACTGGAGTCTGGGACAAGCAAAGTGGGCACTCTAGCAGAGATATTCCAGGAGAATTTCGAAGGTGTAAGAATATGTGGAAGTTACTATTTTTAACTGGAACAGCCTGAGGTGCCCAGCCAGGACTGTGATGCGAGGAATGAAGTGATATCTCTTGTTCAGTATTTAACCTTGCCCAGCTTTAGGGCTCAGGTTTTTTGGGTGTTCTGGCCTCAGGTAGTACAGCATCTGTAAAGCTCACTTACTTGATGGTTGTGCCACAGGTTGATGAGCACTCAGTCATCTGTTATCTGGAGTGCTCATTTCCCATAGCCTAAATGGAGATCTTCAGTACTTAACCTCAAACATTCCATTTTGAAAACACTTGAGTCTGATATTTTTTTCCTGCAGGCTGCTCTGTTGGCTCTTTCGGTTATTCTCTCTGACAGTATTTATCTCATTCTGAGGAGGTATTTAGTGTATGGACAGACGTAGACAAATCTCTAACTATCTCTACAATATTTCTTCTTTGGCTATGACTCTCAGGTGAATCCTGACTTTGGCATGTAACTGTAGATGTGAAGAGCAGCTATCTTATTTTCCTCCTCTGAAAAATATAATTTCATTGAAACATGCATAATGTATGCCTTCTAAATAGAAATATGAGGGTGCTTGAATAAGTCTGAAGGTGAACCAAAAACTCATTTCAAATTCTAAAAGAACCAAAATTTTGTAATTATAATTATATGCAGAAAGCTACCAGAAAAAAATTTGCATTTTTGGTCTTCATCTAATTGTTCCTAACTTTTAGATATCTCTATTTTAATGGCCATGTGATACAATCACAGAAGAAGAATGCTTCAATATTTTCAGTATTTTTCAGTAATTCTAGTGTTCCATACTTTTTATCCAGGTTTCTTTATAACATTTCTTTACATTCAAGCAACTAACTTATGCTGTAGTTGCAGAAATAGATAATACCTTTTTATCAGTAATTATTTAGTATGATATTCTACATTATTTTAAAACAGCAGGAAGCTTCTTTGAGAAACTTATTTGGAAAATGGATCAGAGAAGAGAAACATTCTCCGTCAGATTCTTTTCTCATTGCTCATCAATCAACATCTTCCTTAATGATCTGGACGAGGGGATCGAATGTACCCTCAGCAGATTTGCAGACGACACCAAATTGGGTGGGAGTGTTGATCTGCTGGA